>CM026197.1:6663614-6716114 GCA_014839995.1 Xenentodon cancila | reverse complement strand
ACTATTCTTGTGGTCTTTTTTTATTTTCTTGTAATAAATAATACCTGTTGTGTTTTCAGCTGCGGCCAAGAGAAGATGGATGTGATCAGTTTGAAACCTATTTACCATCCAATGAGTCCGTTCTCCAGCGACAGCACAAGGAATTTCTAGTTTAACGGTTCACATTTTATCGTCCTTAATGTGATGTCAAGTGTGATAAAGTGACACAAAACCCACATCTGTTTTTTTTATTTTATTTTATTTTATTTTATAAATAATCTATTGTGACATTGCAAATGAGCTGTTAGTTCAGGGTTGGGGGAGCATGAACTGCTAATGACAAGAAAACAAAACTGCTCCACCAACCTTACAAAATAATCCTCCTGTTTTCCTGTCAAAACACAGCTAAAAGAGCTTTACACCTCTCCGGTCTCCTAACAACAATTATCACGCGCTCCCCATTTGTACAATCGCATAGTGATCCATTACGCGTAAATAAACGGCGTGGCCTTTAAGTTTCTGCTTCTGTCTCGTAAAGAATCTGTCTCTGCCAGTGTCCAGCTGATTTCCCAGCAGACTGAAAGCTGCTTTAGTTAGTTCTGCCAGCTGCCCTGAGGCAAGTTTATAACCTGAGAGGAGAGCTGCACCTGTACAACACTAAGATGGGATTGTTGTGCTCGAGCTCAGTAAATCTCTGTCCACTCAACAGGTATAAACAACAAAACCGTGAAGCAGCTGCCAGCGGCGCTGCACACGGGTCCCCGTCCCTGCTGAGGAGCCCTCGCTTCCCCATCCCAACCGGCAGTGCAGGCGGTCAGCTGGTCTGGACATTATTACCGGAACGGTTTGTAAACGCTGCACGTTCACGAAACTTCAGCAGAACATGATTTCTTCCTGACTTGTAAATGTTGCTTTGTTTGTAGGAACTAAACAACATACTTATGTGACCCTGATTATTGTGTTATTGTAAATGTTTGGGCAAACGTATTCTCCGAACACGTACGCTGCATGCAGTGCATGGTTTTGCTTATGAAAGCGTTTTGGACTCACTTCGCAAGGTTCATTGCAAAATCCTCCAAACATCCTGCCATATGTCAAACAAGCGTCTGAATCTACGTGGCCAGTCGCATATGTCCAAATTATTCTCTCTCATTGTTTATCTGGAAATGTATCTGTGATTTACTGTGGTGGCTAAATTATAGTCTCATATGTTTACTGTTATATCCACAAGCTGTGATTGATTTTTTCCAACACTTTTCATCCCTGAGGCGCTTACAGTGTATGTACCGCTGCTAAGCGAAAGACGTTTCAGCTTTGTTTAATTCTGAAACATTCAAGTTTACTTATGTCTTAGCACAAACTTGTTTCTACAGAAAACTAATCAACTGCGCAGCGTTTTCCCTCCTCACTCTTTCTTGAGCTGCTTTAATCAGAACAGAGGCTTTTTTGGCCATCAGGATGCTGGTCTGTGATTGATGTTGTGTGGCGATCATGATGAAAACCGGTCAAGTCACAGAGGTTACATTCCTCTTATTCATCTGTGTCTCTTTATCTGTAATCACCGGCCCTGCCGTACATGCCTCCACAGATACACGTATAAACGTTTCTTCACTTGTCATTCTAATTCGAACAAAAAGGACTTGCAACTGACAGTGAAAAGAGTTTGTACGCAGGGAGCAGTACTCAAATAATACATACAAAAATACACAGATACACCTTAAAGGAGAAGGATTAAGGCTCATAAGATTAAAAAAGACATGAAAAGGGGAAGAGATAAAACAGAGATTGATTTAAGACCACGCTATGTTGCCAGCGTAAAACCACTTATTTATTTACAAGATTTATTTACTCTCTGCAAACATGTCACTTCCCACATTACTGCCCAGAGATGAAATGGGAGCAGACCAGAATGCCCATTCCCATGTGCTTCAGGTTTTTATTAACTGTCACTGGCCTCACCGACTGCAGCTCGTTACAGCTCATGGTGGAGAGAAAAGGTCTGGAAAAACAGCCAGCAACACCGCCTGCCAGGTAAGTTTCCTTCAGGGCATTTCTCTTACCACAGTGGAGACTTTGTAATCTAAGTCCAGCAGGTATGTTGATGGAGCTGACATGAGTGCGCACGTGCGTGCGTGCACGCACACATGCGTGTTTGTGTGCAAGGGTGTGTCTGCATAGCAGAGAGAAAAAAAAAAAGGAGTGGAAGGTCAAGACAAAGAGAGGTGAACGGGCCTGGAACCGCACACGGATTTCATTTGCTTTAATGCAAGCGGACAAAGATTTTTATGATGTCAACATTTTGAGCTGCGAAGAATATGATCATATTTAGCAACATCTGCCAAAGGAAAAATGTCCAGATACACTTTTCTCAGACTAAACATAAAACATGTAACCACATATAACCATTTTTGGCAAGTGTTACGGCAAGCTTAAATTCCTCTTCGGAGCCTTACTGACTGGTGTGGAGTCAAATATAACCGGAGCAGGTTGTATTTGACGTGAAGAAAAATACATTAAATATTTTGCACGAGGCAGAAAGTTGGTGACCTTTTCACTCTATGCGCCTCAGCATCCGCTGACCCGCTCCGTCAGTTTACGTGGCCTACCACTTCGTGGCCGAGTTGCTGTCGTTCCCAAACACTTCCATGTTCTTATAATACAGTTGACAGTTGACTGTGGAATATTTAGGAGCGAGGAAATTTCACGACTGGATATGTTGCCCAGGTGGCATCCTATCACAGTTCCACGCTGGAATTCACGGAGCTCCTGAGAGCGACACATTCTTTCTCAAATAGTTGAGAAAACAGTCTGGATGCCAAGGTGCTTGATTTTATACACCTGTGGCCACGGAAGTGGTTGGAAAACCTGATTCCCATTATTTGGATGGGTAAGCAAATACATTTGGCCATGTAGTGTAGATATATATTTATTTTACATATATATATTTGCTTATTTTATTCTTATGTATGCAACATTTGCACATTTGTTACATCTTTTTGTTTAGTTGCTGTTTAAGAAAATAAATTTCAATCTTGTATTGTGTTGCACATGTTAGAATTGACAATAAAATTGACTTGACTTGAACTTTATTAATCCCTCGAAGTGGTTCCTTCAGGGAATTTAGGATATATTCATATGCACTCCATAATGAGACATCTGGAACAACTGGAAATACTTTCAGACAATTCTCCTCATACACTAGTCAATATTAAGTTGGAGGTTATTTTCACACAGCACAGTGGGAAAGCTAAAAGGCTTTATAAGGGGCAGAATGACATGGCTGAAGACTGTAGATGTAATAAGACATATAGAAAGAGCTAACACAACACAGACTCTGCAACACTTCCAACCTCTATTTTATTTTTTTTCCATTTGTCTTTTTTCCCCCTAAAAACATGAAACTGCAACAAAATGAGTTTATCCCGTTCAGTGTTCAGAAAAGGCAGTGTATGACATCAGATATCCGTAGCATGTCATCTGCTGGCTTCTTTTCACTTAGAAGTTTGGTAGGAGGACAAACTCAAATGCATCTTGTCATCAAGGAGCTTTATGCGCCATTGTCAATGAACAAACAAAACACCGCTATTTCCATGTCTTAACGTTTTTGAATCTTGTTCTGAATCATTCATGCACGAGACGGACGTCATTCTCGGGTATTTCCACCTGTGAAAACGTATTTCTATGTTGGAGGATCTCCCATTATTAAAGTGCATGTGTGAAATTGGACTGCAGATAATGTCTGGACTGAAATGTCGGCACATTCCTCCCTAAATCTTTAGTGTTCATGTGTGGAAACGGCTCATCTGGATACAGAAAGTGGGATTGGATCTCCTTTAAACCAAGTTTTAGTTACCCAGTCAATGCTTTGGCCTTATTATCATATATACCACACACACACACTCACACACACACACACACACACACACACACACACACACACACACACACACACACACACACACACACACACAAAACAGAGACAATTTAAAGTAGAAGTAATTAGCTGATGAAAGATGAAAGATCTAGGGGGGTGTTGATGGAGCATAGTACTGACTGCTGCTGACCCTGGAGAGAATATGCTTGATATCTTACATTAGTGTTTAGTCGGGTAGGCGGATGCTCATCTGTTAGACCCAGCCACATGTTGACTGTCATTTTCAAAAAAGAGACAGCACTGTTGCTTGACGCATTGAGGAGTCCCTCAGGGTTCTGATCTTAGACCTCTTCAATTCTGCCACCTTTTTGAAATATTGCAAGAGGGAAAAAAAAAGTTGTTTGGAGGATATCCTGTGGTCCATTTGAACTGCTCGTTAATCATTTGTGCATATCACACATGGGCCTCAGAGAGTATCAGCGAGAATGTCGTTAGAAATGTGTCTGCAGCTGGCTCTGCTCCACATGTTGCTGCCAGAGTGTCAGCAGGGAGGTGTGATGGCGGAAAAGGAAGACACGAAGAATATACCAAAAAAAAAGAGACTATTACAGAAATTACATTGAATATTAGGCTGTTCATGTGAAAGATTGATAGAGCTGTAATGTGCTCTTAATGACAGGCTCTTACGAGCCAGCCGAATGTTTTCCTTCTTAAACTAAAATAGCCTGAATTGGATGAACAGAATCAGAAATAAACCCAATAAAAGCAAAGAAGATCGTCATGTTATCCTTGAGCTACATGAAAAAGCAGAAGTGAGACTTAATGGAACTGCACTTCTGATGTGCATGTGTCAATGGCATCATTGATAAAGAGCCAGGTAATCCATGTGACGCAAAGATTACTGGATTAGTGCAGCTCCAGCTTCCGCGTGATCCATATGAATAAAATGGTTGTGTTAATCTGTATATGAGGAGGCAGTCCTTGAGGCTGAAGCAAGGACAGTGGGAGCTGCAGCTTGGAGAAAGGCTGCCTGGCAGTCCATCAAAGACAGAGATTTTGAGAGGTTGCCTGATCTGAAGCTGCTCCCTCTTCGCTCTTTATTAGTGTTTTTGAGGAATAAGATGTTCTTTAGCTCTCAGTACGTCATGTTGAGGTAATACAAGTCTGATCTACGTGAGCTGTCTTCAAGGTCGTGGTAAATGGAGGTGCAGGGAGAGGTACAGGTCAGCAGTGCAGGCCTGGGAAAGGAAGTGCTTGTGTCAAATTCACTAGAGATGCTGTGAAAACACTTCTATTATAACAGCTTTCCCATCCCTCTGTGCAGGAGAAGTGATGAAGTGTGCACTGTTATTTGTGCTTGTCCACGGTATAAAGTAACCATGAGGGACACTGGTTAAATATTTGTTGTAGCACTTTAAACGGCTAAAATAAACACCAGCATTCATTAGTGCACAGCCATTACGTCCAGCTATGTTAGTCATGAGATCAGTAGTTAAATCTCTCAGGTTACACCGCTACTGTCATACGTCATGTTTTACAACTGCCAGGTTTTATTATGGGCCCTGCGGCTTCTATTCGATGGGCCTCACTGTGGAATGCAGCATAATAGCCTACCAGCGCTATGTTTATGTACACTCACATACAGCCAAAGTTGCACAATGTGTAATAGAGACAGTTATATCAGGGGGAACGCAGCATGGACATGCCACTATGAGTGTATGCTGTTATTGGAAATAACAGAGAGCTGAGCAGGGTCAGGGCTGCTGTGTAGCACCTCATCAGTCAGCCCAGCAGCCCAGGAGGAATTGTTTAAATCTGGCTCCATGCCTCTTCTTGAGCTGCGTCCAGATGGCTGATGAGATGTTGCGAGCTGAGTTCCTGCTTGGCTGGTTGTGGCTTCAATTTCAGAACGGCCAGTTAGCTCACATGACATAAGTTTCTCCTTAAGCACAAGTGAAAGAAGAAAAAATCTTTTACTGCTGGCATCCGTACGTTTGTTGTAATGTTTGAGACCACGGCACAAGGTCAGAGAAATGTGTTCTGGCTTATTTCATCAAAACTGTGTCCTGTCCTGCTGCAGATGGTCTTCTAGGACACACGAGTAGTGGTTTCCCCTGCAAGGCAGTCAGACACTGAGGTGCACGAGTACTGAGTCACTTAAAAGACACACAATGTGCTGGTTCGATAAACATTCACCGAAGGCTTCAATATGCTATTTGTTCTGATTTCTTTTTACCTTCATGCCCAAAATTATGTATTAATCAGAGTTATCAAAAAAAGGTGGAGCCCTGTGTTAGTCCTATATATCAACTCAATAAAGTGTGATTCACTCTTTTCCGTCACATAGAAGAGTTCCTTTGATTTTCAGTTGTTTCCAAGATTGTAACACAATTATTTATACATGTAAATAAATGACTTGACTGAACATCTGATTAATCCAGGCCAGTTAATGTAAGTAGCGCACGAACATTTTTTAAACCACTGTAGGTGAACTCAATTCATCACTGCATACACAAACACACACACACATATACAAAAAAAAAAAAAAAAGCTCAGTAAAGCAGAGAGGAAAAAAGAAGACAGAAACGTTACCGTCCTTCTGGGCTTGATGCCAAACAACAATCTGCTGCTGTTTCACCAACATTACTCTGCAGTAAGAGTCAAAGAGTTTAAACGGCCTGCTCACAGTTCAAAGCTGTCACCCTGTCACTTTTGGTGCAAAGTGATACAGAACGACGTGACAAAGGAGGCCGCGAATGGTTGAAAAGCTGAATGGACAATTTTCCAACAGCTTTCAACCTGCAGCGGCTGGTCCCTTCAATTTTCACAGGTCCACCGTGATGTTAAAGGGACAGATGCCGCTACCGCTGAACATGCTCCCAACTCCTCTGAAAGGTTGTATCGGCATTACTTTCAAAATGAGCATGTTTATTCCAGAAAACGAATGACCCGTTCTAACATATAATATCTTGTATTTAAACCAGCTGCACTGGCACAAGCTCGGCTGAGGTTTAAAGATGAACCCTGTGTTGACACGAGAGTTGGCTGCTTTCCTGTTGCAAAGATGCAAAATGAACCTTTACAGACATCAGACTAACTGCCATTGCTGCCAGCCGTTGGTAGCGGTACTAATTAATAACGTAATAAATAATAATAAAACGTCAACAGACTGATGTGCATTGCTGACTTTTGCAAACCCCAGACTAGCCGTTGCTGCTGCTCGCCATTGTTAGTCAACGGTAAATCACAACAACGTCGTAGAAGTGCATCGACTGATGAGGAGCAAGCAGTAGGATGTGTATGTCTGCCCTAAGGAGAGTGGATTGAAACAGAACTGTCATGAAGGTGTACGTTGAACCCTGACAGAAGCTACCGGTTCGGCAGTGAGAAGAAGGCCCACTACCGATCTGAAGGTAGGTTTCAGCCCAGCTGCATGTTGCAGGGTTGCATGTTCTCGCATTCTTTAACTGTTTTCCCCTCTTGTGCATCTTTCATGTCTTTTGAGTTGAAGTCGGGTGACATGGTAGATTAACTGCAGCTGTGTTTAATTAGGAGACGCCTTTTGCCCCTGGTTGTGATTGGTCAGTACCAGTTTCTACTGCCCAGGAAGGAAGATAAAAAGGCATCATGAAGGGAAAAGACTGAGCTGTCGGCCCATGAAACATGGCGGAGTGCTGTGTGCTGAGATAAGAGGGCATAAGAAGCCTCTAGGATCCAGCAGGTGGGAAGTGAGTCTGGGGAACTGGTCGACAGCAATGATTATGTTGGTGATAAAGGTGCAGATAAAAATGGGTGGAAGGGCTGAGTTCAGGGAGAGGAGAGTCTTGTGCAGTAAGAGAAAAGCAGAATATGGCAGTCAGAGAGAAAATCAAAGGCCTTCCCTGCTTTGAGAAGATTCACAAAAGACCACAGAGGAAATATTTTGAAGAGAAAACCACAGGAGAACAGCAGGCTTGAGACAAGGAAAACCAGATGAAAGTGAAAGGAAACATTGGACCAGTCTAGACAGAGGAGTGCGAGGGACCCCTGGACGAGTTCAAACGGACTGTGATAAATAAAAGCTGGATTTGTTTCAAGTTGGAGTTGCTCTAATTTGAAGAGCATGTTTTGTGATAACATCCAAGTCAACTGTGGCTTAGAAGCTGTTTGATTTCTTTTTTTTTTATTTTTTTTTTTTATCAAACTTTATATATTTATTGCTTAGTGTGAAAACTGGCGAGGAGGCTGGAAAAAATCTCCCATGGATGCCTCATGTGAATAATTCAACTCTAATTGAATGTATACTGTTCTGTGTCGACAGTACACAGTATTTTTCAGCGCCACAGAGCAAACACTGTGGTAAATGCAGCTGGCGTGAGCTGATGGAAACCCACAGGTCATAAATATTGGACTCTTCACCATCACAGGGGATATGAAATTGGTCTAAATAAAAGCAGAACTTGCGTTGGTTTGGTTTATGATGGATTTGATGCCTTTACAGGCCTGACAGCAGTTCAGTATTTATTGCTTAACTGTTAATTAACAACACAAAACCTTAAAGGGCCCTTGAGATTAAGAACATGACTTGAGTAACTATCCTGGTTTTGACATGGAGCCCTAAATCAGTATTACACACTCTAAATATGTGTCTCAATCAAAAACGGCAAAACCAAGCATTCATCTGACATTAAAAACCAATGACCTCCTATCCAAGCAATCGTAGGGTGGGGAAGTGTTTTATGCACGCCTCCGGCAGGTCGCCAGTGCATGACGGGGCCACACTGTGGGAGGAAACCCACCAAAAGCCCACACGGGAACAAAGACGACGGTTCCCACCGCGGTGCAACCCACAGTAAAACTCAACAAACGTAACGCATCAGACTATTTAAACATTTCAATCATTGCAAGTCAAGACAGATAGCCATAACATTTACAGTCCCATGCAGTCACTTTTTGAGGTTTTGTCGACTTTGTGCCCAGACGCCGGTCCCTGAGATCCAGGTGAGACGCACGTGTTTGCAAGAAAAGATGTAAAATGCTCCTTTCTCCCAAACAGCACAAACTTAACAGGTAATGAAAAAGACTGTGATGAAGACAGTGGTGAACACAATAACTTTCCACACTTTTCTGAAGGTTGCATTTCTGCACGGACAAACCGGTGACCGGGACTTTTGAGATTAAAAAAAAAAAAACTCAGCGGTTTGAGTCCTGGGAAGGAACACGTGCATTTACATGAAATGTAAGAGTTTCCAGGTTTGTGATATACTTTAGTGCTGTGAGGTAAAAATGAGGAAATTGGCTTCTCAAAGCTCCTCCCAGCTCAAAGTAACTTAACCAATCTGAATTCAACTCATGCACAGATTCATCTTCAACCGGCTCCGCACGCTTGGCTGTGTGGAGGACTGCACGCATGTTTGTCTGTTATTCGAGTACTCATAATCCTCCCCTCTGGGTGGGTTAGACTGATGCAGATAAAGAAAAAGCCTCAAAGTCAATCATTATTTGTACACTAGATAACTTTAGAACGTAAAGTAAAAGGCTTTCATGGTATTTTAAGAGCAAAATTCAAACTGTATAGTGAGTTCAAACTCCAGATAAACCTGAGGTCATATTGAACCTTATAGATTAGGAATGGGATGTCACTAAGTTTATACACGAGTCAAGGCCACATAGTGTTAAAGCTCAGTTTAAAGTCCCGTCGTTCAAGCTTGTTTTCCCTGCTGCTGTTTTAAGGAGGGGGAGTCAGCCCATCTTTTCAGCCGTGTCCTTCATTTAAAATCAGTGCTGCAGTTTTTTACTAGCCACTTCTAACAAGTAGAAAGTGCAGCAAGATGTGAACTTGTGGGCTAAAATAAAGACGAGGAGGCTGGATAATTGCACTTTGAACTGGACCTGTGATGTCACAGTTCCCTGAAAAACCAGATGTATTCTCTGAATGACATAAATTCAGACTTGGATGGCTCAAAACAAAGTCATGGTGTATATTAAATGTTTTGTTTTTGTGTTGATAGTTGCTTCAGAGAGCAGAAGCATCTTTTCGTTCCCATAATATAAACCTTTTACTCATCTTCTCACAGTTGCGGCGTGGAAATCACGCTTCTGCAGTACAGCCAGACAGGGACAGTGCACACCTTCTTTTCACACGGAGACATGATACTTAACTGGTCTCTGCATCTCATTTATCATCATCATACAGTGTCTGTCGTTAGTTGAGAGGAACAGAAGGAACATTTCCACCAGCTATCTTTCATCCTTTCTCTCTCTTTAGTATAAGCATCTCTGTGCTGTTGGAAGACGCCGCTGATGCGTCTTCAGCTTTAAGCTTTTAGCCTGAAACACATCTATTGTTGCTGCAGGACTACTGCTGATGGCCATCAAGTTGCTTCAAATGTAGACTAATGAGGCATCACTACATTTCTATTTTTAAAAGTAACCCTTTTAATCTAGTAAGGAGAGCAGCATTGTTTGAATTATGCGAATACTGAGCATGTCAGCTTCCCTTCACCCATATAACCCTCACACCACATGTTTAATGTAAATGAGGACAGCACACAAACATCTAAAAGGCTTTATATGTCACCACAGAGCATGCATCCTAGAGGCTTTTATAGTAATCCGTATGCTATTTGCTCCTCCACGATGAAATCTGGCCGCAGTGGAAGAAAATGATCAGCGGTGAGAAGAAGAAAACATGCAGATAAACCGGTGCATTCTTGTTTGTTGGATAAATCACCTGCTGCCTGATGTTGTGGCAGATTCACAGTGCTGGTGTTCAAGGTTAAACTATCTTATAGAAGAAGAAAATTTATTCCAATCATATGCAGTCCTGCACAAAAAGAACCACGAGGGAGGTGTCTGATAGTCCCAAACTCATTCTGCATCATAACAGCCTGGTGATAAAGAACCATCTTCAGCAACAAGATAAATGAGGAGTCTCTTCCAATAGATTACATGGCTCCCACAGAGTCCTGATCTCAACATAAATCTGGAATTACATGAAGAGACAACAGTGTGAAAGTGTGCCCAGGAGAGTCGGTGGACTTCCCGAACATTTTAAAGCCAAGGAATGCACACACTAAATATTGACTTGAAGGGTTTTTTAACTGCACTTATTTAAGCTACTTGATAAAAATCTTGAAATACAACTTAATTTGTAGGAACGCGTCGATAAAAGAAGAGCTCACTGCAACAACTGTGGAAATGGATTTTAACCAAACACAAAAACACGACACTTCTGTTCAGGATTAAAAAAAAACAAAAAGCCAATGAGTCCAAAGTAAATGTTATATAGGCTAATCAATCGGTTTTCCTGTTTTCCTCACTTTTCATGTGGATCATGTATCATCGCGGGGTTCTGACAGACGGAGCCGTTTCTTGCCTTTTTCAGGGCTCTATCTGTCTGCGGTGTGAAGGGGTGGAGGCGGCGGTGGAGGGGGTGGAGGGGGTGTAGGGGGTGGAGGGGGCGGAGGGGGTGTAGGGGGCGGAGGGGGTGTAGGGGGCGGAGGGGGTGGAGGGGGCGGAGGGGGTGTAGGGCGTGTGTGCATCTGCATGAGGAAAGAAACACCTCAGGAAGTCTGAATTGTTGGGTACGTTTCCATCAGCAGGGCTGGATGGTTGACGTGTGTCTCGGCCCTGGAAACGAGGCCTTTAGGATCCTTTACTAGGAGAAAAACCTTCCTGTAGTAGGAGAGGTCCTCGGCTGGGCCTCCGGGAACGACCTGGTGGGGCGTCTCTGCTGATCGCCGTTTCTAAATGAAGTTCATCCCGCTCACGTGGACAAAAATCTCACCAACACAACTCAGTTGAACCTACTGGAGTACATTTGATGGAGATGGAGGTTTCGAGGAAAAACGATTGACCGGTTTTTGTTCATCTCAACCGCTACCGCGGTGCATGTTAAAAAACAAAAGCAGAGAGAAGCGTAAGAAACATCTCTGTCTCCTCCGTGTTTACTTGTTTCTTCCTCTCTTTCTTCTTTTTCTGCTACTTTTCTGCGGCTGGCTGTCTGGCAGCAGTAAACATCATGTGGTCATCTCTGTTATTTGTTCGGTTCTTGTGTGGTTCTGCAGCGTAACAGAATCACGCCGCCTGAAGGGGCTGAGGAGGCAGTTTGAGGTTCCTGCCCGGACGTTCCCCCGCTCATGGAAACACACCTATTGTATTCTCTCTGTTTCCAGGTTTTATGTTTCCGTTTTTCTGTTGATGTCCACAGATGCGCTATGGGTGGTGCAAAGCTGTGAAGCCTTTTTGAAACTCTTTGTCAGCCATTACTAATAAATGAACACATTAGATGGAAAAGAATGAAACAGTTTAAGATGTTCTGTGATCAAGCAAGTCGCAGTGTGAAGTGGAGGTTGGGGCTGCCTATGACCCCCACTAACGTCACTGCGATGGTCTGGTCAGCTACAAGAGGAAATTAGAAAGCATTTTAAGGCATCACCGAGATAGATATTATAAAGTCTTTAAAGACTCCGGTGAACCAGTTTCAGCATAAACCAGTGAACCGCTGGATGTTGTTTCAGGTTGGCGATTTCGTCCCGACTACCTGGATTGGGATAAAAGTAGCTGCAGTGAGCTACTTGCTGCTGTTATTTTGGTTGTGTCCAGGTTTCTGTTAAAGCCTCCTGGTTCGCATCCTGACCCAGTTCAAATCCCAGCAGGGGTCGGGTTTTTTCCAGGTACTCCGTCTTCCTCTTATTACAGTCCAAAAACATGTATGTCAGGGAAACTGGTGATTTTAAATAGCCCAGAGGAGTGAGTGTGTGTCTGTGAGGCTCTGTGACGGACCGGCGACCTGTCCAGGGCGTAGCCCTGCACCTGCGACCCTGAAGTGGGCTGGTTCACACGGTGGGGGAGGGATCAAATCAGAGCGGTATGAGGCCTACGGTTTTTTATGTAAGGCTTGTCCTCTTTGTAGAAGAGTCTATAATCCTGTTAAACTTTACTCCAATAAAAAATAGAATTAAGCTTTAGAAAGTACTGCCATGATATCAAACCACCAAATCAAGTCAGCATTGTCAGAACGTAACAGTCGTTTCACGAGTTTTTAAGCCACACGTTTTACCTGTAAAGAAAGAAGCACCATGCTGCTGCATACGCTGGACGTTTGACAATCAGGTTTCGTTTCCGGCGTATGATTGGCAGTCGGGGCGAATTCTTCCTCAATAACCCAATCTGGAGGCATATTTAGAAAATGATGAACGTCAACGTAGGCGACAGATTTGCGTTTACAAAATGGAGCGGGCATTGATTGATGGCCATTGAGAAGTCAGCACAGGCCCAGGAATCCACCTGTTCTTCTTTTTTGATTATTATTTTTTATAAAGAGTCATTTTACTGCAGCTCGCTGATGAGTTGCTGATTATGCAGGAATGTTACGCGGCTGATGGATGACAGTCTACCGGATCGCTTGTCTGTGCCGAATCATTTTCTAAACTAGAAAGTGCTTCATTACCCACTTCTGTCAGTTGGATGATCATCTGTTTTCGTGCTTATTTAAATTTTACTTTATGCTATACAACATTTTTCACCGTTTCTGTACATACGTGTAATACAATAAAACACACAGCTGTGTTCCAGTGATCAGTGTGGGTTTACCGTGCCTGCATGTCTGTGGAGCATTTTTATTTATTTTTTTTTTTTTGTCCTGTAACAAACATTGCTGCCTCCGTGGATCCAGGACCCCTCCCCTTTCCACTTCCACCTGGCATAACTGTGAGAGGCATGGCTCTGTGCCTTGGCGCGCAACATGCCGTCTTCCTGGCACATCCTCTAGTCGTGGGACCAGGAGATGGGGCCAAGCAGGGCATCGCCGATCACCCTGCTTGTCCGCACTTCGGATCTGAGGATGCCCACAGGCTGGCTTTTCCACCTGTTCAACAGGAACAGGAGGTGCTCCACGAGTGCCCCCCCCCCCCCCCCCTCCCCCCCCCCATATGTCACCGGATTCGCTCGCTGAGACAGAGTCTTTATTATCAACTTCAAGTAATGCCACAATTTTTGAATCACAGAAAGCACAAGGGCAAAAGGACGTCTGTAATTATTCAGCCATTTTGCACTTTAACTAAACGTCCGATGTTTTTAGCATTGCAGCAGCAACGATGGGGCGATTCTCACGTTGCTGCTGTACACATAACGTATATGATATACTCAGATTAAACATGTCACATTAAAAAAGTACAATATGCTGTACATCTAAATACAACCCTTCGTTGACACTCACTTGTTGGCTGTAATTGTCGTGACTTTTCACCATTTGATTGATTGACTCTTTAATTCATTCATGGTCCAGTTGCTGGTGTCAACTCAGCTGGTCACTGATCCAGGTTCAGTAGATGCCCTGATCTAGTCCCACTACCTCTTTGCTGCTTTGTCTTTATGCAGCTTTTCTTTTTCTTTCATCACGCTTGCCTACCGTTGCCAGTTTAGATACTTTTTCTTACTTGGCACATGAATGTTTCCTTCAGTAAAGGCTCTTCTCCTCTACACCAGCCCTCCCAGTTGGCTTCTTGGGTGCCATTCCTGAGAACATAACAGTATTTGGCACACATGAACATGTTTTCCAATATCCCCAAAAGATGTTTTCTTTTTCAAGTCTGTAAGTGTTGCTCCAGGAGTTCTGGCACAGATCATTCTGCTGCTTTGGAGCTCTGTTTGCTCTCGTGTTGCCTCAAAACCCAGCAAATGATTTTACCAAACATCATTTATGATTGATAAATGGTGCTATTTGGAATCACATGGATTGTGACTCCGCTTTGACTCAGTGTTTGAAATTGCGACTGGTACGTCATAAGTATTTTTATTTAATTTTTTTTATTGAGTGAGTATTATAGTTTCATACTGGGCACGGACAGGACACAGTAAATTTGAAGTTTAATCTACAGCTGTCTTCAAAGTTGGACGTGTCACAACGAGCACAGACTTGACTGATGCGCAGCTACGCAGTCTGGAAACTGAAAGTACACAATGATGTCAATATTTACCTTTTAAGTCAGTACAGCCTACATCAAACTGTACAAAACCGATTTCACATCCATCAAAATGATGTTTATTCTCTGTAATAAACAAAGGAGAGCAACTAAATCTGTCATGATTAAAGTGTTTGGGGGTCTGACAGGATGATTTCATCTTCTCCATCCAATCAAACGTTTATTCTGCTTGAATCTTAATCACTGGTTAACTATTGCACTCAACCTTTAAAGTTTGTGTTTTTATAAATCACACAAAATGATACTACAGGAATGGACATCCCAATGGTTTCTATGAGCTACTGAAATCTGTCCCACGATTATGTGATATAACGTAGAGGCCAAGAAATGACATGAATACGTTTACAAGGCTGAAATTGAAGTAGGCAAAAGTTCAAATGCCAAACACTGTGTGTGTCTGTGTGGTTCTTCACCTTGTAATGATCCTGGTGAATGAATGATGATCTGTAAATGTGCATTCTTCTGTTGGTTCGTAGAGGCAGCATCATGCATAGACCTCAGTGAGTGAAACATTAACATTAGAGTGCTGGGGGCGCCACGGTCGCGTGGCGGTTAGTACTAATGCCTCAGAGCAAGAGGGTTCAACTTTGAATCTGATTCATTTGTGATTATAAATTGCCCACAGGGGTGAGAGTGAGGGTGTGGTTTCTGTATACGTGGCCCTGCGATGGACTAGAGTCTAGCAGATCCCTGTGACCCTGAATAGAACGAAGCAGGTATAGACGATGAACTGATCCAGCTGTGCATTCACAGAGCTCCCATGAAGGCACAGATTTCCCTCCCCATATTGTGCTTTCGCGCAGCACTATGCTCTACTTCGCGGTCCAGTCAGCAGCAACTCCCTGATGTCTCTGGTCACTGGCTGCTTTGTTGAGTAGGCTCTGAGAAAAACACAGTGCCAACAACACAAAACAAAACAAATGCCAATAAAAAACAAACTTTCTACCTGATTGGTCCCGCAGTGTTTCCATTACCTCTAGATTTGCATGAAACCGAAGTATCACAAAGTGTGATGGAAATGCCTGTAATGTAAAGCCTTGCGAGGGCTAATCATTATGTGTTACTGCATTACATAAGGTTGTTGCCTCTGAATAATGATTTGAATGATCATCCGCTGCTTTCTTCTTCTGTTGACTATTTCTGCAGCAGCGGTAGCAGCAATCACAGTAATTTGACAAAGATTAAAGATGTTTTTGTCAATCTTCTTCAAAGTCAAAGTCTTCTTTTTCATTTTTTTGAAGAGACGTCTGACAAGACGAGATGCGAACATATGAAGATGCAAATACAGAGACGGGAGAATTAAAGTCATAGAAAGAAAACCCGTTCAGTGGTAACACCGGCCCCCACGCCGCCACCTTTATCGCAAATTCAGTTTCGCTTTTGTTTTACGAAAAAGTGTGACGGAAACGCGACTAATATCAGAAAGCCCACAGCGCTGTGCCTCACCATCCTAGTGGCAGCGGAGTCTTTAAGTCATCCTCTCACCCCCGTTATGTATTTCCACAATGCCAGTTCACCCAGCACTCCTATCACCCCCGTTACAGTCCTCTTACTACATCTGAGGAGTAAAATGTAACGCTGTTCCTCCTTCTGTGATATTCACACAGCAGAGCGCAGTGACTTTAAACCACCGTGCCGCTGCACACAACTGGAAGTAACCACGTGTGAAACCACGTGAAATTATCCAATTTCGCTTGAATCGTCCAAAAAATATATACAATTTAGTTACTGCAAAAAAAAATTGCTGTTGTTAAGTACCTGTGCCCAAAGTGTAGTGACTAGCAGAGAAATGAAATACTCCTGCATGTCGGGAGGTGGGTGTAGGTGGAGCCCTAAGGGCTTTATAGAGGTGGTGGTGAGAAACCGTGCACTTCTGGGCAGTGGTGTGCTGCAGGACTTTATTTTACTCAAAAATAACACACACAAAAAAAAAGTGCCAGACCTCAAGATGCCGGAAGAACATTGACACAGATGGAAAAAAGGTACGACAGAGTGTGAATGTGGCTTATGAAGCTCGATCGCTGAGCTACGGTGGGAAAACGAGACGGGATCAACTGAGAGACACAACAGTAGTAAATCCTGAACAGTGATCTAACAGGGAGATCCGCTGTGGTAAAAAATCCTTTATGCAATTTAGGATCGCTGTTCCGTCACCTGAATTTAACAGTTTAGCGTGGCGCCTTTAAGATGGCGTAGATAAATCCCAACAGTCACTCTTTTGCTCACAAACAAAGTTGGTGTCAGGCTCAAAGCAGGACTAAATCTACCCCTTAACCTCATGCATTTTAGAGGAGTAGTTCCCAGCATTTTTACATCACACTGACACGCTGAAATATTCTTTTTGTGTTTCACATTAATGTCTGAATAAAGATTTTCTGTGTGTGTGTGACTTATATTCATGACTCTCCCTGAAAGTCATATCAATAATTGAAGATTTCCAGAGCATGAATTAGCAAAACTGGTTTTAAAAATACATATGTTCTCGATAACAGCTCGGGGGGGGGGGGGGGGGGGGGTCTGCAGTCGAAAGAAGGATCTCTTGGACTGATCACACTAATAAGGAGCTGAAGTAATTGCAACATTCCCAGAAGACCTCAGTAAAACAGGGATGTGTTTTTCTGCAGATGAGTACAGCACCGAAGCGTTCATGAGCTGACTTGAGTTTTGAAAGACTTAATTGGCAGCAAGTGTCACGTAAAGTGTCAGCATTGAGAGAGAGGCTTCAGCGCAAACTCGTCTGCATGCTGGCGATGTCAAGAGAGGATTTTCCTGTGAGGTGCACACAGTTCAGAGAAGAGTCTATGTTGATTTCCTGTCATTGCGAGCAGCCAATTATTTCAATTGTTGAAAAGAAGAGAAGCAGCTTCAGTGGGAAAAGCTTTTCTTTTGCTTTCACTTAAAAAAAACAGTGATAAAATACTACAAGATAGTTTGGTAAACAGGGCAGAGTATTTAAGTTCTTGATGTATTTGACTCCACGCTTCATTTAGTAATGTAAAGCGAATGTCTACGATTACAGTTCATCTGGTCAATATTTTTGTCTCATTTACTTAGTTGTTTGTTTTTTTCTTCTCTGATTACTGGGAATATTTTATATACATTATAACCTACTCATAGTAAGAGTGCATCAAAGTGCTCAAGTAAAGAGTTCCTCCAAACGGGGCTCAGATTGTTTTGTTCCCGCCGTTTACGTTAACGTTTCACTGCCAATAATTGCTCTGGTTTGAAAGGTTAATGGTATTAAATTACTAGAAATTGGCAATGATAAGAAATAAAACAAAACGCAGGAGCGGAAAGTACATTCCTGGAACATTATGAGGGAAGACAAGCAGCCAAGTGAACAGAGATGCAGGTACCTTTTGTGACATCACAACTACAACCTCTGTACATGACAACCAATGCAGACGTTTTTCTTTCCTCTCATTTATTGTTCAGTCATCCGTCTAACCTTATCTTATGTGATGAAATGCTTCTTCACTCATTTGTGCCGGGAACCACCTGCTGCTTTCTTCAAGTTATCATTGGATCTATGAGGCTGATGTTTTTTTCATGGTATAGTATTACTGTGTCCTGCAACTGCACCAGCGACTGCATATTCTGACAAAACTCCAAGTGTGAATATATTTCACCTTAAAACCCAGCAACTGTTCAATCTCCTAGCAGCGTTTGTCACACCACACTGCACAAACGCCTCGATTTATGCAGCAGCTGGTGCAGTAAATGTGTTGTAATTGCACAGTCACACATGGATTGGGTTGTGTTCATACTATCACACCACATCTATTCATCTGCAGGCCATGTGATAATGATGCCACAACACCCACCTCTTCCTCAGGCCTTCCTCATTCTGCTTAATGCTGTTGTTTTTATGCCCGTTCATCGCCTGCACATTCTGCATGTCCCTTTGTGCATTTGTTGATTGGAGGAAATACTTTTGTGTCATGGTCTGATTGGGAATCAGCACTGGTGTCTGCAGTAATGAACCGTGCTGGGAGGTGTTGCAAGAGCAGATTTGGAGGTGCTATCCTGTTAACAAGGAGCCTGCTGAGACAAGCTGTGAGCAACAGCGCTCTAAGATGTGCGATTTCAAGCAAGGGCCGTGTGCCGCACAGTTGGAAATCTGCGTGTCACTGTCTTTTTTACTTATTGAATATAACTATGGTGGAAACTGGAAGACTGTATATTTCTAGTCGGTTGCTTGACTACTAGGTATAATTGGGACTGTTAGTGGAGATATTTGGCTTTGGTGTGTCAGTCAAGAGTCAGAACTGTCAATATGTGAACAGCGTTTATTGCATTTAATGTGCTATCTCCCTACTGTTTCCTCACATTGCAGGAGTAAACCTAAACAAAAAATCACACAGTTTAGACGTCCTGCTTCACAGAACAGTACAAAAACCAAGTAACGGCACCCGTTTAATAATTTGGGGTGAATTTGACTACGATCTGACATGTCCACAAGGAAACAGCATCCGTCATGTAAACAGAGCCTTTGCTTGCTATTCACGTGCAGGTAAAGCAGCTTGAGTGCACGTAAACGACCGAGCTTCGGCTGCTTGACCGATACCCACATGGAAGGAAAGAACATTGTTTCCTTAAGAGAACAAAAGAAGAACTATCCATCATCGCCGCAAACTGCCGTGGCTACCCCTGTGCTTCGTAAGCTCCATGCAGAGTGATTCTCCAGGGGATGTATTCCAGACATAATGAGAGAGAAATGTTGGGGTAAACAAATTGACTTTTTTTTTTGCAGGCAGGTCTAATTACAGGGCAAGAATAAATAACTATGAGAGAGTAGGCAGGCGAGCTGGTGTAATGCATTGTAATGGGCTGTGGGGAATTAATGCGTCATTTTTTTCTGCCTGACATTGTTGTTCTGGCATGTTTGGTTCACATAGAGGTGCCGTTGTCATACCAATGCTTGGCTGCACTGGCATGATGTTGTGATGTGTAGGAAGGAGACTCCGGAGCCATTTCTGCCTTAATTTACTGCAGTCACGGACATACTCGGTGTTACGCGCTTTACTGAGTTACATTTAGGCCACAGACTTTGCAGTGGATCTTGTTCTCATTTAAGGTCCATAATATCAGGAAACAGCCGACAGCTCTTAAAGTTAGATGGATGCAACCTCAGATGAACAAGTGGAAGTTACGCAATTTCATTGTTTAACAAAAACCAGACTAAAATGCAGATGCAGAGTGTGGAAATCTAAGTACGTTCAATAGTTCGAAAGCAGCAATAACTTTCAGTATTTTGAGTTTGTTACCACGTGATTCAGTTCATTAAGGTTTTCCAAGTGTTCATTAAAGCACAGCTCTGTCGATGTCACGCCACAGCATTTCAATCAAGCTGAGGTCTGGACTTTGACTGATTCTTTCCTTTTTCAGCCACTCTGTTGTAGATTTGCTGAGGTGCTTGAGCTTAATGTTATGTTGCATGACCTAGTTTTTGATCAAGCTTTAGCCTCACATTTTACACCAAAAAAATAACTATTATACAAACGGAAGTGCTGTCTGTCCTCCACTGATGTCCATTATTCTTTCTTGATTTCAATTGAAAAAATTCAAAAATACTTTATTAATCCACGAAGGGAATTCAGTTGTTGCTGTAGTCGTGATTTAAAGAGTCATTGTAGAGGGTTGAGGCAGGAAGGATCTCCTGCAGCGGTCTGTGTTGCAGGATCTGAAGAAGTCTCTGACCGAAGACACCGTGTTGCTGATTCACTGTGTTGTGAAAAGGATGTTCAGCGTTGTCCATGATCTTCATTTTATGAAGTATCATCCTACGCACTATCAGCTCCAGAGGCTCTAAACAGTCCCCAGAACAGAGCCAGCATCTTTTATCAGGTTGTTCAGTTTCTTTAAGCCACTGGCTCTGATGCTGCTCCCTCATCAGATGACTGCAGATGTGATTGAACTCTCCAAAACAGACTTACAGAAGATATACAACGTCTTACTGCAAACGCTGAAGGGCCTTAGTTTCCTCAAGACGGAAAGTCTGCTCTGTCCTTGCTTATAAACAGCATCAGTGTTGCATCTCCGGTCCAGTCTGTTGTCCAGGTGAATATCAAGGTATTTATACACTTCCATCACCTCCACTTCTTCTCCCATGATGAAAAACCTACCCAGCTTTATCCAGGCTCCCCTAAAATCCAGACTCATGTCTCAAGAAGAGATGATTGCTCCCACACTATGACACAAAATGGTCCACCAGTTCTCTGCACTCAGTCTCTTGTCCATCACTGATACATCCTACAACTTCAGAGTCATCTGAGTATCTCTGCAGGTGACAGAACTCCACCTTGTACAGGAAATCTGAGGCGTACAGCATGAAGAGGCATGGTGAGAGTACAGACAATGTGCCACACAGGTGTGAAGTTGTGCTGTTACATAGCAGAGGTAGTTACACCCTTCCAGCCAATACACCTGGCAGAGGAAGGTAAGCTAGATGCAGACTGAGCCACCATAAGTTCAGTTCTCTAATAGGGTTTTTTTAAAATCTATAATATTCCTTTAATAACTGCACGATGCTCGAGTTCTGCGGCTACAAAACAAGCCCATATCACCACACCTCCACCACCGTGCTTGATGGTTGGAATTTGTTTTGAATTGGGCTGGAATGGTTGAAATGATGAAAAACCAAGAAAATTAGGTCTAGTTGCCTTGGTCTAGCAGTCCTGCTGGTTTTCTCAGATGTATGTGTCTGTTTCTGATTGTACCGCCACGGTCTTTAACATCTAACATGCTAACTGCAGCCTGCAGAGACTATTTGACTCCAGACAGTCAACATAGCAAAAGCATTGGTATTTGACAGGCAAAGGTGAAACACAAAACCTCCTCCAACAAGTCCAGAAACCATGGAGCGACGAGAAAACTGGACATATTAACAAATATTTAAAAACAGAGCAGTAAAGGGCAAACAAACCCTAACAAGAGATTAGTTTCATATCAATAAATGCTCCCTGCCGTCAGAGACAGCTGGTCTTGAAAGTAACTTCATTGTATACTTTCATTTAAACCATCTCTAGAAAACCGTAGTCAACAGAGATGTTTCTGTCACATAATTACAAACACTCAGAATGAGGGAACATTATTAGTAGTAGGAATTCTGTCTTCACAGATGTATTTCAGAAATAATGATTCTAAAAGCTGGAAACATTTGGCTGTTTCGGTCTTCGTCAGAGTGGTCGGATCATCCTTCCACTTCATGACAGATGAGGTGGAAAGGAGGGGGTAATAAAAAAAAAGAAAAAACACTGATTATTCCCCTCTCTGTAATCTTTTCAGTCTGTTCGGCCAGAACAGATTGCAGTATTTTGCTTCCCTGTTGGAGTGCTGTGTATTTCTACCCCCTGCTTCACCCCTTTCTCCATTATTGCAGTATGGCACTCTCCATTTCATTGTCGCAGTGTTAGCGTAGACATGTTAGGCTGCACCTAGCTCACCAGCCGACTCCCCGGCGAAGGTCTGTGATCATCCATTATGGAGAAAACATTACACAACACCCACGTGGCCTCGGGTTCCTGCTCAGCTGGGAAGCAGAAGACATGAGCGCAGAAAATAAGAACGTGCGAATGGGCATCTCAAACCAAAATTAAACACTGAATGATGAATAATGAATGTATTTTTCCGATCATGAAAAAATGAAGTCATCCCTCCTCTTTTTTGTATTTTGCCGAGATACCCCCAACCTTTGTGAAGGAGTCGCTGTCCCCGTTGTGTGACAGACAGCCCCTGTAAGTGGCCATGGCAATTCCAACAACAACAGCCGAGCTCCTTTGGCAGGAAAAAGGCCCTTAACCACAAGAGCTGGAGGGCTGGAGGGAGGTTGGTGGGAGGTGAGCCAGGAGGGAGACAGCTTGTGGTCGTACATCTTAGGAAGGCTGCATGTGCTGCCCAGACAGCCCCTTAAGTGACTTCACCCCATCTCAATGGTGCTCTCAATGAGCGATAGAAAGCTATCCATTCCAGTAAGCATTATGAAACAAACCGGCCCCATCTGTAAAGAAGACAAGAGGGTGTCAATGTGGGCCCAAAAATTGATTGGGTTATGTATTACGCTGCAAACTGTTAAAGGCTGCAGCCTTTGCTCCGTGTTCTTACAATATCTCTAAATATTTACTCACAAAACAGAACATTCAAGAGATTCCCCAGTTGGCTCCTTTAAACATATCTCAGTGGATATAACTGAAAGCAAGGCACCATTGCAAAATCCACACAGTATTAAGTATTCATTTTGAAGCCTGTGTTTACGCTTTTCGGTTTGTTAGCCAAGCGTCTCCAAGCAGGAGGATCCTGATGGGATGTAAGGGAAGCATCTGCCTTCACAAGATGGAGTCTAACGGAGAAAGAAGATAAGATGGACAGCAAACCCCTTGAGACTGCATTATCTTCTGCTGTGAAATTTATTTTAGAAGCCAGGCTGGACAAATTAAGCCTTACTTTAGCCCATATCCCTTTGTAAAGGCCTTTTCTTTGTAAAGAATTGTGCTTGAATATACATGGAGGGCTTTGAGTGCAGAAACTGAACAAGTTTGTGAAATGACCTGCAGAAATGATCATTCACGTCTGCACAATGGGCTCAGATATAAGATTGTGCCTGCGAACGTTTGCCGAATGAGCGGATTAAGCTTTTGCAAAGAGTTCTCAGGCTAATGGGTTTGATTTGAATTTCTGCTTCTTTCAATATAGAGCATTGACATTTCACATATACCTAAAAGCTGTTGTTAATGACTAACCTTTAAAAATGAGAATGATGGATCTCTTTTGAAGAGACAAAGCACTAAGGGTAAAAAAAAAATGAAAAAAAGGTTGAAAAAGACAAAAATCTTTCTTGGATTTATGGATTTTGAAAAAAATGTCAGTTCCTTAAACAAGCAGTGAAGACGGCTCTCAAAAGGGGGTCAATCCTCACTCACCCCTATTTTAAAATATCAAACTTTACCATGGAAACAAAAATACAATGTGGTCTGGATTTACAACCATAAGGATTCATTTTTATGTATCTCATCATGTAAAACCATACAATTTTTTTCTTAGGTTATATTCAACTTCATCAGGCAGCGAAATGCAGATAGTTTCTAACCAGACGAGCAAACGAGTGGTGAGGATGTGTGTAATTATATAGATAAAGTTATGTACAACATGTACAAGCAGTGACTGCAGACAGAAATATGAAGTGAAGTGCAGCAGTAAGAAGATTAAAGATGAAAGCAGATAAATGCATGACAGGTTATTTACATCTACATCAAACAGATGCATCTTGATTTGATTTATAATACATAATGTTGCTTGTTGTGCTGTTATTTGTACTGATAGTCTGCTGTGAGTGTGTGTGTGGGTTGACCTGGAAAAGTTTAGGGGTGAAGCTCAGCCAAGCACCCGGAGGAGCTACCTGCAGCCGTGGTTGAAGGCTGCTAACCAACTAACTAACTCTAGTATGGACAGACGGCCTCTGACCCCCCCGCTGATGGACAGATCCATCATCTCCTGCCAGAACGGCTCTGAAAACTGGGCTTCAAAACTCCTCTTCTACACTGCAAAATCTCATCTCTAAATAAGTACAAGAAAAAAAAGCCTTGTTTTAAGAAATTATTATTTTGGACTATTTAACTATTTTTAGGAACTCTAGTCAAGAAAAACATTCTTACACCACTGGCAAATACATTTTTGCTTAAATAAAAACAGTTTTCATTAGATTTATGGAATATTACGCTTATTTCTTGCATGACTGCTTTTGCAGCGTCAACAGAGGGTTTGCTCTTCGTTTGATTTCCATGTAGCAATAAAGTTTATGGTTTGAACCTTGGACAGGGACTTTGTGTGTGAAGTTTATAGGTTCTCCATCTGTGACGGGTTTCTGCGTGCTTTCGTCATCTCTAGCAGGCCCCCTGCATCCATCTTAGATTGATTAGTGATTCTGAAGAAACTGCATCTCGTAACCACTTTTTCTGTAAATTCACATTGGATTTGCCAGCTCCTGTACAAGTGTACTTAACAGTTAAATTTCATATGTGCAGAAACAGTTGGTGTGGTAGCATGACCTCATAGTGAAAGTGAAAGCGCACGTATGAGTGGTTGAATGAGAAACATATTGTAAAGTATTTTCAGACCCTCGTTGGAGTTGTAAAGCATTAAAATAAGCGCAGTCTGTTTTGCCATACAAATGACTCTATCCTATGTTTATATTCAGTCAAGTTTTTTTTTTTTGTTCTACTCACCTTGAAAATAAATCAAAGCCGTCACAAACTGTGTAGTAAACACAGTTGATCAAGCGGACTGTTTTCATTGACATATGGAATAAATTAGTATTTCTTTTCACAGATCTACCTGCAGAAAACCTACTCTGAGCTCATCATCTTTTGAAACTTAAACCTTTTATATCAAATATACTCTCCCATACACCAAGTGTACCACAGTGAGGTTTGCTGCTACAATGACCAAATTCACATCTTCACTCAGACTTCACGTCTGTCGTTGATCCGTATTTAATTTGCTATATTTCAAAATCTTTACTCTATGTTCCCATATTACACTATTTGTGAATATGAGACAATATTTCTTCATTGTCCAAGATTTGCATTTTTGTTAATAACATTTTGTCATCGGCTTCATAAAAAAAAGTATTAATGATTTCTGTCGTGTTTTCACCCTCACTTTTTATCTTTAACAGTTTGAAAGAGCTCAAATGTTGCTGATATTGCGGTTCACGCTTTATTTGAGGTGTGTATGGACACAACCTCGGCATCATCATTTTTGTCAAACTGTCGATTGCTGTAGCTGGTCTGGTCGCCTCCTGTCTCTTTGACGTCCCCCTTGACGACCCAGCCTGCTCTGATTGGTCAGTTTTAGACATGGCAAACAAACCACTTGGCAGGCGATATGCAATTGTGTTTCATCATATCTACATATGAAGGGAAGGGACAGCTGGATGGTTATCAGGCCTGGTTTTAGGAACGTTCTCCTCTGTGGGACAAGTTTGACTTTTTACTTTGCAGGCCTTTTGCCAACAAAATAAAAAGGCAAATATGCAAATTACATTTTAGCTTAACTGATTTGATTACATTAACTGCTTCATCTGGGTTACATGGTGGCTCTCACAGTTCAACATTGGTCTATTTATAGAACTAAGAAACCTCAAGAAAAGATTGTGTTGTTTGTTCTTTTAAAAATGATTTGCCATAATCTGAATTACGAAAACCACAGACGGTCCTAAATCATATCTGGTGACTGTGAGAGCAAATCTGATTCTCTGACTTCAGCACTGTCAGCGGGCTGTACGCTGCAAAATCTCTGCTGCCCACTGAGAGGTAATTAGAACAATGATTACCAGTATCCAGGAAAAGAGTGAAGACAGTAAAAAAAATGTGCAGACATGTGTGAGGTGAGCAGTGCCAGTTTGTGAAAATGTGCTCAGGCAAGCAAATGCATGATGGGTGTGTCAGCGCACACTGGCTGCTTTCTGCTGAAGCAAGTTGTACGCTGTGTGGTGGCAGGTGGGGACTGGCCATGACGCCGCGTGCCGCTGCCTTCTTTAGCCTTCGTTAGCCCGGGGTTTGGACCGAGCGAGCAATAACTGGATTAAACTGACTTCAATTACAGTTTCCTAATCCCTAAAAAGAAATTATTTTATCGCAGTATAAAGTGAGATGAAACAAATTAAAATCAATATATACAGTTATATGATTAACTTTAGAAAAGCTGGAGGTGTAGTAGAGAGAGGAGCATGTCTGAGATCTCGAGACAATCAAGATGAATGAACTGGGGTGTTGCGTATGTTGCCTGGCAACAACTGAACCGGGTGCTTTTCCCAAAACCATGATTTTAACATAGCTGGAACCACGCAAGTGTTTACCAAAACCAAACTCCAAATGATGGTGGTGACGATGCTGGTAAATGATAAACTATGATCATCGTTACGTGACCCAGGTGTTTTTCAAAACCATCGTTCAAACAAACGTTTGCAAAGTTGTGTAGATGGAACGAGTGGTTGAAACCAGCGTAGTCCAGGTTTGGTGGGTAAGTGTGTGTGTGTGTGTTTGTGTGTGTGTGTGTGTGTGTGTGTGTGTGTGTGTGTGTGTGTGTGTGTGTGTGTGTGTGTGTGTGTGTTCATGTAAACACTCCCCACTTGGTATCTTTTGAACTACGGTGGTTGAAGCCAACACAGTTCAATCTTACATAGTATGACAGTTTTCAGAAAGTCAGATTTCAGATGTTCTTCATTAGTTTAATGAAGCTTCAGACTATGTTAGTGCAACGCTAACCTCCATCTTTGTACAGGATATCCACTCTTAATGATAACGCAGGCAGCACGGTGGCTTAGTGGTTAGCACTGTTGCCTCACAGCAAGAAGATTCCCGGTTCAATTCCCGGCCCGGTGGGTCTTTCTGTGTGGAGTTTGCATGTTCTCCCCGCGCTTGCGTTGGTTCCCTCCGGGTACTCCGGCTTCCTCCCACAGTCCAAAAACATGTAGGGTAGGTTGATTGTTCATACTAAATTCTCCCTAGGTGTGAATGTGATTGGTTGTTTGTTTTGTATGTGTAGACTGGCGACCTGTCCAGGGTGGACCCCTGCCTTTCGTCTACTATGAGTCGGGATAGGCTCCGACAGACCCCCGTGACCCGGAAACGGATAAAGCGGTTATAGATAATGGATGGATGATAACGCATGCAGCACTGGCAGGTAACGCAGCTGAAATTGGAAACAGCCAACAGTTCAGTTTCTTAGACCCTCCATGACAGTAAAATCTCCAGGATTACACCTGGTATTAACAAGCACTGTAATTCATCTTTCTTTTAGGGCTCCTGCTCTGTTTGTAGTTTCTGTCTCTCAGCAGAAACTACAAATGTGGTTTGTTTGCTCTTGATTACCACTCAAAGCTTTTTCCATTTTACGTGCCAGCATGATCGCATCATCTTCACCTTGCTCACCCTGTTTTATTCCTGCTCTACTTCCTTGACATCCCTTCTTCAATCTGTCTGGATTTGGGGTTTATTACTATTATTGCTTTGGAAAGCTCATCTGCATCCACACGTTAACGACTTTCCCTTTGTCACGATCACTCTTGGACGGAAATGCATGTTTTTCTCAGAAGGCTTCTGTGACACACATGCAGCAGTGCTAAACATAAACGTATTAAGAGACTGCAGCTACAATCACGATGTTGACAATAAACATCCTCTTTACTCCGTTAATGGGTCACCGAAGCATTATGACGGCTCTTCTAAGCTTAATCGTCAGTGGATGAGGTGGCATTTCATTCAGATAGTAAATAATGCTAAATGTCATTCTAAGGACTGTTCATCTGATTCTTCTGCCAGCTGAGCCTTGTGCCTCCTAATCTGACTCTAAATAAGATCAGGATCATGCTGGGATCACATTCAGCTCAGTGCCGACACTGATAATCCACACAAATCATGTGAACAGAAGGACTGATTTGGTGTTGCTATTTGAGGAGTGGTCCTGTTAACGAGAATGTCAAAGCTTGAATATGACATTTAGAAAACAAGGAAAAAAAAACAAAAAACGATGTGATTCAGGTCTCATTTTCCTTTATCATACTAGCTTTTTCACTAATGTTTTGCATCACCTGCGTCTCCCTGTAATTTAATGACGCCTGATTATTCTACACATGGTCGCGACTTTGAGCCGAGTTCAAACATTTGAAAACATTAAAAATGTCACCCTTAATAGCTGCCTTTAGAGAAATCTAACCCACTGTCCTTTCCCGGAGTATAATCTTCCATCATAAATCAAGGTTGACATTCCTATATTTATGACATGAATGTCTGGTTAATGTTTATGATTTGACATTCGTATGACTTTGTTCTTTAATCTGAAAGATATATGTTCTCAGAGAACCAAGCAACAGGCTGTGGGGAATTAAAGAAGAAGAAGAAGGGAAAAAAGAAAAGCTGTCAGGTTGGAGCGCAGCTGTGTGCATGTACATAATGTAATTGGCCTGCAGATGTGAACCGAGTTTAACAGAGAGGTCTGCTGTGGAATATATCGCCTCGTTATAATAAACAGAGCATATGTGAGAATCTGAGGTGGGGCTGTGCAAAATATGTTTTTGGATTTAGGTGACTTGAAGGAGAACAAATGTTGCCCATTAAATTACAATAACTGGTTATGCAAACCCAGATAGAAGCAAAAGCAATAATAATCTGTCAGAGCATCCTGTTGCTCCATCTTTTCTGGCTGTCTTAAAGGTGCCATCACCCGAAAACAGAGAGCGAGACGTCGAAGCACAATCTCACGAGCTTATTTGCAAAATCAATTTGCCTGCAGAATATATTTAAATTTTTAGTGTTTATGTCACAAGGCAGCCTGACATGTTTATACGACATATAAGAGAGAAAAATACAGAAAAAATATATACAGATAAAAACAACTTCTTTTTTTTTTTATTATTATGAAATCATATGTATTAAATATTATCATGAACCATAACAGTATTTGACAAGACATATGTGGGAGCCATCTAATTAGAAACTACTTTATTCTTACTCATCAGATTTATGGGATGGAGGATATATCTAGAAGTATCTAATTAGAGATTTTTAATTTCTTTCTGATTTTTTTTGTTTGTTCTTTGTACAGTTTTGCCACATACTGATTTGTCATAGGCACTAGACGCTCCAATTTTAATAATGTTCAGACTAATATTTTTATGAGCCCACCTCCAGCTTTGATTATGACACATTAACTGTGGCATTAATTCAATGAACTAAACATTGTGTTTTACACATTAAGGCAACAAAACAAGGCAATTTAATTTAATTTAATTTAGACATTAAAACATCACATAGTAGAAATAAAAATCATGATTTAAAAAGCAAAATTTAAACAAAAAGAAAGAAAAAAGAGCAATAGATAAAATCAATAGTTGGAAAACTCAAGGTTAAAAATAACAGTGCAGATTTGTGTCTTTATTCAAGTGCAGCTGAGAACAGGTGAGTCTTCAACCTGGATTTAAATAAACTGACTGTTTCAGCTGATCTGAGCATTTCTGGAAGTTTGTTCCAGACATGTGGAGCAGAGAAGCTGAAGGAAGCTTCTCCATGTCTGGTTTTGACTCTGGGAACTGATAAAAAACCAGATCCAGATGACCTGGGGGGCCTGGAAGGTTCATACTGGGTCAGGAGGTCACTGATGTATTTTGGTCCTGGACCATTCAGATCTTTATAGACCAGCACCAGAACTTTAAAGTCTATCCTCTGACGGACAGGCAGCCAGTGTAAAGACCTCAGAACTAGACTGATGCGGTCCAGTTTTTGGTCTTAGTGAGGACTGGAGCAGCAGAGTTACAACGGCGTTACAATAATCAAGCCTACTAAAGATGAATGCATGGACTAGTTTTTCCAGGTCCTGCTGAGACATCAGATATTTTATCCGTCATATATTCTTGAGGTGCAAGTAGACTGACTTTGTTTTTGACTTAATGTGTTTTTCCAAATTTAGGTCTGAGTCCATCACTACACCCAGATTTCGGGCCTGGTTGGTGGTTTTTAGATGTATAGACTGAAGCTCTGTGGTGACTTGTGATCGTTTCTCTTTGGCTCCAAAGACGATTACCACAGTTTTGTTTTTGTTTAGCTGGGGACAGTTGTGGCACATTAAGTCATTAATCTCCTCAATGCATTTACCAAGAGCCTGTATAGGGCCTCGGTTTCCTAGTGACATTCTAATATATATCTGTGTGTTGTCTGCATAGCTGTGGTAACTTATTTTGTTGTTGTTTATAATCTGTGTCAGTGGGAGCATGTAGATATTAAAATGAATAGTTCTCTAGTTGTTTGAGTAATATATTGTGGTCAACTATATCAAATGCAGCACTGAGATCAATTAAAACTAAGACTGACACCATGGTCTGTATTCAGGCATATGTCATTAAACACTTTGGAGGGAGCAGTTTAGGTGCTGTGGTGCTGTCTAAAACCTGACTGGAAGATCTCGTAGTAGTTATTTTGTACTGAAAAGGAATTAAGCTTTTGAAAAAACATTTTTCTCAATTATCTTACTTAACAATGGGAGATTTGAGATCGGTCTATAGTCATTCATTTGTGTCCTGTCGAGATTGTCCTTTTTCAGCTGAGGATTAATTACAGCTGTTTTCAGTGGCTCTGGAAACACACCTGAACTGAAAGGAAAGGTATGGAGCATGGGAGAGAATAGTCTGACTGAATAATGCATGGCCTGATACATATGGCATTGAGAAGCCTAGTTTTTATACGAATAAAAAGGTTTTAAACCAGTCACCTGAAATGATGATTCGTCACAAAAAAGGCAAATGCTCCAAACATAGATTATGTCTTCATGTTTGTCACTTATCAACAACACCTGAACCTTTTGAAGGATTTGAACTAGCAGTCCTGACGTCCACGTGTCCACAGTGATTTTAATCAATACATTACTATTTCAATTACAGTTCAGTTTAAGACTTTTTAGCTTCAAAAATGCCTTTAAGTCATTTATGAACACCGAACAACTCATGGAGACGTCCAGTCTGATAGAAACGGAAAAACTAGTTGACCTTCCGTCATATTATTAAATCAGTTTAAATCATGCTATGTATGTTTTTTCTCAAATACAACCTAAATGATAGTATTTCACTTAAAAATAAAAATTTCCAACCATGCTAAGATAAGGATTGGAGGGAGTATTTTGAGTAAACACAGCAGATCCCTGTGATTTGATGCTGCTTTGAGAATAAAAGCGTTGATGTTGACACGCCAGTGCAGTATTTGGAAAGATAATGTGACTTAATGACTCTTTTGTGTCATTATCAAACAACAATTGCCCCTGGGTAGTCCTAACACAAGTTTTCACAGCTAAAACACAGCAAAAAAACAAAAACCAAAACCCAGGGAGATGGGAAACTAGCAGATGGTGAGAAGATATTTACTGCATATGACAATAAGTGTTCTGTATTAGAATCATGTAAAATCACTTACCCTACCTTTAATGACTCATACCCAACTGGACTGTCAGAAGAAACCCTTATCTTTTAAAATTATATCAAATGACATAAACGTAGGCGAAGGGCCTACTGCCCTGGACTGGGGATAACTGAAACAAAGTCTTATGTGCATTCTGTGGAAAAAAGGCAAATAGTCTGATAACAGCCTTTATACTGAAGTCTATTATTGCATGGCATGTGATTGCAAAATAAAGATTAATGGTATTTTGAAGCTGAAAGCCCAGGCTTTTAAGTATAAAGTGAAGGTGAAATGCAAGCAGGATTGTAATATTACACTTTTTAACCGCAAGGCCGCTCAACAGCTTGGTTGCGTTGATTATTGACTTGTTATTCAGTCACAAATCAAGAATTTGTCCACAGCATTCACTGGATTCATTTTAAGGTTATGGTGAATTTAGAAAATACAAATGGTTGTATATATCCCAGTTAAGTATTGCAAGAATCCTAAATGTGACTCTTTGGCAGCACTACTAGCTGTTATTAGGCCTTCCATTCAGTTACACATTCATTAACTACAACTAAATTGTTTTAGCCTGTTTGGCCTCTTTTGCCCTTTTAAACTGTGGCAGTTTTCATATTATCTGTGTTTCTGCTAAAGTGCTTTGTAGCTTTGATTTACTGGCAAGTGTTCAGGAGCAATAACAACAATACCAGCCTGAGCTGGGTGAAGAGGACGTGCCAACCAGCTCAGCTGTTTAAAAAGGCAAAACATTTCAAATTCAGGGGCTTATTTCCTTGGTGCAGCTCCCATGTTAGGTGGCTTCTCTGTTGTGCATAAAATTTACCCTTCTAAATAAAGTTAGCTTTGTGTTGGACAGTAGTATAGTGTCAGCATATAGGTTTCATAGTCAAAAATAGAAAGTCGATACTAATAATCACAGTTAGTACTGGCCGCAATGCCCTAAGCATCATTAATAGGATCATTAACAGCATCATTAACAGCATCATTAATAGGGTTTACCCTGAATTCCCACTAATGAAACAGTTTTCCTGGCTCTATTGCTTTTCTACAGGTAGAAATGATTAAAATATAATGATTTGAAATGAGCATTATATGGCCACTTTAATAATAACTATACTAAAAATATTTTACTAGGAGGGGCCTCACCATTTGTGATCAGCAGTAACGATAAATATTTCTTCCAAAACTAGATAGTTAAATAGATTTGAAATATTCAGTCGGCGCATGGATTAGGCTACAGAGTAGTGCAACAGCGTTTTAATGTTTTACACTCATATGCAGATGAGTGACACACATAGACTGTGCATAACAATGGACAGAGCATTCGGTCACGTGGCCCACTGGTTTGCCGATTGGCTGAGCCGACTGCCAATCAATCGTATTAGAAATAAATTAATTTATTGATATAAACTCTGGCATGATACAAAAAAGAAATCACCCCCCTTAGAGTTGTCAAGGATGTGAAACCAAACGATTAAGACCTAAATGGTTTTTTAACCAAATAAATATGTTTATTTCTGCTCTAAAGTTGGACATTTTAACATGGGAGTCAATGGAGATTGACTCGCTTTTGGAGCCTCTAGCGGTCAGTCGAGGAACTGCAACAAAACTCAGTTCTGCATGAGTGAGGTGAAGTGCTGTGTGACACAATAACCGCTCAAAATGAAGACGTGTAAGTTAAAGTCCTTCACAGTTGCAGTTACCAGCAAAGCCGGCAAAAACAGAATCTATAAGAACCGTCAACAAGTGCCAGATGCAAAAAAGACTATGAGTTGGTTTACTGTGTTAAATAATGTCAATATAATAAATATTAGCTGTTTATATGAACTAAATAATAAATGAATAAAATAAACAAAGAGAAATCTCACAGATTGTTTCTTTTTTCATTTTTCCTACAAGCTCAGAAAATAAAAAAGGAAGTAGATTTCCTTTTTTTCTTTTTTTGCACAGTATTCAGAAAACAAAGAAATAAGGACCCATTTTTGTGACCCATGAGTCATTTATACAGAGGAATAAAACGTACCTTTGTCTCCTCCTCCCATCGTCAGCCACCACACTACCCTGAATGAACATGATGAAGAATTACAGAAAATGTGTGGATGGAGGGATTTATTTTACTTCAGTGACTGATTCTGTTTGTACATTAATTAAATTGTTTGAAAAAATATTACGGCCCTATTTATATGCAAATGTTTAAAAAAGAATGGAAAACACATTAATTCTAAAACTTACTTTGACTTTTCTCTGCAGACAGTAAAAACGGAAGCTATTTCACGTTTTGCAGAGTTTACTTTATTTCATTTGTTATAATTCCTGCAATAAAGAATTCTTTTCTTATCTTATTTCAGACCTGCAGCACATTCCGCAGAAAATTGTAATGGGACAATTTTGTACCAGGAATGAGGTAAAAATAATTATATTATTTCAAAAGTGAATATATTTTGTATTTTGTGAAATAAATAAAAGAAAAAGAAAACAAGCCATGAAAGATTTAGGCTTTAAAGAGCAAAGATGAATCGCTGATGCATGAGCGAGAGAGGAAATCACTGAAATGTCTAAAACAGAAAGATTGGAAAAGATTTGCGTATTTCTTCCTCCTCAGAGCTTGATACTTTTATAAAGTTATACTAATCTGCAGGTACATCTAAGAGCACATGTCTGGATATCTGGGATCGCTGATCCCTCAGATGGGAGTTTCAGAAGAACATATGCAGCCGTCAGGACAACACTCTTCACATATTACAAAGACGAGGGTCTGGGTACCGGCCGGCATGCCTGCAGTCCTGACAGTCCTGAACAGAAAATGTGGGGAGAATTTTGTAACGTACAACGGGATAAATAGTACAAAATAATACCATCTTTTAAGCTTTGTGAGAAAACATCTCGTATTACATAGTGGTACAAGTTTTACCATCTCAACTCTGAATGGGGATGTGCTGCAGGTCTGTGATGCATATGATGAGCACGCTGTACACTAAAAAGTTAAATTAACGTCTGTTTACCATCAATTTCCCACGTTTTCACTTATTTTGAGCTGTATGAAAAAAGCACAAAGAAAACCTTGTTCATCTAGTAGATGAACTTGGCAAGAGGGCATGCAGAGCATCATTATCAAGGGAAGTGAAAGAGCAGTGGCTGACATTTCACATTAGGACGAGTCTTAGGCAACGACTGCTGCCAAGGAAAAACAGGATCCGTGTTTCCCATGGGCCGCCAGCGCTCATAATTAATATGTCATGGAGAGCTCAAACCAGCGGGGGGAGCTGTCTGAGTGAAAGTCTTTGTTTCAGGGATGATACAGCAAATTTGGAATATCACTGGTTTCTGACCAAGACAGCCTTCCATTTTTTTTCCCTCCTCAAGCCAAGTCACAAGCTGAGGGTAAAAGCAGCACTTGTGTTTGAGCTTTTGTAAGTATTTTCCATCTAACTGCAAATAAGCACCCACTTGAGGAGAGGAGTGATGCAAATGCCACAGTTGCTTCTTCTTTAATTCCCCAGCCCTAAGACAGAGGATGTTTGCTTTATCCCCTGCCCTAATACTATACAGACCACTGGGGAGATTACTGAAACATCTTTATCTCAAACTTAAGCGACCTAATCCCAACTGCTGACTTTAAGCCATCGTGTGACATTATCTGCAAGAGTCAGGTTGTAGACATTGGTCTATCTAGACAAGACCATATTTTCTAATCATTTAGGATGTGTAAAGTTGTTAGGAGAACAGTTTCAGTTTCTTGCTTGTTTTTTCTATTGTTCTATTGTCTGAAAGCTTTTTTTTTTTCTAAATTCGAGGTTGACTGTCAGATGGTAAAATGACCTCCTAGGGGAGGTGGCTGTGGTAGGGGAATGATGCGGCCACATTAGGGGGTGTGAGCAGGCGGGTAAAACTTTTAATTATGTGGCAAGTGCCAACAAATGTTCATGTGAATGCCAGGATGCAGGTTTTCCCAGCAGAGGGATGCACTGTGGCCAGCTGAGCAGTGTTCACTCACGGTACCTGGTCCGATCGCTGGCGCTGATATATGCACACAACACTAACAATCCCAACAAGAAACTGGTTAGTGTGCAGTGATACAAGCGTGTGCATATGTTTTTAAAAGGATTAAAGAATTAAAGCCCGTTGGGGAAACTTAGAAGGTACCTGGAGGAAGAACAATGTTAGTGAAATCACATTAGCTGCAATAATCCAGTTAGAAACAAATATGATATTCTGCAACACAAGTGCTCTTACTTTTGACGTTTTATAACATTTTGGCTGATCAAAGCACAAAACTGTCTCCTATAGAAGAAGCACAGCAGTTTTCTTTTACGTCAGCAGGGACTAATGCACCTTAATTGGTGGGATTTACATTGTCATGGGAAAGAGATACTGGGGAAAACACACAGCTCAGGCACAGCTCATTTCCTACAAGAGCCTCAGTTCATGTTACTGGATGCAGAGCAGAAAGGCCAGAAGAATAAGAAATGATTGAGTTGGTGTCGTCTTAAAGAGAGTGGAACAACACTGCGTATGTTGAACGAGTGTGATACTGTACAAGGATTATTGGATAAAACTCTGGTCCTTATAGATAAACCTTTTATTTTTTCGTAGAGCAGACCAGCCTAATGTGCGCCGGTTCTACATCCAGAAACCTTGAATGAAGCGACCAGGGTAGGCTGTGGTGGACCTGTTAATGGATGTGGGATCATTGTTAAACACGGGAAAACGGTCACACCATCATCATTTGAGGGCTAAGTAGAATCGACGTGTGATAAATCAGGGCCTGAACAAATCACATCCAGTTTGGTTGTTGAGTTTCAGTTGCACAGTGACCACAAGTGGACGCCTGTAACTTTTAGCTTCTTTGAAATCTCGCCTGTTTTATGGAATTTATGCCCAAAGTTACTGTCTGGGATGCTTCTAATACTGATTCCATGTATAATGAGACGAACGGGAATGGAGTTTATTTTATTCCATTTCCTAAATCCAAACAAAACAGAGCTAAATGTCTACTAAAGTTGCCAGCTTAACATCCAGAAGATCAACAAGGATGTCTTCATTTGTTTTTAAGGTAACTCAATGCAGCAATTTTTTCTAATGAACTTTTGTAAAACAATAACAATAATGACTTTTGATTGGCAGTCAATTTGCCAAAGGCCAAAAGCCAGTTTTTCATCCGTTATCATCAAGATCCAAAGTGGAGCAAAGCAGGTTTCAGTCTGAGCCAACACAGAGGTCATTTCTGATGTGACAGCCGAAACACGTCTTACAAACATTCACCGGTAGCTCCATAACCCCTTTGGTGTGGATCACCTGAAGGAACTGGTAGCCACGGCTACCGCTGATTGACATAAAGTGGGTGTGTTCTACTCGACGTCCCGGCCTGTTTGTTCCGCCTACTTACGACATGGCGCCATGAACTTCAAAACTGCCCTTCAGAAAACCCACGGATGGCGTCGCGGGTAGTGTCTCCAGCCACTGTCGCCACTCGTGTCCTGAGTTTACCTCAGATAATCATTCGGCTGAGTTCTGACTTCACGTCCAGTGCTCGGTCACGAGCGGTCTCACGTCTTCATGACGCCAGATCCAGTACTGGACAGTTAATAGTAGATCCGACAGAGTAACTTCAGATCGAACACTTGCTGAGTTATGCCGTTCCAAATTTAACTAACTAAAAGTAAATCCAGTCAATCTTATCCCATGTGGCATGCGTGTTTCTCCTGGATCTTGTCATGTGCGATAGCGACAACCCGACAAGGCTTGGACCCGTCTGGACTCTGGTCTGTAAACACTCACCTCCAGCTCGATTTTAAGATTCCGTATGAAACTCTCCATGGCCTATTTAGGTACAATATAAATGCTCCTTGATCATCCCTTTGTGTCCAACATTTGTCTAAAACATCTTGGGATCATTTTTTCCACACAGGAGTCCAATTTAAACTTTAAACTATAGACTGAACGCTTAGCAACAGTAACTAAGGGGGGCAAGGCTTACTGACAGGTCAGGGTTTTCCTGGAAAGTACTTGTGGCAGCTCTGGGCTTTTTTTTGCCCCTGAATTAGGCTCATCTAAGAATATTTTGAACCAAAAACACATTATTGTTGTAGAAATGGGAACAAATTTGAAGTTTTAAAGAAGTAACACACAGCAGGTAAAGTGTAGAAACTGCTTGGAGTTCATGCTGGGCCTCGGTTGGTCCTGCTGCAGTTACCCGGTCAGCCACATCGCTCTCTGGGAAGTCCCAGACCACATTTTAGTTTTTGCCTGCGCTCACAGCCACACTGCCAGGATCCAAACTTCCGCGTGGCTCCGCGCCCTGTTTTCCGGGGAGCCGCAGCAGATCCAGCCCTTCAACACGCTGCTGCTCTCTTACGTCCCGTCGGTGAGCAGTGAGCTGGCCGCGGCGGAGATTTCTCCTTCATGCTCGGATCTTATCTTTTCTCCAACCTTTCTAGTCATTAGCGCGCTCGGAGCGTATAAGACCAGCGCATTCGGCACGTCGGTGCGTAATACTGCGCAAATCCGACCTTTTGAGGCTGCGCCTCCGCGGTAATGGATTGATTTCAGTGTTTTTTTTTTTCCTCTCAACCTCTGCTTCGACCAACTTGAGAAAACAATCTCTAACCTGCGGCTCTACCCCCCTCCAGCTACATGTTTCATCCGGCCAGTCTTCAAACTACCTGGCTCCGGATGTTTTTGCGCATTTTGGGACTTTGAACTTTTCTCCCCTCGTTTGTGCATTTGCAGGAGGCGAGCGCGGATTTTCCGAGGATTTATATTTGCACAGCTTCTCCGGGGTTCCTGAAGCCTGCAAAGATTTATTTGTGAAAAGTGATGGCCGAGCGGGGAGCTCTGGCGCTCCTCTCTCTCCTCTGTCTCACCTTTCTCCACACGGAGACCACCGCGGCCAAGCATGTTGACAAAGGTAAAGCTGATCTTACTTCTGCTCGTCTCACTGCTCCTTGTCGCCTCGCGTAGAAATAACTTGCCTACATTAGATAACTAGTTAGAAAAGAAGAAGCACACGGGAGTGTTGGGAAAACCAGACGTCGCGCGGCGCGGCCGCTATTTCTGCTGTGCTGAGACCAGCCACCCGTTCACCGTTTAGATAACTTTGAAAGTGGGCTACTTTTCCATAAGAGAAATCCAGTTGAATGCGAGACCGGCCCTGTTTGGACCTGGGAAGCAACACGCTTTTCTGCTCAGTCCTTTTGTCTGCACAGAGGCTCGTTAAGGCACAACTGCTGATAGGTTTCTCTGCTTGTCTTTCAAATGCTTCTGACTGGTGTAGCTGTTGTCCAGCATGTCTGCATTTTTCTTTCCCCTTTCTTCTTTTCTTTTAAATAAAGAGGCCGAATAACGAGTTCATTCACCTATCTGCACATAACAAGCTGTGTGGGCTTTGATCCAAAGGGGGGTGGGGGGTGGGCAGCAAGGAAAGCAAGGAATATCCAACTGAAAGAGTCGTTAGTGTTGGGTAATAAGCTGGCATCATCAGTCCAGCAGACATCTCATTACCTGGGCGTCGATACATGTACAGCTGATGGATAAACTCAACCAAATTCGTTTGCTTCTGGTGAGTATTTCAAAGTGAGGGTACTGCACTGCAGCGTGTGCAAGTAACTGACTGTCTCCCTCCAACTGCTGCTGCCGGCGTCAAATATGTGCCTATACGTGGTGTGATTTCTTGTTTTTAGAGGTGCAAACCCTCTCCAAGAAGCCCCAAGTGTTCCAGATGAAAGGGAAAGTTGTGAGAAATCGTATCTTTCCAGCAGCTATTGAAGTGCACAGATCTAGACGTTATCACACCCCGTCTTGACAAAGTCGTATCTTTATCATTTAAGCTGGATGACACAGTAAAAACACAGCAGCACGTGGTGTGGAAAATCTGAACATAACTGGCTCTTGTGCAACATGCCCCACTTTTCTTTGTCATCATTCTTGTGATATGCAAAATAGTTGTAGCGTGTCAAAGAAATGGTGCTTTTGAACACTTTGGAAGTCTGCTGTTTGTTTTTCCAGTTAAAAAAAGAAAAAAGAAAAATGAATGTGGAGGGTGGGGTGGGTAGGGTAGGGTGGGGTGGGGGGGAAAGCATCCCAGCCTTGGAGTGACGGGCCTCTACTCGCTGCTGGGCTCTCTTGCGTGTGGAGCCTGATGAAAGACCCTCTCCTGAATGAAAAGCCGGTCTGCAGTGGAAGGGGAGATGGAGAGAGAGGGAAAAAAAAGAAAGCCCCTCCTTGGCCTTGCTGGAGATCAGTACAAAAGAGAGATGGGGGTAGGGTAAAACGGGCTGACTGTCTGGAAAGTAATAAAACCAGCAGATTAAGGGGTCCGGGAGTTCCTTTGGGAGCCTTGATTGATTCCAGAGAATTGGACAAGGACCCACACGCAGAGAGTCTCACGTTACTAATTGTGGGGTCCCCTTCCCTGAAAATATCTGTTTATTCAAAACACATTTCTTTGAGCTCCTGACAAACTTACCTCCAAAGCTGGCCGAGTTGTGGTCCAGATGCTGAGTTTCAGAGTTTCGGTCTGTTGTTTGGTTTCGGGGACAAAAGTCGCACTCTTTTTGTCTACGCCGACATTATCTGTGAAAGTTGAGACAAAATGCTGATCTTTTCTTCCTCTGCAGCTTGTTGGAGGCATTAAGATTTTGAAAAAAAAAAAAAAAGGCTTAATAAGTTAGACTTTAGTAAACAACTCCCAGTTGGGGGAGTGTAAAATCCATTTAGGCACTATCTTATCTCAGAAACTGTGCTGGGAAGGAATTGTGTGCTGATTGTCTCCCAGTGGACAGTGCAAATAACTTGCTGAAATGTGCAAACATTAGGCAATCCTCTGCTCTTATAGTGCATTCTCGAGGCATTTATCCCCACAGACCACCTGAGATGCAACAATGCAAAGACTTTCTAAACAACTGTTGTTTTCTTTGGTGCATTTGAGCTCCTCTAAGCAGACTCTCCATCTTAAGAACATAAGTTGCCACATTTGTTTTGTTTTTTGGGAAGCTCTGGTGGTCCTACATTCCTGTTAGTGAAGAAGGACTTAGTTTGGTCTCTTTGCATGTCATCTGAAATGTTTCTCAAGCCACTCGATGTTTTTGCAACCTTATCCTCGGATCAAAATATCAGCTCTTTTCCATGCGTCAACATCGTAAGAGGATGAGTTGGGAGGCGGCGTCATGCAGACTTGAATGCTGTCTCTGCTGTGTAGAGTATGCTGTTTACTGATCATTTATTTATGGCCTCCAATCGCTCATAAAGTCCTTAATGACCTCCATCCACCAATAGATGGATAGCTGCACACTTGGCCAAGTACTTGATTCATCTTCCTCACTAATGAACCCACCCCATTAGGAAATGATGCTCATCTCCTGTTGCTGCTGATGGAGAAACGGGGAGGTGGGGGGCGGGTGTCTTGGTTTGTTTCTGTTCTGTTGTGCTGGTATAAACGCAGCGGTTTGAAGTTGGTTTTTAGCCTTCTATGGCTTTTCAGCGGCCACCTCTTCTCAACCGGGGTCTGTGGAGGCTAAAATAAAAGCAGTAACTGAAATAATTTGCTGTAATTGTCGCAGCAGTTTATCACATGTAATTGGCAGTGTGCGAGGGGGATCGATATCCTCTGAATAAATGGATTGACATCTGTTGGTGCTTCGCGCTGGTGGTCGGGGGCTGTTGCAATCATCCGCTCACTGTGCTTCTCATTTTGGGAATTTACTTGTGTGTGCGTTTGTTAGAAACGGAGGTGTTATGGAAATGTATTGTGAAATTCCTTGTAAATTAACTTGCGCGTGCTTTTGTTTAAAATGGAGATGCTGGGGAAAATGCAAGAGCTTGCTTGGTTAGGAGTGGTTATTGTAAGGTGGATGAGAACAGTTATAAATATTAAATAGAATTGTTCATGAAAATGATTAATTATGGGGCTAATCTGAGTAATCAGGATTTAATAACAACATTAGTGCTTTTGAAATGAATGGTTTTCAGGGTGCAGGCGTGTGGTTGTTGCATTTCATTTGGTGTAATAGGGCCATTAGGAAGCTGAGACCTGGGGCTCTCCACAGGAGGATGGACGTGGAGAACATGGAGGAGCTGGTCTGGGCTCCTCGAGAGCTGGGACAGAAAGTGAACAAGCCCTGTAGGGGCTCTGTGGGGTTGTTTACAGGCCTGCTGGGTGGTGGTACCTCTGCAGGAGGTGACCAAGGGCAGCAGAATAAAGGTTGGGTATGTGCTGGTGCGGACTCAGTCATCCAGGTCATGGTGGACTTTCCTTTCTTTGCTTCTGGAAGATGTTTCACCTTCGACTCAGAAAGCTTCCTCATTTCAAGAAGAATTGGTGAAATATTTGCAACAAAAGGAAGTGTCGTTGCCTTTGTTTCAGAACGTTTGAGGAGCTGGGTTTAATTTGCGCAAATAAAGGAGTTAAGATAAAGATCAAGTTCTTAAAACTTCTAAAACCTTGAGGACCTGGTAGTCACAGTTGCCGTCTACCTAATGCTGTTACTTTACTGGTATTGCGAGTCCCTGGTGCGTTTGAGGCACCGGCGAGGCCATCTTCGCTGATTGCTGCTGCTGGTGCAGTGGGACTGTTTTGAGTGGAGAAAAGCCAAGCTTGCATCATGGTCTGAAACCCAGAGTGGATTACGGGCAGCTCCGTGAAACTGCCTCTCTCAGAGCTGCTTCCAGTGATGTGGTGATGCAGTGAAAGGCAGATCGGCTTCTTCTGCTATTTTCTGCAACATCAATCCATCCCTCCATCCCCAAAACTGCTTAGACCATGTCGGGGTCGCTGCACAAAGAGGGGGCCGTGTCTCTCCGTCAGCGGCGGCTTCCTCCACTTCCACCTCGGGGATCTCCCGCCTCTACCGGGCCAGCTGGCAAATGTAATCTCTCAGTAAGTCCTCAATCTTTCCCGGGTCCTCCAGCCATCTTGCTGTAAAAGGTAATCCCCTAAAAGAAAGTAAAAATCCAAGCATCTCTGCTTCAAATGTTTCCCACAAACATCTTTTTATGCTGTAAACCACTCACAGCTATCCCGTTTATTGCCCTAATAATCAGTTTTGTGGGTTAATAATGTGAGACGATACGAAGGGTTGTGTCAGCAGTGGAATGGGTTGTTTTATTCCCGCCGTCTTCAGTATATCCTCCTAAAAGCCGGTACGTTCAGTAAGCCGCAGCTTCAGAAAGAAAAGTGATATTTACACTGGTAGCTGTAAGTGGGTGGGAGTATTTACTTTTTTCTTGCAGAGTGGGCAGCGTTTCTTCCCCCTCCCTGTGGAAAGCCCGGTCCCTGAATACAGGAAAAAAGTCCTTTTAATTTAATATGCTGCAAAGGGACGTTCACGTATTGTCCGGAACCGCCGTTGTTCTCTGCCGCTGGAGCCGGCGCGTTTCATGCTGCGATTGGTCCAAGAGCTGTTCACATCAAGTGGGCTTTTCTTAAAAGCAGAACTTCTTTCCGCTTCAGAGATGCTCCCGCTGTGCTGAAAAAGATATCAGAAACGGCACCTTTCTAGGTCTGCTGTCTGTTGTCTTTATGTCTGCCTGCCCTTTCATGTCAAAGCAAACAAAAGACTTTCAGGCTGCGGAAAAGTTGAATGGTGTCTACAAACCATGAGGCTGTCCATACTGCCCTGTATCGTGATTCCTTTGAGGATGTTTTAAACCTGAAAGACATCACATCAATAGCAGTTTTATCTTTTGCAGGAGACATTGCTGCTGCATGTTCACACCCTCGCTGATGATTAACCCCCCGTCCGTTTCCTGCAAAGATGAAGCAACATGCAAACTGCTTTTCTCTTCTGCTGAGTTGACGGTACTTTTGTTTAAAGACCTCTGAGAGTAAACGGATGGGTGTCTTTTTTATTTATTTTTTTTGTTAAATATTCCCATACTTAAGAAAACTGCTCTCTCTTTCTTACTTTTTCCTTGACTCAGATTTGCGTTTGGTTCATATGTTCTCTTTTGGTAGTAGGTTACAAATGAACATTTACCCATGATTTTATTTATTTATTTTTTGTATAATTGGGGCACTCGAGGCCGTCCTAACTTCTGAATTGTGAATAAATGAGTCTGTTTTTATTGTAAAGAGAAGGCGACCATTTGTGCTGCTGACTGCACTAAGAGGTGGCTGGATCAGTCTGCCGGCGGTGTGCAAGGATTCAGAGGTGACGCGGCGGAGGCTGAAGCGGCGGCGGAGGCTGAAGCGGGTATCTTTGCGTCTAACTAGAGGAAACGAGCCCGACAGCCTCCATCTTGATGGCTTCTGCAGCATCTGGGTCCTTTGCTTGGATGAGCTCGGCCAGCGTCCTTTTACAACCCCTCCAAGTCGGCTAACCAGACCAACCAACCACAGCCAAAGCGAGCTGCTGGAGCGGAGGTCCGCTGGGACGCGCGGTCACTCTCACTGTCCTCGGACCTGCTTTGGTGGGTTTGCCCGACCCCCGGGCGACTGCCGCTGCCTAGCCCGGGGAGCTGCAGGCTGAGTGACGGCTGTTCCCAGTGGAGCTCCTTGTTTCAGCTCCAGCTGCACCCGTTTTGGATATCTTTATGCAAGTGAGATTAGAAATGTTTGGACAAACGGCATCAGTATGACTGCGAAGTAATATTAAATGGCATCATAGTTCAGCGTAAGATAAGCCAACTTGCCGTGGCTGAACTAGTCTGACATACACGTGGATTTATTTCATCAGTCGCGTCTAAACTTCAACATGAACAATGAGATTTTTTTTTTTTTTTTAAGTCTGTACATTTTCTGTAGTTATTGGTTTGATTATGTAAAGACAAAGTAAACGTCTGTCTTTTAGAGATTCTTTGCATAACCTCAGTCAGAGAAGCGAGAGCCTCAGCGGCGTGTAATGAACCCAGCACAGATCTTCTGACTGCGTTACACTTTGCACAGCAAGTCTTTGTGTGTCATGAGCATTTTCTCTAAAATCTGTCATTAAACGGATTAACCCCAGTTCTTGATAAGCATCCAGAGAGCAGAGTCTTGTCAGTTTCTGCAGAGCTGCTGTACTTTTGCAGCAGTATGACCCAGAGCCGATGAATACGAGGCTGCGCGTTTGTCATCTCTGTCAGTACTCTGGTGCACAAAGCTCCGAGGCGACTTGTTATAAACCAGAGAACTGAACTGCTCTGCTTCTCAATCCTCAGCGAGTCGTCATGTCGCTAAGCCATGCAGTTGGTTTTACAAATGCCACATAACGTTTTGTTTTTTCATTCGTATTTTATGTCAGAAGCATGGTAAGAGCAGTCGTTTGTTTTTAGAAGCCTTTAAACATGTCTAAAACTCAAACAGCCAACCTAACATCCATGTAAAATCTTTTGTTGCCTTGAATCCAACGTTGCTTTCGATTTATAGAGCCTTTAAAATAAAGATGATTCTGCCTTCGAAATTTCAGCTTCTGGCAGTGACGCACGCTGACATCCAAGTAAGGCTCTGTGAATAGCAAGCTGTCATCTGTTGGCCTGACATGTTCTGTAATATTTATGTTTCTCTACACTGCAGTCACAGTTGGTTATAGTCCAGAGGACAGCGTGCCGTTGTCCAGTCTTTCACGGCATACGTTCAGGATTGAATGTGCACCTTTTTATAACTGACAAACACCACGTGACCATGCAAATGTGCATTGATGTTAGGTGGAAGTCGTTGACTGCCGAAAATAAGCATTTGCATTCAAGTAAAACTTGAAGGAATGGGCTTTGTGGCCCTTCTCAAAAGGATTTTTCCCTGCTCAGCAGGGTAAAATAGAAGATTTTACATTTGATGAATTTTTTTCGTGGAAGTGTGTCTTCCCTGGGTCTGTGGAGTCGTTTTGTGACTTCTCCAGGTTGGTGGTGGCATTTGCACATTATTATAACGACATTTCAATTTCTGTGTTGCATACTTTTACTTAAACATATAGCTCATGTTTTGGCATGCAGATATTTCTAAGCACTAAAGCCTGCCACGTGGGGGAAAAAAATCTGTTTTCGGAGAGTGACGTGTTCTGGTGCTCGTCGCAGTAACGGCGTTTACCTTGTTGGGGAAGAAAAAAAGATGATGGGAACTATCAGGAAAAGCATATTTGAAATAAAAGGAAAAATATGGTTTAAAACTGATACCATATGAGTTTTAGTTCTTTCTAGTACACTACCCAAGTTATAGTCTTGCTTATCATCTTTAACATTGTTCAGTTTTATGAAACTCTGCACAGTCAGATAGTCCTCCTATCTAAAATGTAATTGGTGCAATTTATAATTTTGACCTAATTGTATGGAGTTTGGTTTAATTCCCAAAAGCAGTCTTGGTTGTAAATTAAGAGAAACTAATACCCTTCTTGAAAGATGGATTAATAACCTTCATTTGCTTGCACTGTAGCTGCTGGAGGCCCAACATCCTGCAGCTTTCAGACATGAATTTATTCTCCGCTGTCTTTTTGGAGGACGTCCAAGGTGTGATGAATTAACACGCGAGTCTTAACGGTGTAGTTCAGGGTGAGGTGCAGTTAAGTACCGTCAAAGCACATCTCCCAATAGGACTTTTGTTGGGCCCGATTGCTCTGTATGAGCAGTTTAAGTGGAGCCATGTAATTCTCAAACAAGCCTTTTTTTTTCTTTTTTTCTTTTAACTAAATTTTCAACTTTTTATAAAATTCTTTTTTGTAATTTTTGTAACCCCTCAAGCTTTAAACCCTTTGGTAAAAACATGGAATCGTCACTCTTGGATGATGTTGGTTCAGCTCTTTAACTTTGTACAAAGAAAAATGATGGCACAAAAGTTTGACAACTTTGATAGCCAGGGGAGTGGCGGTGAAGCGATGCGCTTTGAAAATGGAAAATTCTCTACAGGAGAAGTGGAAAAACAAAGTGAAATCAGTTCAAGGAACTTGCGCGCGAACCACCAAACGCTGAGGAACTGTCTTTGGTGCTGGTCCAATGAAACGCGCGAAGAAAACAAGCAAACGTTCAACGTCATTGCTGCAAGATCTGCTATCGGTTACAAGACCGGCAGAGATGGCTGTAATTAAATACACAGTAAATACACATGTGTATTGAATTTTGACGATTTTATCTTCCCGTAAATCAAAAGTATGATCGATGCTGCAGCTCACGGTTATTTGGACAGTCGGCTAATTTGTTGATTATTTTCTCAGATGGCCGATTTGTCAGCGATTACTTTTGTCACATCCTCCACATGCCCTGGAGCAACAATGTAGGGAAAAACAGCTGTTTATCACAGCTGCACAGGTAACTCGGCTCTCGGACCACAGAGGGTTTGAGCAGAAGACGGCCGGCGTAGGTGACCGCCGGCGTAGGTGACGGCGTCACCGGGTTCACGTTGGCCGCTGCAAAGTCTTCTGCTTGTTTACTTCGTCCGATTTCCATGGTTTCCTATTTTTTTCTACATCTTCCTCTGAAAAATGACGATCACACTAGAAAAGGAAAATTTGACTTGTGTTTCTACAAAGCTGGACAATAGCTGTTAAATAAGTAGGTTTATGCCATAAATGTTTTTTGTTTTTTTTTCTCGAGCTGAATAGAAATTCTTTAAAGCTTGTGATTTGCTTTGCCTCCCTTTTGCCATTTAATCGTGCACTTTTACTCTGTTTTTCGTTGTTTGTTTATTGAGAGGTCTTATAAACACACTCTTTAAGGTATCACTGCCAAGTACACAGCCTTCATTGAGTCAAAGGAACATTTCATTTGTTGAAAGGGTGGTGGTGGTGGTGGCAGCGGCGGCGGGGCTCTCACAGGCAGAGGACTGTGAGCGCTGCTCAGTCGAGATGGCTGCCACCGGCTTGTAGCCGGCTGTGGCTCTTGGCAGCGCCACACGTGCTTTGGTGTCTGTGTGTATCTTTGGGTGGGTGTTTGTATAGGCGTATGCCACCCATCTGGGGTTGAGCAGCTGTTTTATCAAGGAAGTTCAAAGAGTTTTCATGCTTCACCAAAAATGAAGAAAAGAAAACCAAACCGCTTACCTGCTTCCACTTGGAGCGTTTTGAGTTTGCCCTGTGCAGCAGCATGTAAATGGTCGCTCTGATTCAGGCTCGGTGCCTATTCTGTGGAAAGAGGGAAAAATCCAAGGGAAGGATGCACTGATCACCGCACGAACTCTTTGGTCCAAGGCGTTATTTACTTTGAATAAAATTGAAGATTTGCTCACTGCTGTGAGTTGTAAAGTGGTGTGGTTTGAGCTTGATTTGTAAAGATGTTTCCTGAGGAAAGGGTTGGGTTTTTTTTCTTTTTGTTTTAATACAGATGGCCATGAGTGTTGATGCTGTGAATGTGCTGTTTTCTCCAAACTTTAACTGCAAACGCCACCACACCTTAAATGTGGGTACAATAGGCAGAGTGTTTTAACACAAGACAGAGGAACGCTGTTCTTTTCCAACGGTGCTATTTAGAGTGCAGCAGTGTGCTTGATTTGTTAAGTCTCAAACGTTAAGTTTAAACAATTTAGGTTTAAGGGTAGGGTCCGTGGAAACGGTGTATCCACTGGCGTCCCATTTCCTCTCAGAAGTCTTCCAGTCAGCCTTCCAGTTTTTATTTTGATTTCACCTGCTGCTATGGTGACCTCTGGGGGGGAAAAGGAAAAGAAATTCCTGGTATTAACCAACGTTTCTGCTGCTGAAACGTCTCTTTGAAAGGTTCAGCTTCAGATAGAGGCTCCTTTGTGCTGGAGGGAGCTCCCCTCTGGCGTGGGGCCCTACTGACTGTAGTGACTTTGCACCGTGTTATTGGAGCCGATTCGTCCTCGTCTCTGAGCTCATTCACAGCTAACGGAGGTCAGGAGACGCAGCCGAAATGGTGAAAATGCTGATTTAATACGTTGCTGTGATGTCATGGAAGTGTCCGACTTTTTTCTTTCATGCTCTCTACTTGCCCCCTCGGTGAAAGAAAAGGCTTTTTCTCTGCAGTTCTACTTTGCAAGGTCCTGCTTTTTATTTTTATTTATTTTTTCTGCTTTTATTTTAGTGGTGAAAAAGAATTTGAGCCTCGTCGATTTGTAATTTTGATTTACATCTGGAAGGAATACCTTTTCAAGTTTATTAGAACTTTATTAGATGCAAATCTAAAGCCTAAAATGCGCTATAAGGGCTGCTCTTTTTTTATCAAAGTGATAAACGGGACTGAACAGCCTGGCAGAGCGCTTCTCAGATCACTCGGGCTGGATTTTGGTGTCCCGTCTTTTATTCCTTTTTTGTTTTTTTATTTTCTATATAAGCTTGACAGAAATGTGATTTTTAACAAGGGCATCAACGCTGTTTCGGTTGAATTATGGTGCAACCGGTTCTGGTTTTAATGCCAGCGTTGCACCAGACTTCCTAAGTTGGAAGTGGCGCTTTTTGAGATGGTCCAAAATATAAAATACGGGTTCTAAGTTTGGCGCTAGCTCCAAACTTGCACTGGAATCGCTTTTAAAGTGAAAGACCAGTTTCAAATGGGAATCTTGTGATCGTAATCTCCATACGAGTCTCTTTTTATAGTCTGTCAAATGACTAGGTTTGGCGGTAAGTAGGGACTTAATTCCACATTATGATGCAGAGCAAATGTTTTTGGGGGATTATGATAAGTTTAAAAATGCGTTGCTTCCTCCTCGATGATTTTATGGAAAAAAGAAAAGCACACCATTTTTGTATTCTGTGGTTTCACATGCAAAAAGAAAATCTGGCACATACCAGATCTTATCATTAGACAAACACACATTTAGTTGAAAATATCTTATGCAGTATATTTTATTGACTCTGCACAAAATAAGGCTGTTTGTCTTACTGCTGCATATGACAAACTACGTACATGCGTACGTCCTTCATAGATGTAAAGGGGGTGAGTAGCCGCCACCGTATTTGTGAGTGCTTCTATGAAAGTAGTAGTTTTGGAACTTTGCTGGTCTGGAACATTCTGGTGTGTGTTAACACTGTGCCAAGAAGGAAGGGTATCAGCAGTGTTCGTAGAGAAGCAGTTGTTACTCGCAAATTGTTACCCATCAGTCCAGGGAAGGTTATGAGACCGTTTCCAAATGACGTGGCAACGAAGTGGAAAACCTTCAATACCAGGAGGGAACCTTTCAGCAGGTTTTCAACAAGGTCAGACTTTACAATGTGCAGTGAAGTTGCAGAAATCTAAGAGCAAATGTAATGTGGTCGTAATTTTCTTTCATTATGACTTGATTTACTAAACCTTAGTAATGAAGCAAAAAGCGCACTTTTTACACGACTGCGCAGTCGGTGTGAACGTCATCTGGGGCATCTGAGCCGTCTTGAAATACAGTCATGACCTTTCTCAGTCCGTTGAGGAGGATTTGATATTTGAAGGATAATCTTTAAAAGGCAAGTATTTTCACCCAGCTTCAAATGTACACATGGAAAGCAGCTACATTAGTTCTATCTGATATCCCAGGCGTTGTCCCTTGAAATCTGCGCCGCCTCCCCACCACGTCTCAACCTGTGACGGGTCACTCAGCCGAAGCACCGGGACGGACGGCCGCCAGCAGGGATCACCTGCGGAGGAATAGCAGGCGAGCAGCATTCCATCACAGAACCTGGAGACACAGATGTCATATGAGACACGGGGGAGGTGAACGGAGTGGGGGATGGGCGGCTGGGCCAGTGGCAGAGGTTCTGGCATAGTGGGGCAGTAATGGGCTGGGATAGCGAGCCAGCTGCTACCCACAGATTCTTAATGAGATTTCCCATCAAGAACACAGGGAGATGAACATTAATGACTACGGTTAAACCTGTCTGTTCATTTATTCCCCCCCTTTCAATCATGTTAGGATTAGGTGCCCGACATAAATGTGCACATGTTAATTGTTTCTTTTTTTTTTTTTTTTCCAGGCCACATTTTAATTTAATAGGACTCTAGACAATAGCAATTATTCTAATTATAAATTGATGCATTTCTATTTGATTGGTTGATTTAATCATTAACTCCATAAGTCATTTTGCTGGAGCTCAGCTGAAATTTAAATGACAAATTTTGCTTGATGAAAAGCACAAAATGAAACGACAAGTTTATAAATAAATATATATTAATTTTTTCTTTTTTTTCCTCACATGAGTTGAACTCTGCCTTTTTAAAGTTCGTCCCAGTGTTTCCAGACGGACGTTTGGGGCGGGTACTGTGTGAGTAACCGGTTGGCCGATATGGGTTTTAATAACTTTAGAAAACAGACCAGCCAGTGTGTTTGTACTAAATGTCAAGGTTTTTTTTTTTTCTTCTTTTGTTTATAACGGTGACAAATCAAATGGCTGTGATTGAAGTAATAAAAATGATGGCTGTTTCACTCCAGCTTTGCTGCTGGTAAACCTGCAAATTAGTTGTCTTGGAGCAGAAAATCCACTTATCACAAGGTCAACTAAGAACCTCATCTTGGAAAATGATGTGCAGGACCTAAATACGTCCATACATTACTTTCTTGGAGGCTTTTGATTTGTGCTTGTCCACCCTGGACATCTTCCCCCCTCTGTGTCCTCCAGTCTTACAGCAAACAGCATAGCATCAGTTTACCGATGGGTCAACGAAGGGCATGAAGTTCTCTCTTCGCTATTGACGTAACTATGATTAGTTGGGGTAATGTTTCTATGGTCGTCGTTCACTTATCAGTTATTAGGCAGGGAAGATTAGGTTTGCGAAGAATGCGCAGTGCACATTCTGCTCCTTTTGTGCCAGTATTTTCCCCCTTTCTCCAGCTATCTCACTTCTTTTTAAAGACCGTTCCCAAAATTAAAACGCATCTCCAGTTCTGTGTCTTTATTTTGAATCTCTGGCGATCTTGCATGTTATGTTGTTTGTGCAGCTGTGATACCACTTTGTGGGCGTATGCACGTCCATGCGGCGGCTCAGGGGTGTAGATCTGATTCCGATTCTCAACCGTTCGGATGCATTTGACAGCAACAGTTCATTCACTGATCCAAGTGTGATATTTACCTCCCAATAACAACAGCTTGTTGGTGTTTGTTGCTTTCTTTGAAATTTAAATCAGTCAAAGTGCAAAAACTACAAGATCTTACAAATAATTCTGCAGATGAATAGAATAAATTCAAATTTCAATGAAATGTTTTTAATTCTGAAATGTCACTCTGATAGAGCTCAATAAGTGATTTCAGTGTATGATTGTGGATCAGATGAATCCCATCTCTATTCATGTATGTCTGGTAATACCCGACAGACGACGCTTCCCAGGGAAGAGCTGTGAGCTCTTTTTTAATCTTCTCCTAGTAGTTAACAGAGCTTGAATTAGGAACTTGGGCGAAATGGCTTTTCTGTTCTCATACTTCATTTACCTGGAGTGGTCTGAATTAGTTCTGAGTGCATAAGCATGTCATTCAAGCTCTCTGGACACCTGCTGAACGAATTCCCTCCAACTTGCACAGAAACGCACACACCGGGAGCACGGTCCTGAAGTATGTCCCGCGGTCTGTCTGTGCCATATGGCATATAATATTTTAGGAAAGTGTTGCTTTCTAAATGAAAATGCATTCAAGACCGTCTAATTAAGCAGGTGTGAAAGCAGCTTAATTGAAGATGATTTTGGCTCCTGTTGCCGGTCCGTCTTCACTATGAGGCAACCGTTCATTCAGCTGGAAGATGCGAATACTTTATTTTAAATTGGGCACCAAGTTGCACACTTTAAATTCTTCTGAAAAGAAGATGTCAGAAGTGGTCTTGGGTAACAATGGGTAGTGGTTTTATTAGCCGCTTCCAGCCTGCGGGGGGCTTTTTGTTGCAGAGTGACAGGGGACTTAATAATGAAGCTCTCTAACCCAATCAA
>CM026197.1:6368614-6658614 GCA_014839995.1 Xenentodon cancila | reverse complement strand
AGATTAATTCCAGGAGTCCAATCGGAGTGGTCTTGCCATGCTCCCTGAATTATCCCAAGCGGCCGCCTTACCTGGGATTTACTGGCATATGAAAGGGAAATGAGATCGGAGGTGATGATAAATCCTGCAGCAAAGCCTCCCTCGGAGAAAATGAGATGCACGCATGGCATTGTCAGTCACCAGCTGCTCATGTCCTCGTTTCCTATAAATTGATTTTTTTTTTTTTTTTTTTTTTTGGTGGACAGGTGACAAGAGGACGCGTTGTCCTTCCGAGGGGAGCCGCTGTGCTCATCTATTTCCCTTATTGTTGTATATTATTTTGATGCAGCTTTCACTGACTTGTTTTAAAGTGAACAAATTTGCTTTGGCGAGACGGTCCTCCCTTTTTATTGCAACCTCAAGTGATGCGTTTCACTTCACACAAACTGTCTTTTCACCGTTACTCATTTACGCTGTGTCCACGGCTGCTACGTAGGTTGCCCACATCCCAGCAGATTCGCCAGCAACTAATTTAGGAGCTGTTAAGTGATTTAGCATCTGTTTTTTATTGGACCCTAGTGAGGCACAACTACCTTCACACCCCCTTCCTGCCCATTGCTGTCTATGCCTGTGGCGTCAGTGCTGGCTCTTGAATTTCAATCAGCCCTGGATGCATTATTGTGTGAATGCGAAGGGGGATGGGTCGGTTAGGGCGTTAGTAGTAGTAACTGGTCGTGTATGTCAATCAAATATTCAGCGTGACCAATGAGCAGCTCAATAGACCAGTTGTGGTGTTCTCAGGGGGCACAAGTCTTTAAGTGCTGCCCGCGGGGCGAACCCTGCCCTCCACTCTTCAAACACCACCCTCGTCATCCTCCTCACAATGTGAACAGAGGCAGTACAATCAATAACAGCCTCACTGTCCCTCTCCTTCCACCAACCTCCCTCCTCCAACACCTCCCCTGGTCAGCGCATCCCTGCTCTCCATTTATCAACACTGCGTTTGATGTTGGCTTCATCATTCTTTGTCAACCCCCTCAACACCACGTTGTGTGTAATTGTATTAGATTTGTCATGGTGGTGGGGCGATTTGGCCTGCTCCTGCTGGCTGTGGGCCAGAGAGCTTTATTTCATATTCCTGATATCCCGACATTAGTTTGGATACCAATGGTGTTTTCCCTTGCTTTATGGTCCAGTGTCTTTTTTTGTTCCTTTTTTTTTTTTTTTAATGAATTTATTCTTGAAGCCAGAGTTACAGGGCATCCTTTTATGAGAGACTGCTTTGCTCTTCTGGAGTTCCTTTGTTCCCAACATCTTTCTGTTGTTATAAGGCAGTGAAGCATATGTGATCATTAAGAATCAAACCCCACAGCAGGCCGGCTGAGTAGAAGTGACTGAATCCCTGCTGCTCTGAAATTACACAGAAGGGGGTGCATGTAAGAATGCAATCAGTCAGACCTGACATTGTGAGGACTTTACCACGCCAGCTCCCTGATATGAAGTCCATGTCGTGTCTGATTGAGCTCGTGTTTAAATAATGTTCTGGAATAACTCACAACGAGTAAGTGGGCATGTTTGATGTTGTTTCTGTCATGTGACGAAAGAAGAAAAGAAATGTACACTTACATTCAAATGTGTGAAGAACTCAAGCCAATGAGCTATTGAAAGTGTCTAACTGGAGAAGATCCAAGATCCAAAAACTTCTGCTGGCACTGCACTTTTTACCTCCTGCAGGATCAACAACAGCACTTCCCGGTGTGTTCCTCGGTCACACGCAAATACTTGTATTATATATGAACTCTACATGAAATATTTAGGATTTGGTTTCTGCAAATGTATCCCGGCGAAGACACGACGGTCCAAGGACACTCGGACAAGTGTCCCAGCTGTGGATCAATTCACGGGACCTTCAAGATGAAAGACAACCTATACTTGTGTGAGGGTCACCTTTGGTCACCTTTGGCCAATCCATTACTTATGTCCAAAGTATAACCTTGGGGCACTTTTTGTGCGCAGGTAACATCCCTTGTTGAAACCAAACGGACCTTTTCTCCTGCGTAACCCGTGAAACGGTCGTCCGTTTCCCTGGAATTTGTCATGAATTTGTCTGTGAAATTAAGAAATGCTACTAACACACTTAATGAGGACATATTTAGAACAAAATAAAAACATTTCTACATTGCAGCATTTGGATACTTGAAATGTGGTTAACACTTAAAAACTCCAACATGACTTTATTCCTCTTGGTATTTTGCCAAAGCATGTCACTGGCTTTCGATTTGGATCTAAATGTTTTGTGTCATCCTTTCCTTTAAGGTGGCGTGGAACGTTGTTGTCGCTTCTGCTCATCAGGAGAGCCGACATTAGTTTGCTTTTAAAAGGGTTGCCCATGCAAGTGCACGCTAAAAGGATTCTTGGCAAGAGTTTTTATTTGTGTGACAAGTTTTATTTGTATTAGATGTAAAGATCAATGTGATATACTGGAGACTGTGTGTCTCTGTGTGTCTCTGCACAGGAATCGGTTTAATTGTTAACACTACAAATGAAGCCCTAAGCTCTGTTTATCTTTGCCTCATCTAATCCTTTCATCAAATAACCTTCTTCCACTAATACTGCATCCGCTAATTTCCTCTTGAAGATCTTCAGTGAGACCTGTTGTGTGGGGATCTTAACGGGCAAATCCTCATCTTGTTTTTCACAAGAGGAAAAGGAGCGTGGGCACAGGAGAACGCGGTATTTGGAAAGGTCTTAAGAGGCACTGAGAGAGGATCCGTCAATGTCGATTATACACGCGTTACAACCTTGACGGCCACATTAGATCTCTTACTCTGTACACCAAACTATCATTAATAATGGATACAGCTCTCTTTGCTCATTTGCTTTCTCTTCCCGCTGCCCCAGCGTTGCCCCCGAAGGCGTCTACCCCGTTATCCCCGGTCCTCAGTCCCCTACCTCCGCCCAGCTTCTCTTCCCTCCCCCCGCTGTGTTTTCGCTTTGAGACGGCTCGCCAGGAACCATGGCAGGTGTGCATACATCATCATGGTCCTGGCAACACCGCCTGCAGCACCCAGACAGTCATCATCTTCATCATCAGACAGACACATCCACCTGCTCGGGTGTTTGGCTTTGCAGCAGTTGGTGTTATATTGATTTAAATTAGGACACTTGCTTGCTTTGTTTCTCCTGACAGAAACTCCTGACAATGACAAGCAAATGACAAATGCATTCTGTAGAGACATCAGGAAACAAACAGATTGCATTCAGGCTATTCTTGACACTTATCTGCATTCACATTGGGAAAAGTCTTGTTTTATTAATGTTATTTTTTCTGTTTGTCACTTCAGCATTGTATCATTTGATCCCTAAACACTGAACACAAGCCTCTCAGGCGTAACTCTTTAATGTTCACCGCTCAGGCTACATTGTTGGATTTATTTTTCTCAGCAAGAAAGTCCTGAGGAGTTTGTGAGATTTCATGTTCTTTGTGAACCGCCGCTGCTCTTCTCCAAGTATTCCAGTTTTCTCCGATATTAATAATGAACAAATGGCACTAAATTTACCTGATTATCTGTTTTTTCTCTGCGATGGACAGCTGATCTTGTCCCCCGCTCAGTATCAACCGTGAAGGGTTTTGCCCCTCCTTTTGCGAGCCGAAGCAGGAATATCGGATGCAGAATTGAGTGTCATTTGAGTTTAACAAACACTATGTTTGAACACTGTGGAGTTTTCCAAACCAAGGTAACCTGAACACATTCAGATTTTAGCTTCAGGGGAAACCTGTTAAAGCCCAAATGACATGGACTCGGCGAAGAGGCGACCTACGAAAGCAGACCAGGCAGCGTCGTTATTTCCCACTGCTTTCTGTTCATCCTCATTAGGCCGCTAAAGTTTCATTTGCAAACCCAATCTGGATCTGCAACGGATCAAAGATTGTCTATTTTGGTTCAGACAAATGTTTAAACACTAATGTGGGCGTAGCCTTAGACGTTTAAACTCCAGAACCACTGTTTTCCATACAATTATAATTGTATTATAGTTTTGTGGCTCTTGTGACTTTTACCAGTAGAAGATACACAAGCCGGGACTCGAAACTGGACCAGGTTTATGGGGACTGTAGCCTAAGTGTACGGGGTGTCTGCTCAAACAGATGCCGACTGGACATAATTTCACCTGGTGGTGTCTCCAAATTAAAACATTTATATATTATATATATAATATTCATGTATTTTTTCCGTTTACGATGGAAAATAAACATCTGTGTAACCATAAAAGATGTCTTGCCTACATACAACTCAGTTGTGTTAAAAGGAAGATGAACCATCTCCCGTTTATCTGTCTTTTTTTTTTTTTTTTTTTTTTTTTTTTTTTTTTTTTTTTAACCAACCCAGTGAGCTCCGTATATTTGTTGGTTATTTTTTAGGTCACTCTGACAACGGCATCCCTTTATCGCGCGGCAGCAGTTATGACTTTCAGTAATTCTGGTGCTGTTCAGCCACGGGGGGGATTGAGTGTCTCCAGCTGGTAGTATGTTCCCTCTAAAACACACCACCGAGTTTACAACGCCTAAAACCTGATTTTGATCCCCTGTCGGCGACCGTGAGGACCAAACCATTGTACAATTTTAAAAATAAAAAATCTATGAAAATGATGGGTGGTTGACTCCCACTTGACAGATTAAAGAGGTTTACAGCAAGTGTGGAGGAGAAATTGTATTTCCTGTCCTCTGTAGCGGGATTATAATCGTCTTCTTTTACCATATGTGTTCATGGTTGAATAGTTAATCTGGTTTAAAGCAATAAAGGCCGTAATAGTGCGCAGTGACGCGTTTCCTGCGGAAGCAAGTGGTCCTGAAGGTCCTACGGTTCAGATCTCCCCCTCAAACGTGTGATCAAGCCTCGCCGTGTCTGTACGAAACCCCGTCAGCTGAGGGTTCGGTGAACAAACGGCTTCTCAACTGCTGTTGAATAATTGGTGACCTTTTCTTAATTGAGGTTCAAAGTAATTGAGTGGAGACCAATCTACTGCGGGTGAGATTAACATGTTTGTGTATGAGCTCGCCAAAGTGAGTTCACGCCACACGGATGACAGTGCAAAGATGGAATATGGTGGTTGAGGGTTCAGCCGGGAAGAAAGGAGCATCATTGCCTGTTGGAATTTGTTTTCCTGTTCCTCTTGGGAGCACTCTCTTCTTCCCACCCGAGGCGATCTGTCTTCCTGTCATCCTATTGATCCCCTCCAATGCTCATTAATATGGGGAAAAGGCCATTGAGCCTGAGGTGTGAGGCTACAGTGGGTGCTGTTTGATATTGAGAATGAAATGAAAGGGATGATTCATCTGGCCTGGAAGTATTTCCACAGAGCTGCGATGGCTTCCGTCTCCACTTCAAAAATGTCGGGAGGGAGGGTCAGTGGGAGGGTGTTTATGAAAGCTTTGCACTGGAGCAGCGTGTAAATAAAACTGCAATATCTCTGCACAACCATCTGCAGAGGTGTGTTGGAGATCTTTGACCTTGTGCACACTGATGACAAAACCCTTTCAAGGTGGGGGTACATTAAAAACAAGGCATTGTAATCTCTTGGCATCAAGTGGCCTTGCTGAGCTGAAGGCAGCTTAGAATCACTTAAGTGAATGTCAGCTCGCTATCTGGCCGCAGACACGCTCCCTCTGCACTTTGTTTACAAAACGGGAGCGGTCGGCGGTGTCGGACGCATTTTTATTAGCCGAGTTGGATTATAATTAAATGTTTCAGATCCACTCCAGGTCTTGAATTTGTTTTTGTTTTTCTGTTTTTTTTTTCACTCTCTAATTTTTTCCCCATCCAATGTTGTATTTTAATTTGCACTTCATTTACATTCATATTGAATTTGTTGTTTTCCATATGCTCCCCGCCGTTGTCATGGGATACAGACCAGACTGATCATTTCCTTTTTGGTTGCAGCTGCGTGCAGTCGGTTGCATGTGCTCTAAATGATCAGATACGGCGAGGGAAAGGCAGACGGTAACTGTGGGATTAAATGTAGGTGTCGATGTGGTCCACTCTTCTGTTTTACCTTGACATGTTCAGACGGCTAACAGTATAGTTTTGCATCAACAGGTGGTTTGGCTTTAATCCATGGCGAAAGGCGCCACTGGAGATACGGCAGCGCCCTTTTTGGATTTTCTTTCCCTTCATGTTTCTCTGCACGCGTTCATCAGTAACCGCTGACCTTGTTGGTTGAGATACTCTGACACAACCAAGAGACTCTTTTCCAGCAATTTACAGCAAACCTTTTCTTTCACATGAGACTTCCTCGCAAGGTTTTACTGTTCAGCTCCTCCCCCCCAAACTTGTTAGTAAATCAAGGCCATTGTGAGGTACCATAGAAACTGTCCATTAATAAGCGTTATGCTTATTCAAGTGGCACAGGAAGCACAAGGGTCAGTCCCGCCTTTCAATCATTCTACCTCATCTACTTCCTAGTAAAAGGCCCCTAGCCACTTAGCTACAGGTCGCCATGGAGACCCAGGACAGAGCGCGGAGTGTGGGATGGGGGTCGGGGGCTGCAGAGTGGTGCAGACAACCATTAGCAGCCCATTCCGTGGTAATTAATGATCATCCCTCTGGCTCGAAATCAGGGGCCTGGAGGAAAAACAGACACAAGTCTTGAACTCTGAGAGCAAATAGCAGAGTGGAAACAACTGCTGTGAACCGCAGAGAAGAAAAGGGGGTCTCTTGTTTTTCTTATTCCTGGAAAATGGCGAAAGGAAGCCTTGACAAGATGCTATGATGATGCACGCGGGGAAAAGTAATATCTGCGAACATGATTCATAGTCTGGATGGGTGGCTTTTGTGCAAAACCAATAGTTTTACATTTGCATTAGTGTCCCACTGCATACAAGTCCGCCTGCTGTTACGCGGGGACACGCTAATTGACTAGAACAACACAAATAACAGCCTATTTTCACTCTTTCGCTCACTCAACACCTTTTGACTGCTGTTTATCTGCATGCACTGAAATAATCGGCCGTCTAATCGAGTCATGGGAGCTGTTCGCGTTGCAAATACGAGGTGCACTTTATTGGATTTGTAATCAAATCTGAGATCTGCCTTGCCTTAGGACGTTTTAAGTCAGCCGTCAAGCCAGGCAACCAATCAAGCAGCCATGGCAACTCTGAGGTGTCGGCAGACCAAACCTATCTCACCCCTCCCCACTAGCCTGGAGCAGGTAGCTCCTCGCAATGCTGCGCAAACAAATGTGCATATTCTCTGAGACAAAATCAATTCTGTCACCAAATAAAAATGCAAACAAATGCTGCACAGATGCCCGTGTTCGAGTACGCTGATGGGAATAGACAATAACATGGGGGACATGCATCACACACTCCAGAACAATTGGTGGCACGCAGGAAAAGATGTTGCCTCATCCAGTGAGGGCCAGCACGACTCGTCCTGACATGCAGCGTGTGCTCCCACAGTGTGGGCTCATAATCCTCACCGACACCGACCCGTTATCCCACTCACACACACACACACACACACTGAACTAATGAAGACAGAATTCAGTACTTTGATTTAGCGGCGGGGATCTGATTGCATCAGTGGATAGTTACCAGGTGTCTCTAAAGAGACGCAGCATTAAACCATCGTCAGAACCGCTTGTATTTTCATTCTACAAATTTATGTTTTAGGTACACAGACCACTTAAAGAAATGTGATTTGCTTTGTATAATTAATCATCTTGATATTCATTTTCAGTTCAGTGCTTGAAACTTGGCACACGGTAAGATGCACGCATTTCCTGCCAAGATTTTCAAGTTTTCTTTTTGCATTAATAACGTAGGAGGTTGGTGTTTTGCAACATTCATTGTAGCCCAGGGGTCTGATGTGAGTGAAATCTTTTAAGCACCATCTGTTGATGTTACAACAATGCACATAAAAAGTTGCAAGCACTTTTTGTCGATGCAGTTTGAAAGCTGACTGTGAACGGGCGCTGAGTGGATCTGGTGATATTCACAAATACAGAATTAAGATGCGAGAAGACCGAGCTGATGTTCTGCAACTCCTGCTGCAACTTCGTGGCCGTTTTTGCAGCTAGATTTTAATTGACTCTCGCTCAGGAGTGACGTCTCCTCCTCCAGGCTGGAGGCGTTTCAGGAGATTTAAGAGGGCAGCGTTTAAGTCCCGTCCAGGTTGCACTGTAGTGTTCATATTTATAACGTTCATTTTTACTGTGAACTGGATAAAACCAGAAAATGTACTATTTTTGGTTTGCGTTTCAAACCGTTTAAGTATTTGAAGTTCATCATGTGAAAACGGATGCATACAGAAGCGAAGGACCACCCAGTGTCTTAATGGTTAAATTTGTGATTATTATTCAAAGCTTTTGTCTAACGGATACCTACACTTACTATCCTTACATTTGTCAAACTGATTGTGTTCAAAGCCTCCCTCTTCTGCCTGATATTCTGCAGAGTCTTGCAGCGGATTGTCCTTTCATACGCCAGGTCCAGCTAGTGGCTCCAGCAGCGCTTGTTTTTGTTTTTCCAGACATTCCTGCTGAAGGAAGCCTTCTCTGTGGCATGGCAGTGAATTCTAGCACGTCTGTCACCCACCGACTCGTCCCGGGGGCGCTATCAGTGCCGAGTCTCTCCCAGGCATGCATGTTCACACTGTGTCCCTCTGTCTTAATCTATCTCTCCTCCTTTTTTCTTCGTCTTCTCCCTCTCCTGTCAGCATTTCTTATTTATCTCTTCTGCTCTGCTTTGCTTTACCTTCCCTGCCCTCCCTTCTCTTCCCACTCTGCCTTCATTCCAAACCATCAAAGACAGCAGAGTAAAAGCGCCGTCCTTCACGTGGCCCACCCGAAGCTCTCTGAGCACGCCGCCACATGATGCATACATGCAGACTGACGGAGGAGCTTCACTAGCACCACCAGCATCACAGCCTCAACTAATTCAGTCATTAACTGAATCCCATTTATTCCGTTGCCATGACGAGGGGACTAATGGATGGACAAACCGATAGATGTGGGGAGGGAGAACCGGAAGAGGAATAAGAAACGGGAAAAGGAACTGGTTATCTTAGTGATAAAAGTGTCTCCAGCAGAGGTGAAACTAAAGTGAGCTGGAATTCCCTACACCTTATTTCTTTTTTTTCTTTTTAGCCAGGTCACACCCGTGTGGCGGTTGCCCCCCCTGGGCTACGCCGGGCCCAGCGGTCAGGCCGCTCACTACGCTGGATGCCTCGTTTCCTTGCTGATCATGCCTGATTCAGATTTCCTTGCTGCTGCTCACCTTTGTCTCTTCTGCAAAGTAATTTAACCACATTTTGAAACCTGATGGTTCCTCCACTAACTTTCTGAAGGGACTCAAACTTTCTGGGTTTGGACTTCCAAATAGTGCAGATTCTGCATTTATTTTAGCAGATCAGAGTCAGTTAAGTGTTGAGTTAAGCATGCAATATCAGATGCGCTTTTAAACTCGCTGTAGAGCTCAGAAGTGTTCTCCAGTGAACTTTGAAATGTTATATTATTCACTTCTGTCAGCGCCTGCTTACATACTGGGGCATCACACACTCTCAAACACGTGTTGACTTACGCGGGACTAACACGGACTATACTAGAGCTTGCCACCCTCTCGCCTCATCGGTACATCCTCGGTTTCCGTGTCCTGATCCGCGACACTCCTTGAATCCTTGGCTTGATTGCCGTTTCCTCATCCCGATCTCAATCAGCTGCCATTCATCCTCTGCTTCCGACATACGTTTGTATAAACGTGTGTGTTTAGAGCCCTCTCCTCATCCCGGCCCTTAATTCTGTCTCTCTCTCTCTGTCCTTCGCACCCTTGCCCAGGGGACTCCATAAATATCATTTCATCCTGTGGAGCCGCTGACACGCTGCAAAAGGCCTACAATAAATAATTCACTCCCTGGTGCAGGGCAGGCAGACTCCCCTGCTTAGGAATTCAGCGTGAGTGTGTACATTAGAGTGAAGGGACTTGTGTATGTGGGGGATGATGATACACACACCCATACAGAATAGAGATATACTTCATACACTCTTCACTTTATAAGGAAGCTGAAATGCTTTAGTAGAGTATGTGGACTCCATTAGTACAAACATTGGTCTGTCCTGACTGTTTAGTGGTCAAGCAATTGTCCTCCTCCATTCGCCCACTGATGCAGTGTCACAGCTTCCTAAACATATCTGGTACATATATATTTTGGATTTGTGCAGTGATGCCACAATACCAACTTTCCATGTCTCTGTGTTGCTCACAGCATGCTGAATTAGGTTATCTGAGGAATTGTGCACGGTCCATCACCTGCCCTCTTTAAGAGCTGGCTTGTTGATTTATTGATGACGGTTGGGATTATTAATGCCAGGCGCCACCTCTTTTCATACTGAGGTGCTTTGAGACCCACGATTCCATGAATCCATTTGAATTTGAGAACCACGGGGCCCCTGAATCTGGGCAAAGGGAAGAGACACAGTGGAAGCTTTGACTCCAGACGAGGAAATACTCATGTTTGTTTGATTGCCAAAATAATCAAAGTCAGAGTTTAATATTCCTGTTCAAGGTTGATGTCCACAATTTAAACTTCAGGAGCTTTTGAGGTGGATTGAAGGAAGGTGAGTTGCAGATTGAGAGGACATGAAAACGGGATGAGGTCCGTGGTCTGTCCGGCCGTTCTCATGCCCATCTGTTTATTTCATGTGAAGTGTTTAGTGCCAAAAGCAGTTTTAGGGAGCTTCGGTCCCATTTGCTTTCACACAGGCTAAAGATCCGAGTTTACCTGAATGCATTAGACTGAAACCACACGCGAACATCCTCACAGCTCAGAGGTAAATATGTCTGGTGCAGGACTGAAGAATACAACGCAGGAAGAAAAGACTGTTACAGAATATTCTGTCTGTTTTATGACCTGTATTTATCTCCCTCGTCAAACACGTCATCTTGGCAGTAAAGCAGAGCTATTTTCAAGCTGAAGTCACCAAAGAAGCGTAGGAAAACGATACCGGATTTACATGCATTCCTCTTACAGCACTGTGAACTATGTGATTTAGTCCAGCGACTCTCAAAGTGTGAGGAGTCTGAGTCAAAGGCAGAAAGTCGACGCTGGCGTTTTCGGCTCAGGGCTAATTCCACAGACGCGAAAGCCTGCGCTTAATCCAAAGCCCCAAATCATGTGAGTGTGGACTTTTTCCACATTTTAGTTCAGGGTGTTTTATGTGAGGTGAATCTCGCCATCAAGGCCACTTCTTTTTTTTTTTTTTTTTTGTTATTTATTTATTTGCGTTTACATCAAACAAAGCGAACTGCACCAAACGGGGAAACAAACCGGAGTTTGTTTTAACCTGACTGAAGCGTTTACGTGTGAAAGCACTTTTGGCTGGTTGCAGAGATTCAGAGACGGGTCTGAAACAACTGAAAGAGTTTTTTTTTTTTTTTTTTCACGAAACCGGGGCCGTTGTATAAGTTGCCATGACTATTACCTGAAGCTGCCGGGCAACTTCCCATCGGAGCTGAAGCCAACGAGAGATCAAGTCGGACACAATGGAAATAAGACGGAACTCGTCACGCCACAATATGAGCAGATACTGTGACAAAAGGTTTCACACACCAGTGTATCTCAAGCACCATTTTGTGCTTTAGGTGTTTACCAGTGCCAATACACCTGATTTCAAAAGAATGGACACCCTCTTTTGCTTGGCATCAACGTCTGCGTAAGTCTGTGACCGCTTAACTTTGTTGTTGTTGCTTTGTCTGAAGCTTAAATGGATGCTTCTCAAATAACGCTCAACCTTCAGGGGCATCCACACAGCAGAGCTGCTGTAAATAAACATGGCATTGGTATGAACCGACGGACACCGTGGCTGGAGGAAGACAAATGCAACTAATGTTTATGTCATCTTCACCCTCCGCCCGCTGTAATGGATGCCTGGCTGAAAGAGTCTCCGATTTGATTAGCTTCAAGATGCAGCATCTAATTGCCCCTTTAACCAAAGCCATATTGAAATGATTTATTCATCATCAAGCTCCAAACAGTCCCCTGTAATCTGCTGCCAGAAAATGGGATCCTCGATCCTTGCTCCCCTGCCTTACACTATTGTCTCTGTCATAGGAGAGGATAATGGCCGTGATGTTCCCACTGCTGGAGGGGTTTAGGCTGATGTTTACAGCTGTAATAATGGTGGACAATACTGTTGTTGAGCATGCAGTGTGCACTCAGCGCTCTTGTTGGATCTGCAGGGACGGTCAAATCCTCAAGCCATATTACGTACTGTTTCACATTCAATGCACAGCTGTCGTGTGTGTGCGTGTGTGTTTATTTAATTTAGATGGGGAAAGGTGTATATCCCTGCCAACCCTAAGGCTTGATTTAAAAGGAAAATTATATATAGACACTGCTAGAGTGTTTAGCAGCCTTTCTTTGATCCTAAGCTAAGCAAGTCTGTTAAAGGATTATGTCTAAAAATGTTCAGAAAACTTTAAATCTCTCAGTTGTCAGCTTCAGTCTGCTCCTGTTCCTTATCCAAAAACATATTTCTACACCAGTGGGTTTGCGATGGCTTTCAATCCAAAGCTGAACAGTCTCCCACATAGTTAAAAATGCTCTTTGAAGCTTAGCTTTTGATATTTAAGCATGAGGAGGCAATTGCATCAGTTATAGGTTACGAGTGGTGGACGGCGGTACGTTGGAGACACTGGTCTGAGACTAATGCGCTCATTTCGAGTTTCTCTCAGGACGGTATTTCACCTTTTTACACTCCTCCTTCTTGACCTGGCCTTTGCGTACGCGTCCCCGGAGGCCAGTATGTCAAACTGCTGTCTCTCTGGCAGAGTAGCCCTCCAAGGATCAGTTTAACACCTTAGCAAATTGGCTTTCAACAGAGTTATATTAATATGTCATTGGTCACCGGCTTGCAGGAGGTTAAATATAGGATCCTGCTGGTGTGGGGCGGGCGAGGTGACCCCGTTACTATTCAAAGGGAAACAAGAACACACACACACACACACAAGTACGTTTGCTCAGAACTGGCCAGTTGTGTATAACGACGGCTCGTGTTTGTCACGCACGGGTTTGGTGAGATTGAAGAGTTTCCAGTTCTGGTGGTCTGTCTGAACCCCTGAGGCCAGGGCGGAGTGCCGTCCGGGGAAACGGGCTCGGAGTGCCGTCCGGGGAAACGGGCTCGGAGTGCCGTCCGGGGAAACGGGCTCGGAGTGCCGTCCGGGGAAACGGGCTCGGAGTGCCGTCCGGGGAAACGGGCTCGGAGTGCCGTCCGGGGAAACGGGCTCGGAGTGCCGTCCGGGGAAACGGGCTCGGAGTGCCGTCCGGGGAAACGGGCTCGGGCGTGTCTCTCCTTTTTTAGTTTATGCCTCGTGCATTTCCCCTTGACCCAACCCCGGCTCTCTGCCATGTGGAGCTCAGCTCCTGTAGGCCAGATTAATGCTATTCCACAGGCCTTGACTTAATCCTCAAAAAGGATTGTTGTAAGCCTTGACAAGGTAATATGAGCTAAACAGATTGCACTAGTGCACAATCAGAGTTCCTGTAATGTGATGCTACAAATCTGGGTGTTATTGCATTAGCACCTTATCCTTTAACCTTTGCAGGTCTACTGACTGCACCACTGTTGGGGGAATTCACATGGATATTTTATTCCTCAGGAATATTTATTTACTTCCCTCTGTTTGAAGACTCCGTATAATCTTTTAAGATAATTGTATCCAAGTGTAGTATCCCTCCGAATGAATCCACCGCCTGTGCGACGACTACAAAAGGGGTGACAAACGCTTATCAAATTGGAAGTGTATTCCCCCATCACATTACAGCTTGGAGAGACTCCATCACGGCAGTCTTGGCTGCCAAGTTTGAAAAAGCCTACCAAGGATGGGGTGACAGCTCGAGAATGGCACGAGGGGATAAACCATTAGCTTTAGTTGTTATATTAAGAACCTGCTGGGTTCTTCATATAATCTATAAGTAAGTCAAGTAAAACGCTGTTTGACCTGCATTCTGGTTATTATTACTTTGAAAGACGTCTTATTGAACGTGTGGAAAAGGTGTGCAAGTCACACTGTTCACACAAGAGGTTCTATCCAGTACAGTGATTTAAGTAATTAATTAATTTTTCCATCTTCTGTTAAATGTCTTCTGTTTCCCGGCTGTTCTGCACCTGCTGTGCTGCTTCTTCTGTAAACAGTCATCCTCCATCATCACCTGCTGCGAACCTGGCACATAACGGACGATTTCTTTCTTTTTGTTTTTTTTTTATGAGCTGATACCGATATACTTAAAAGCCCACATATCTACAGTAGCTTAATATCGACCAGTATTAACCAATGCATCATTCGGATTCTATTTGCAAGTAAATTCCTTTAATGTTGGATGTCGGACTCAGGACTGAAAAAGCAACTCATATTCTCCCAGGAAATGAGAACGCTTTTACATAGACCATGAAATGCACTTATTGCATGCAATTTATTTACGTCTGATTAGTGTCAGCTCTTTTTTTTTTAAATTTATTTCTTTTTTGGCGTGCTGGTTTTATTTGGCTTGAAACGGGCGCAGAGAGATGAGGGCCAAATTGATTCTGAATGAGACGCGCTAGCTGGTTAATGAATGTGGTTAATTGACTGTGGAAGGGGACGCCGCAACAGCCGGAAATTCAAGAACAGCAGCAGCCGCGACCAGGATCCAGCCAGCTCATCTGCGATTCCGTCACTCTGCTCGTATTGATTCTTGTCTTGGTTCTGTGACACCATCAAAATTATTGTAAGCAGAGAAGGATTATGGCTGTGGCAGCCATTACAATGCTATCAAGGGCATTTGGATGTCTCGACACTCATGTAAAGTGATTAGCCTTTTCGCTGGGAGTGCAGAAAAGTCCCGTTGGGTTTCGCACCCTCCTCCACTCCCCAGGGGGCTGGAACTAACAGTTGTGCGCGACGTACAGAGACAAAGGAAAGGAGAGTGTGGACCGTTCTGCCAGCGGGGCTCATTCTTCTGCAGGTCCTTTTATTTTCTTCACGCCTTTCAGGTGAGGGTGGAGGTGCATTTGAAAAGACTGAGGTTTTTCCCTCCACAGGAAATTAAATGTAGAGCTTCCAACTGCACGATGACAAAGAAATCCACGGTCCCTGTTCTTAAGCACATGTACACCCACTCGTGCACAGACGGCTTTACACAGTCCTTCTGTTTATTCCTCAGTGTCTGTGGCATCTCCTTTGGTCCTGGAAGGGCTCTCCAGGAACCGCCACCTCCACACCGCTCCTTTTTAAATCATCAGCATCTCACTGTGGGCATTTTAATATACTCGGTATTGTCTGGATCTCCAACTTGCCCCTGAAGCCTTTCTTTCACACTTGTCAAAGAATGTCTAGCACCTGGCGACGCCTGTCTTTTGGGTGCAGCGAAAACGTGTTTGAATTGTTTTCAATTACACATCAGTTGACCCGGAAGCAGTCGTGGGTGTTTTTGGCTTTGGCCCCAATTGGCGTTGATGGAGGCACAACGACCAGATGTTTACGCGTTTTCGAGGAGGGTGATGCACTCAGAACAGCAAGACCGGCCGCACCTCCCTCCCTGTCTTTTTTTTGTTCTTTATTTATTCTGTAACAGAAACACTAATTTATTCTTCTCTACCTTGTAAAAAAAGGTTATTTAAAACGAGTCTACCAGAATTTTACGAGTGAAAATGACGTAAAGCTCGTGTTCCTAACCTGGGTGACTGTAACCAAAACAAAAACAAAAGGTTTGCCATGTTCTGGTTGAAATTCCACTGAGATAAATACCAAATGTCCTGTTTCTACCGTGTCTTTTCAGTCGTGTTTGAAACGCGCCGCCGTCAGCCAATCCACTCTTTTTTTTTTCTCTCTCTGTGAGCTTCTCCTCGTTTGAAGTTGCCGTTACAGAATATGCGGCGTACCGTATATGCAGTGTAATGTGAAGTCAGGTAGATGTGAAGATGGGAATGTTGAATAATTCCCCTCTGATTGCAGTTTGTGACTTAGTACCCTGCCAGCCTGAATGGCTCCCTGAATTGCATATTTTCAGGCCGACGCCATCCCAAACACAATAACAGGTTTTCTGTTTGTCAGTCACTGCTTTAATCTACTTTCAGTACTTCTACTAGTACTGCTACTCCGTTCTTCCTCGCCTCATATTCCCCACCTTGCGTTGTCCAGCTCCAAAAGCAAACAAACCCTCTTCCTTTTGACACTCAGCTTTGTTGCTGTGATTTGCTTCGCTTGTCAGGTCGAATATTGAGCGACACTGTGGCCCCTGTCAACAAAAGGAAAGCCCTGGAAGCCAGAGGGGCAGCATTATTTGTGTGTGGGGTGAATTATCTCCCCCCCACCCCCCCGTAACATGCCATTCTGCCTTGTCTCATTGTCTGGTGTATAAATGGCATGCAGCCTGCTGATGCCAGGACGGCTCTCTCATGGCTTTCAGAAGGCTAAATGTCTGCCGCGGTTTGGTAAAACTCGCTTTGGTAAAAGCAGGATGGCCTTCTTACACAGATGGGCAATCCTGCTGCCCTGCTTTACTTGTCCCACTGACCCTATGAACAGTGTCCAACACCATTTTCTTGATTAAACTTTGGGTCAGAAGGGAGAGCAGCGAGCAGAGTGGCCCCGTAAATGTTTTGCAAGGTGACCTTGTTTGAAATGCTGTCAATTACGTACAGATATCGAGCATATGCTCCGACTTTCAGAGCTGTCTTGCTTTTCTAGTGCTCATTAGTGTGTGACGTGTTCGCGTCTGCCCGCGTCTGCCCGCGCTCTGAAGTCAGCTCCTGTATTCTTTTACTTTTATCTGAATATGTGTGTTGGGATTCACAATGTGGCCTCTCAGTTGGACTCGGTTTTCAAAGAGCTCTTTCCAGCTGTGTACAGACAAAGAACTCATCCAGGTAAAAGACAGATTTTGAGGTGCAGATGATCCTTTGGCAGAACTGAGGAAAGACCACCAGCGCTCCTATCCTCCACAATCCTGATTACACCCTGCTGAGCCACAGTTGGCCATAGTAATCAGCGTCGCAGCAGGTGCCTAAGCCCTCGCTGACACAGGTAGAGACAACTGTACGACACACCACTACGCAATTTGTTCCCAGAGATGACACTTTTGGACAGTGAAATTAGACTTGCACACAGTGCACACTGTTTGTTATACCCTGACTAATGAGATGCAAATAATCATGCATGGGGAATTGAGGACCCCCAGGAGAGGATGTAGGGGGAAGGGAAGTGACACATGTGTTTGCATGGTGGGGCATTCTGAGCCGGTAAACGCGGCAGACAAACAGATTTCACGGCGGGAAGCAACATGGAGTGTCAAAGGTGTCATGGCCAAATGGGATGCCACCCATGTGTACTGGTGGAAAAATGGAAAAAGCATGGTGGCATTTAGAGCTTTCCACACCACACGACGTCAGACGGCGGTGGAGCTGCAGACGGTGCACAGGACTAGAAAAAGCTCCTTTTGAACAAAGGCTTTTTTATTTATAATGAACTCATGGGATAACAACTAAGTCGGTGCTGGTTTCTGGCGTGTTTTGTATGTAAGAGGTGGAGTTTGTGACTCACCTACTTGGAGCCAGAGGTGGTGATTTTTACACATCGGCTAGGGAACCTATTGAACGAATCTGTGAAACCCTTAACAATCTAATCCTTCTCTGAATCTAATTCGTTACACCAAGTTTAATAACAGGATGGACGGATGGATATTAGAGATGATTTTTGAGCTATCGCCTCATGGCGCCCCGGTACCACATTTCTTTGGAGAGAGAGAGAGAGAGGATGATTACATCTGTCTTTTTTAAACAGTTTATGGGTTTCCGCCTGCAGAAGTGACTACTGGAGAACAGGAGAAGGAAGGAAAACAAAGCACGATAAAGTTAGAAATGGTGAATATAACTGTGGTTTTTACAAACGGAGCTTGAATAAAGACATCCTGCATGTGGATGGATACCAGCTGGGCTGATGGGAAGTCGGGCACCGGTCGGGCACCGGTCGGGCACCGGTCGGGCACCGGTCGGGCACCGGTCGGGCACCGGTCGGGCACATCCATCCAGTTTTAAGCAGCTCAGATGAATGAAAGAATTTGATTTCATTTTTGAGAACTTATATCTGTTGCATCATTTTTTTTTTTTTGTTTTTTTGCTTTTGTTCACTGCCGTGAAGTGGTGCTGCAGAGGTTTAAATTCTTGCTGTCACATTAAAGTTGTACTTGCGGGGAATATATTACCACATTAACAAATTAACTGAAAGTACATTCGGCACTACTGTAAATCACAAAGCCATTCTCCAGCATTTGTTAGTCTATTCTTGTGCACTCGTTGCTTGTCTCTAAAATGGCTCGTGTTCCTTTTCCCCACTAAAGCTGCCTTTTCATCTTGACCTTGATATCCATCAGCTTTACGCACAGATGTCATCACTGGTAACGTACATCAAAGGGAAATTGTCAAACCAGTCTGACGTCTTTGAGAATTAAACGTTTATATTTTGCATGCTGCACTTTTTATCTATTTTTTTTTTTTTACTATTTTTTTTATTTCTCTCATATTCATACTTTGAACTGCTGTTGTAATGATGAGAATTTTCCTATTGCAGCGCAATAAAGACGTATCTTGTCCCGTCTGTGTGGTTATAAGTCATGACGATGTAAACTGCTTGTTATGCAGCAGATATTTGAAGATAAGGCCACTGAGCGTCTGGGGGGGGGGGCATTAGTTTTCATCTGAGCTGAGTGATTTTTGAAGTGTTTTTTTGAAGTGTTTGGTAAAAGTAGTTAGTACTAGAAGTATAGTGCACAGTGCCAAAAACAGCCAAAGTCTAGTATGCCTTTGCAAACAGTTGCACCACCTGTGGGACGTAAAAAATACCAAGATGAGACACCGCTTTGGAAAAATGTGAGTATGCAACTGAACTTTCTACCTCTACCCAAGCTTCTGCCGATTTGCATTTCGACATTTTTTGAGAACGTTATGCAGCACAGTGGCGTAGAGGTACTTCTGGATTGGGCCTCGTATGTCTCCGTATGAACCTGTGATGGTCTCTCACCCCAGAACAGATGGGATTAACTTTTTTTTTTTTCTTTACACAGACATCACATAATATGCCCTCATGCTGTTCATATAGATCAATTTAAAAAGCGGCATGATCACAAGCCAAATGAGCCAAAACAACAAATGTGCCTGCTTCCCCTTCGCCTTCCTTTTTTTTTTTTTTTTTTTTTTTCGTGCCTTTACAGTGCCGACTTTATAAGAGACTGTAAAGTCCAGCATCTGTGACCCTGAATAGAATGAAGCAGGGATGGATGGATGAAAAAGATGAGTGTCCTAATGGACGTGTGAATTCAGCATGTTGGCTTCTGTTAACAGACTTGGCTGCTGAACTAGTATTAACCCTCTAAGTGAGCAGCGGCAACTCCAGTATTTGTGTGGTTGCATCTGTTGTTACTTTTATTTTGCATGTGAGAAACACTTCAAGTCATTATGCGCATCGGTGACTTTCCACATTCTTTGGCTTGTTGCATTTTTGAGGTGAAAAGTGAAAGAGACTTGGAAACTGGGAAAGAGTTGCTCAGTCTTTTTTCTGACCAACTCCCTCAAATTTATAGCTCTTGGAGAGAGATCTGTCTGACAAGAGGCCTGTAATTAAAGTTGTGAAAAAATCTCTCTCGCTCTCTCTCGCTCTCTCTCGCTCTCTCTCTCTTTCTGGAAAGACTTGAAGACGTGAAGAAAGAGGTTCTCGCTCTCTTCTCATACTATGTTCCCCATCACCTCTATAACCCCTGCAGCTTTAAAGCCAACCCCCCAGGGACCATTGTCAGCACTTGAAAAAACACAATGAATAATGTTGTTTAGAGAGACGTCTTGTTACGCCTGATCAAAATTACGCCCCGCCTGCGGTCCCACCCCCAGCCTAAAGCATCTCGAGCACTTGTGTAGCGCCTCATACCATCACGGTTTCGGTCACATACCATTACAGGCTATAGACTAACATTGAGCTGTTGATTGATTTTGAAATTATGGTCCACTGGCTTTTATGTTTAAATTTGACAGCCAATCAATACATCCATCAGTAACCTCTTTCAGTGCAAAAACCCTGTGGCTCCTGAGCTACAGCTTGTAGGTCCTGAGGTTCAAAAATAAATCTATGGCATGGTCCTCAGATACCCATTAAAGTTGCTCTGAATTGTGAAGTTTTTTTCTTTTTCTTAATGATTTAAACGTGCAGGCATTATAGTCTGTTTGCGGACATATTCTTCTTCTTTACAGTTTATGATGAAGCAAATACAATAAAATCTCTTGTATGTATTATTTATGGACGGATGTTTAGGGGAAAGTAATACATTTATACTTGAAGACCCTTGATGTTGTAATAGCCCCTGTGACCACATGTGTACAGCCACTGGGAAAGGACACAACAAAGTACACCTACTGGGACAAAGTAGTATTACGAGACGTGCCGGACCGTCCCCACTCATTAACACAGTATTGTCAGCAGCGGCTTTAATAGCACGGCCGGTCTGTGTGCCTCCATGCTGTCAAGAAGTTATAAATAACTAAATAGGACCTGACTTTTAATGTCAAAAGTTACCCTGAACCTTACAAATATCACCCATCACCTTAACAGACACCCTAAAGTCTGATGTATCCATCTCCGTCTCCTCGACACCCCCCCCCCCCCCCCCCCCGCTGTCGCCTCGATGGCAACGGTGGGTGTCGAGCTCTGGAAGGATCTTTCGTGAACTTGTTGGTTGAGTGTTTAATTTTCCTAAGGGAGAGGGCGTTGGTGGAGCGATGGAGGTGGAACAGCAAATGCAACAGTTTAAGTGCAAATTGTTCATTGTAAATGAAAGGGAAGTCGTGTGAGGAGGTGGGGTGTTTGACCTTTGAGTGAGCCTAACAGAAGGAGCAAAGCGGAAATGATGCGGCGCAGCAGGCCAGTCGACGTCCTTACCGTCTGCGTCGCGTGGACGCGTTGTTGGAAAGCTTGGAGGTGAATGTCTGGTGCCTCAATATGACCAACAATTAATAATAAATCAGGCTTTAAAGTGACTTGGAAAGATATGGCTGAACAGTTTTGACAGAAATGAAGCTATAGTCGTGGAAATGTTGTCTAGACCTTGAACATCTGTGGTATATAAGGCCTTTTGTTTTTAATTCCCTCAGATGAGGGATTTTATCATTCCTTTTTCAAAATGAATCCCTGAAATCACATCTATTACGTTAATTTCACGTACATCAATAATCCAATATGAATTAAATTTGCTTGCTAAGAATTAGAAGTGTATTTAGATATAATATATCCAGATGATACTGATAATTATATACGCTTTACCTCTTTCACCTACCTTCTCAGTGCAGATGTGTAATTCTACTTGGTAGAGTGGTGGAAAATGACAGAGTTGTGCTGAGGCGACCTTAGACTTACTTTTGCAGTTACTCAAACACTTCATTATCACCCTTTTAGGATCTGCCCAGGTAATGAGGCTGAGCGTAGCTTGACAAAGAAAATGCTTCATGTACTGTTTGGAGAAATTCCAATATTGGAATGTTGTCAAAATATAATTGTGCAGAGAGATTGTGATTATTTTCAGAAATAACAAGTGCACATTAGTTCATTTTACATTTCAGACACAAAAGGACATTGTTTCCAACATGAGCTGTCTTCTTCCACTTTAAAAACCCAAGCACATATTATCAAGTGAAGCACGAACGCCTTTGCACTGAAGCTCTGATGGATGGGAAACGGTTAAAACCTGCTTATGAGCTGAGCGTTTAGTCTGGCACGGTGGACCTGCGTGGCCAGTCGACTGTAGCAGGACTAGCCCAGTGACTGAACCTCGCTGGCCCGCCGCCAGGAGAGCCCCATGTTGCAGACAATACCCACCTGTGTTAGGCTGTGTGTGTGTGTGTGTGTGTGTGTGTGTGTGTGTGTGTGTGTGTGTGTGTGTGTGTGTGTGTGTGTGTGTGTGTGTGTGTGTGTGTGTGTGTGTGTAAATGAAGCACACACACACACCAAGCCAGTTATTCTGCACTCAAACAGACAGAACGGGGCTCCTCCTCCCTCGTCCCCCGCTCTCAGTCCTCCAGCTCTCCAAATGTCTGTCAACAGGCTTCGACTCTCGTTTTGGGTCATTGTGCTGGATGCTGATGTTTGAAAACCCTGAGACGGGGGGAGGAGACACGGCACCCAGACTGTGGTGACGAGAGTGTCCTACCGGACGGAGGGTCCGGCTGGTGCATGTGCGTTCAAAGGACACCCCCTGCACTAGTGGCAGACACCCCCCCTTTGGATCTCCACGACCATTCCGCAAACGTGCCGCAGGCGAGAGGGGTGAGGGGTGGGAGACGAGGGGGGTCCCTGGGGGTCTTCACTCTCTGGTTACTGCAAAAAGGCTGCCGCTGCCAGAGGGTTTCCATGGCAACGCTATTTGATTTCTACAACAATGCAGGAGCACCGCTCCCCTCTGTTCTTCCGCTCCTCCTCTTCTGAGCTCCACATTCACATGCACACAGTCAAAGTTGCAAGGCCCGTGCGATTGGCCAATTACCTCGTGGATCATGATTTTAAAGGAGGCTGATGATGCCCGTGTGGGTTAAAGTTGACTCATTTGAAATTAAAATGCAGCCTCTAATTTGATTTTTACATCACATGATTAACATATTTATGATTCCTGAATTACATAGTTAAAATAATCGGGGTGTAGCAACCAAAAATCAGACGGCGTCTGTGGTGGAAGAGCGGATACTCCAGGAAAACGAGAGCTGGTCGTGTGGGTTTTCTCCTCCTTTTGCCAAATGAATTTACAAATGAACTGAAATTAGATTATGTGAGAGGCACAAAGGGGTGTACGTTCTTTTTTTTTCTCTCATTCACCCACTCACAGGCACACAATATGATGATGGATGGATGGATGATGGATCTGGATCTTCACCATCATTCGAGGATTAAAATTGGTCGTCCTGCTCGGGGACACGTGGGTGTGTGGACAGGAGGATCCGGGGATCGAACTGCCAACCTCGTGATTAGTGGGCAACCTGCTGTCCCGTCAGAGCAACAGCTGCCAAATATCATCCAACAGCTCAACTATACAGATTTCCATGTCTTTCATTTCAGACTAATAGGGGGCAGAGAATGAGCATCTTTGATTGCATTTAATGTAATTAAACTTTGTCACAGCTAGACTGTATTGGATATATTTGCAACCTTTTGTTCTTGCCAGATAAACATCCTGTATGGCGGCGAGAGAGCTCCCAGAGCATGGTTTTGCTAAATTAGTCATTCAGTTGGATTTTTATGAGCAACTAGAACATCGTTAATATTAAAATTTCCTTTTTAAATCAGAATCGGCTTGATTGTCCAGGTTTAAGTGCAACAAACGAGGAATTTGGAGCTGATTATTCTCTGTGTGTGAGGGACAACGTGAAAATCTGAGCCTGAATTTAAAATGAGACAATATTTACTCGTATATTAATTTAACAAAACTATTATGTACAAAACCTGGGAGAAATAGTAGTGCCAAAAAACGCATTAAAATGTTGTAGAGAGCCATTTTTATCTCCTGGTATTCCAGTTTTGCTTGTCATCCCTTCAAAAAAAAACCAAAAACAAACCAAACAGAGTATTTTTATCTGCGATGCTGTGATGCTGATCAGAGTGTATATAGCCGGGTGCTCAGGCCTTTCCAGAAACACTATAACGGCAACATCGCCGGCCCCATTTTTTTGCCTACAGACGATCAGAGGGTTGGAGAGCACCTTTTAGCGCCTGCTGCTGCAGAGTCGAGCAGACACTCATTCAGCTGACACCATAAATGTTTATTGGCGGGTGATGAAGGACATCAAGACAAGAAGTCTGTATTTTCAGGAGGTTGTGTTCGTGTCTGGCTGCGTGCATCAGGGAACGGGGGGGAAGCTCGACTTGGTGGTGTGGTTGCTTTTTCACATGAAGAATGCATTGTCCTCGTGTTCCTGGGTTTGCGATTTGCTTCGACGGCGGGGGCATGTTGAAGGGGGCTGCGGGATTAGAACCGCTGCGCCTCGGCCGTGGTCAGCCGCGTCCCTCATACACAGACATACGCCAGTCGTTTGTGTACCGCAATTCAAGCATTTTGTAGTCTGCGTTGTTGTTTTTTTTGTTGCCGTTTGTCTTCAAACGGCTGATAAAGCAGCGTTTGTGATGTCTAAATCCCTACCAGGTGTCCAAATTGATTCGCGTGTCTGCTAACTACTTGAGTCGAGTCGGTTAGATGTTTGCTCCCCTTGTGAGCTGAAGAAACAAAACCGCGAGTGATGATTTGCTCTCAGAAGAACGGGGCGAACAGCTAATTTGAAAGATTTTTCCCTGTGAAAACCCATCAGGAGAACCCCGAGCATGCATGCTGAACAGGAAACACTTTTGCCATATGCCCGTAACACATCCTATGGCGTGCTTGGTGCTGAGCGCCAGAGTGCGAGCAGGAAATGCCATATTGGCCTCCTAGGACAGCGAGATCATACGCCGGGCCCCCGGGGCGTGGGCACATGGTCCCAGACTGCCTCGTCCCCTCGTCTCTGTACTTTGACCCCCTGCTGACAAAACAAGCTGTTTAACTCCCTTGAAGATTTTCATCTAGGTTTCACCTTGTGTAGTTTTGTTTGTTAGTGTCTTAACCTGAGCACAAAGCTAAAACACTGGAATGATGGTAGTGAGTTGATGTCTAAAAGGAGAAGGACAAGTCTGAGTAAGGTGGACATGGAGTGTAACCCAGAGCTTTAATAGAGAGGACAGTTTCTGCATGCATTACCTATATCTTGGCTATAGCTGGATGGCCCTTGCTGGCCAAGCAGGGTCCCCTTAATATGATTACGACGGATTATGGCGTTGTCTGCACATCAAAAGAGCCAAGACCAATTATCACCCCTGCCTTTCAACACAGTGGCCACTCCTCCACTCCCCCAACAAATGTAGGAAGAAAAGGATGGACCGGAGCTGGGGCTTTCATAATGCTCCAGAAGCCCAACACTAATGGGTGGCTTCATCGTTCACTCAGGTCTTTCATGTACAATATTAAGCTATGATGGTGCACGGTTGCTTTGGCAAGTCCCTAAAATAGATTTAGCGTCGGAGCTAATTATTTCAGTCCCAGAGGCGAAACGGGCTCACGTGACAGCATATGGGATGCGTTTTAAAGTCAAGTCGGAAACTAAGAACAAGCATTCCCTGCCTTCTGGTAATGTTTGTTAAAATTTCTGATCTATACGTGCAGGTTTTTTATGATTTTTGCATGTTGGTTTAAAAAGTTTTGGTGAGCAGGGAGACGGCAATGAAGGCTTCGCTTCATTTTGCTAAAGTTTCCATTGCCATAATCCCCCCCAGACCGGGTCTTCCAGTGCCCCTTTGTGCTGTCTGTGCTCATGACAGGAAATCAAATGGATGTGGATAAAAGTAGCCCCCCCCCCCCCAACACACACACACTGCACTCGTTGCAGCACTTACAAGCGGCACACACAGACACGCGGGTTTTTCTAATTACGCTCATAGTTTCACTTTTCTCTAAAGTGTCTGAGCCCGAGCCCCCGAACAAAGGTGACCCCTGGAATCGTGCCACCCATCAATGGCAGATCTGGAGTCGGCTTAGAGTCCCGTCAGGAGTCAGATCAAGCCGTTAAAATCCCCTTTTTCTGCTGCTCAGACATTCACTTTCACTCAGCGAAAGCTCGGCTCGTTTCCAAAAACCGTTTCAGCCGATGGTTTTGTTTTTTTTTTTATTTCTAGTATTCCAGCTCATTTAGGTCCTCAGGATAGTCATTACATTTGCAGTTTTAAAATGACACTATCACCTTTAATCAGGTATTTAAAAGACGGCAGAAACATTTAGCGAAGTGGGGTTGACGGGTTGAAGCCATGATCATTTAAACCCGACTCCAACAAGACGAACAGCTTCTCTTCCTAAACCAATCCTGCTTTTTTTTTTTTTTTTTTTGGTGTATGTGTATTTATTTTTTAAGGAAACGCATACCTGCAGCAAAACGTGGTGCTGCTGCATCCCCGTGTAGATAATTATGCTCCGTGTTGTGAGCTAATTCCAGCAGGCAAAGCGCTCCTCGTATCGCTGCACCACAGCTGGTCTCGCCGTGCTCGCGTCCGGCTCTCCTGCAGAGCTCAGTTTAATCACAGAACCTTTGCGAGGAGCTGCTTGAAATTCCCACTCCACTTGGTTGCACACAGCATGTGAATGTGCGGGTGTTTATATACAGGGCACGTATGTGTATTAAATGCTCCGGGTATACAAGTAAATCCAGGGGAACCATGTCAGCACGTCGGACAGCGGCGTGGACGATAAGCAGGTGAACACTCAATCACAGTCCCCCGCAAGCATGTAAAGCAGGGCTGAAGTGGCCTTTACGCGCTACGCACTACACCCCCACCCCCACCCCCCCTTCGGTCAACCTGCAGCCAGCTACACCGACATTAATAATTCAACCAAACACCCAGACGTGATGGAGCATTAAATATACAACAAACTATCATTTTCTTTCTTTCCTGGACCTTAAAGCCACTTGCATAAAAGCGCCAAATATGAAATTGTTTAGTTGAGAAGTATAAACTACAAGTCAACTGCAAATGGGATGTGAAGTTTTCTCTGAAGGTGTAGTAAACGTGGCGCCGTCACACTCCCTGTTGATGGGTTTACTTTGGTTTATGGTTTATTTGCAGTGCCGACTGCTGCTCGCTGTATAGTTATGTATAGTTATTCAGCATGACGGGAATGAATACGACCCCGCAGTGTTTTCTAGTTAACCCCTGGAAGCCTGCGACTGCTTGCGAGCGCATTCGTACACAGCCGACTGGCTACGGGAAGCTGCTTGTATATTCATGCATTCATGGAGCGCCCCTGTGTGCTTCATGAATGGGGAAAAAAACAAACCCCCCCCACCCTGAAAAAAAAAAAAAAAATGCAGTCACACTTGCTGGAGTCCTATTGTTGTGGTCCGGATTTGATGGGCGCAGAGCTGGAGTGTGACCCCCCGGTTGTTGCCGCTGCCTTCGTGTGGGTGGCGTTTGGGTGGGTTGGCGGTGTGTATGAAGAAAACCCCCTGGGAGAAAGTCTGCGCTGCTCACAAATCATTACTGCTCATCAGTCGCTGGCGCTCGGCCACTTATTTACTCAGCAGCTTGGCTTGGCTGAGACACTGATATGCAGACGCACAATTACACACACACACACACACACACACACACTTAAAGAAACATACCTCATTATAAACCAGGATAGTACGGAGAAAATCATTGCGAAACACTTGTTTGGGGAGCAGTGCATTTTATTTTGTCAGTGCTGAGTGGGTCGATGCCTCAAGCTCAATATTTGCAATTCATCATAACTTCAAAGTCTATTCTCAAACAAATTGCCACAATTGATATGTATGCAGTTTCTATTTGACAAAACGCTGTCGAACGAGCTTCTCCGTGACAGAAAGTGTTGCTTCAGCAACATGCAGCTCCGTATCAAACACCTAACAGTGAATTATTTATGTCTGCCGTATCATGTGAGCTGCATGCAGCGTGTAAAATACGTCATCCGCTCTGCTTTTATAGACGCACTTTTGACGGCAGCCTCGTTGATGACGTTGGCAACGCGGCGTAATGTGTCGGCCGGTACGCACATTTGACAGCCACGTGCGATTTGATGGTGACACGGCTTCCTCAAAGACTTGCTCGTTGGTAATTTAACTTGCTGCGGAGGGGTAGGGCTGGATTTGGAGGGGGGGGGGGGTCTCGAGTCTGATCACTCCGACAGGGATTTCGTCTGCGTATGACAGACTGTAAACACTTGCACACAAGCTGGTTACGCTCAGTTGCTGACTGTTTACACTCCTTGGCTCGTAGATAAGAGGGAATCTCAGCTAGGCTCCGATCAAATCTGCCAAAGGACAAGTCTGTGTCAAGTGCTCACCGTCTCTGCTTCCTGTGTTGGTTTTTTTTTTTTTATTAGTAGAGGTACAGACAGAAAAGGTGGGGGTGGTGCTGCGGAGGGGTATGGGGCGGGGGAGTCCCTTTGATGAGCTCCATCTAATGCTTTGTGGCTTCACATATGCATGCACGTGCATGCATGCATGTGATCCGATCACACAATAGAGCCTTGATACAGTCAATCAGCGTGCAGGAAACGGGACTCATCTACTACCAACAAAGGCTGAGACAAACGAGTTACTGCTCCGATAGGACTCCTTTGTGAGCCGAACCCTGCCAAATTGATTCTGATTATATGGTGTAATTACAGAAGACAAATGAGCCACCGCGAAGGACACAAGTGTTTTACATTCACAAGTCAACAAATGCAAACTCGTCAACTCTGTTCAGCTTACTAATGTTTAACCATTAATACACTGCAGTCGTGTTGTTTTGTTTTACATAGAAAAATATGTTAAAATGAGCGACGTCCATTCTTTTCTTTTTTTCTTTAACTCACCCCGTACAACAAGTTTCATGTGAGACGTTGTGGTAGGCAAATGCCTAAAAATAAAAGTGAGCTGTGCACAGTCATGCGGCCTCTCTTCAGTGTCTTTACTGAAAATGAGCACGTGCGACTGGGTGTGGGTGTTCTCCTCGGTGCCAGCTGGAGCTGAAGCCAGTAAATACCCACAACTACTGCACAGTCGCTTCACACGGGACGTCATTCTGATTAAACACTGTTTTATTGCTCTCAGAAGTCAGATGTTAGGCAGGTGTCGGTGCGCGTTTCCAGTCGGTGTAAAAGAGGTTTAAGATATGCAGTCTGCTTTGTGAGCTCAAGCGATATTCTCACTTACTTCAATTATTGGTTTGACTTTTTTGATACATCGTTCTGTAAGCATACAAAGCAGAGGAGATGCGAGGAAACACACACGGTGTATTATCTCACGGATACTGTGGCATAAATGGAGTTCAGAAACGATACCCGCAGAGATTAAGTCACTCTGTCCTCCTTCGTGTCTTCGGGGGACACGAGGCCTCCTTTTCATTCTCTTCTTATCTGAGACAGATGGATTGAGGCCACAAAGCCATAATTCTCTTTGCAAACAAACAAGAAGAGCAGTTTTCACTGTCTCTGAGACGTTCCCACAAATTCACAGTGAGGTGGATTCACCTCGTGTCCCGTTGTTTTCTTCTATCGTTGCCCTTTTTTTTTTTGGTTATATCTTTAGTGCACAAAAACAAAACCTGATTTGTTGCTTCACCACGCCTTCTCTTTTTCACCTGAAATATGATCTGAATTTACATCCACAACAGCCTGGGAAGCACCTTCTGTGTGTGCAGGCAGGACTGAGCACAGAGATAAGCTCTCTCTATAATTAGTGTTCAGCCTCCGTTGGGCACAACAAAAAGAAAGAGAGCCCCTTCAGGGCTGCGGTGTGAAATAGGTGGCAGCACAGGTCATAAGCATGTATTATTGAGAAACTCAGTCTGCGTGACCAGGAGTGTTGTGGTGATGCGATGCCTCCTTGACGGCTACACTTCACCCCATTCTGTGCCAGCGGCGCCTCAACATCCTCTCCTCTCTTTTGTTGTACTTCCACCCTCAGAGACTGGCAAAAGCTTCAAACGCCACAGTGAAGCACAAAGGAGAGACGGGCCGGTAAAAGTGGAACAAAGGTGCCAACAAAGAGGTGTAATGGCTAAACAGAAGTAGGAGAATTTATGAAAATAAATCTTGGAGGGAAAAAAAAGTAATATTTATTAATATGTTGGGTTATTTGAGTCAGATGTTCTAGTATTTAAGGTTGCAAAGGAAACCTTCCACGGAGAGTTGAGGTTGGAAATTTTGATACTATTCCAATTTGAAAGGTTTCTGCGGATTATAATTTAACTGTGTAGGTGTAGATGGTAACTTGTGAGATTTAATTGGGAAAATATGAGGTAATCTATCACTTAGAAACATGAATATATTAAATTTGGTCACGGCGTGACATGCAAGGAAACTCAAAGGACTTGCTAGATGGGGTTCCTTATCGGACTGCCGAGGACCTGGTCTTCATCAAGACACAGGTGGCAGTAATAAGAGCTTAAGCCCGGCGTGTATGCTGCTACACATATTGTCTTCGTTGATGCTCTTAGCACATTACACCAATGCCGTGCCATTAGTGCGATGTTCTACATGAAACTGAAACTGCGTCGTGACCCCCACTGCCGCTGACATGCACCTCCTCACAAATATAACTATACGTCGGGTTTTGATTGGTCCATTTGGTAGAATTGTTTCCTTTTGCGTACGTCTCTTAGCAAGATGGCTTGCTTAAACGTCAGTGAAAATTACTGTTACCCAACATTTATCAGCTCAATTAATAAATAATAAAATCAGCTTTTTTTGCTCCTTTAGGCTACAAAATAAAAAAAAATACAAAAATAAAGTCTATCTATCGACAAATCAGAGTAAAGCTACTTCTTTGGGGGAGGGTCAGCCCTCTTAAGCTTTTTGTTTTAAGAGAAAACGCCTATATCTACCAGCGGTCTGGTTCCGGTTTAATTTGATCAGCGGAGGATGAAAGATGAGGTTCTGCGAAGAGCGGTCGCACATTTTGTCAGACTTGACTCGCTCCACATTATGAAACAACCGCACTGATGAGGTGTCGCTTTTAAAAGTCAAAACCTTTTCTGTGTTGAGTCTAAACTCCACATAATCAGATGTTGCTTTGGAAGTTGCTGCCTCAAGTACTTTTTGGATAAATGTTTTCATCTTTCATTTATTTCACTAAAGATATGAAACAATTTGGACCAGTTCTTATGAAAGCTGCCACTGGGCTCCTTCCAGGTCATTTCACTCAGCAAGGATCCTTCCTCAACAATGAAGACTATTCAACCAGGTCCCAAGGCCTTCATACCTTCTTGAGTTCCTCGTTCTCAAGTATGACCTCATTTCTCATTGCCGTGGTTTCGCCTGCCGATGGATGATGTTCACTGTAACGCTCTAAACGGTTGCCGTATTTCCTTTTTGATGACTCCATATCTTCTTTTTTTTTTTTTTTTCCTGTCGTTTTCAGTTTTTGCTCTACCTGCTCGTTGTTCTGTGCCAAGACAGATTTCCACATCTAACCCCAACCGTCTTCTCTCCGGTTTACACGGCGCGGCTACCCGTCCACGCAGTGTAGAGTGACCTCGAGTAACACGTGTACTTAAGCAGCCGCTCAAACTTTCTGCAGTAATTAGGAACCGTTTTTTTGACCGCGTACACCTTAAAACATTTCGAATTCTGCTCTCCTAGTTTTGCGTTTTCAGTGGTTGTGCGACGTCCGCCTGGAGCCAGGATGCAGCGCTGCTGTAAAAAAAAAAAAAAAAAAATGCTGTTGTGACTTCAAAGGGAAGCTTGCCATCTTCAACATGACAGTAATGATATCCATAAAACCTCCGTGCCTCACACAGCCTCTTCATTTTGTAATCTAACTATGCCCCCAGTGCAAACACTTAACCCCGTAACCACACTAACTCCAGCATTATTACCGCACCGTCTTCAGAAAGCATCCCTCCACTGATCCTCTGCTTCTGCAAGTCGCCCTGTATCTGTTGTGCCAAATTATTATCGGGGTCTTTTCTTTTTTTGGGGGGGGGGGGTTAGCATCCGGTTTCAAGTAAAACAGTAATTGACTCTCCCTGCCAGGGTTGGCTCGAAGGCTTTGATCTTTCCTGCATTCCAGCGTTAAACGGTTTCCTCTGAATCGCCACGAACACGCAGCAACTGGCTTTTTTTTTTTTCTTTTTTTTTCCCGGCGACCCACAAACGGCTCGAACTGCAGGGAACAAATAAAAGCAGAGAAACAGAAGTCTCACTTCTAAACTGCGTTTGTTTTTTAAGGTTGATGAAATTTTTGTAAGCAAAAAAAATAATTCTTTGAGAGTTTGAGACTAGAAACTGGCCCACTAAGATTTAAAATTTTTCTTTTGAGATTTTTCTTTCTGTTTAAAGATAATATAGCCTTTTTAAAGGCAGTAATTGACCAGTGTAATAGTCTGTAATTGGTCTGTGGGAGTTTGATAGTTGGGACTTTTGTAATTAGGAGACTTTTGCATGCTGATGCTTATCTTGAGAAGGGGGAAAATTGAGATATCTTTTAGTCGTTTTTGTGACTGGGCCCAGTAATTGGCATTGGTCTTATCAGGCTCATGCTGACTACACTTGACCGCTCAAAGGAACCAGAACCAAAGACTGTGATCAAGACAATTGCTGAATGTGACCTCTAGCACACTTGTCTGATGTGAGCTGCACTTTTATCTTCGGCTCGTCGGACTAAACCGACTGTTACAAGTCTGCGCCGTTACAACCCTTTCTATTCATTAATCTGGTTGGAGGGGGGGTTAAAAAAAACGCACACAAAAGTGACAGCAGTCAAGGTCAAAATGGGCAAAGAAGCAGACTTTGAAATCCAATGCTGATAAATTGCTGGGCATTTGACTGTACAAGGCATACAGGATTTTATCGATTTTCTTTCCTCTGTGTGTATATATGTTTACGTGACGGAGTGTGATGGCGAAAAAACCGGGGGCAAAAGAATGCAATATTGTGTTTCTTTAAAAAATCTATACGATATCTCATTACAGCCTCATGATTTTCTTTAGCATCAGGGTTAGTGGGGAAGAGGTGGAGCTGCTCGGTGGGAAGATGAATGGGCTTTCCTGTCTCAGATGACTATCTCATCTGTAGTCGGTCATGGAGAAACCAGGAACTCTGCTCAGTCTGCTCGGCATGGCGACTGCTTCCTGGCCGCGTTTGCCCGCTGCTCAGTGGGTTCACGTCCCCATCAGATAACTCATCTCCGCATGGAAGTGTTGACAAAGGAAAAAAAAAAAATCTGTTACTAAAATTCCACGATTTACAACAAATAAAGTCAGAACATTCTGAAAGATTTCAAAGTTGGAAAACTTTCCGTGGGAAATTAAGAATAAAATAAAAATTGCAAACTCTCTAAAGGATAAAGGGTTGTGAAATTCTGTGAATCTTCAAAGTTCAAATATTTTCATCAGAGCTAGTGGGAATATTTGGGAATTGATGGGCAGCACTGGGAGTTTAAAAAACTGCAGACCAGCCTGTAACGCAGAGTTAAAATGTAGTTAAAGAACACTTCTTTTTGTGTCGTCTTTGCTAAAACACTGAGATTTAATGCAAATGAATTTTGATCTGAGGTCTAAACTAACCAGGACGGCGCTGACTCGTTTCTTCGCCAGGTTTCTGTTGTTGCGCACGGACGAAGGTTACAGTTTAATTTAATCTGCTTTTTGGGGAGTGTTGCTTTTTCATCCAGTTGCAAATTATTTTTGAAAATATTCCTGTCGCTAAGTTAATCATGTGGCGTTCTGTGTGCTGCGTTTCTGTTCTTAGAAAGTTTTTCCCAGTTGATGCAAACGATCCAAAGTTTCCCACCTTAAACTCCCGTGGAAAGTTTCTTAAAGCTTTCCTACAATTTACAGCTCGTTGGTAATCCTAGTAACAAAGGCAGGCATTTCTCCCTCGCGTCTAACTGAATGTATGTGTATATAATTGATATTATACACACATTACATTACATATTTTAAAAATGATTTAGCACCTTGAGTGAGAGAGCTCCTGGAACCAGCCGGAATGGTTTGCATTCATAGTGAGAACCGCAGCCGACTCCTGGAAGCCTGTAAATGTTGGCCCGCGTCTCAGAGCTTGACATTAAGTGATGGTTATAACCTTTAGTCCAGTGCTCTGTGGGTCTCCCTCTAACCCAAGAAACATGCTCTTTCTTGCTATTTTGCTTTCAAATTATTAACTGACCCCCCCCCCCCCCCCCAACATTCACACTCCACTCTCACCATCTCTGCACCAGCTCTTATGGTTTTCCCGTCTGCGTCATCTCAGTGGACCAATCCTTCATCTCGGACCCACTGGGAGGCAGATAAGACGGGGGAATTTGAGCCCCAATCAGTGATGGTTAATTATCACTACCACACAAGGTGAGAAAGGATTCCCCCCGTCTATACAGACCCCCCCTCGCAGATATGTGTCCCTCATCTCACTCAGACTTGCCTGTGGGGAATTCTGCCTTGCATTCCTTTTAATATTTTAGCTTGTTTTGGTATATCAGTTCACTTTCATTTGCATGTATCACGTTGTCCATGAAGCTCTTCGCATCGTTTTACAGTACCGTATGAGTTGTAGAGTTATAATTTGATAACAAGCTGTCAAGTGATGAACTTGTGAAGCTGCTCGTTTTATAATTAGGAACAGTTCTGCTGTGTTTACACAGATCACTGTGACACAAGAATGCAAATATGGATTTTTCCGAAACAGTTTACAAATGTAAGTGCTGCAAACACCGATAGGAAATTAATTGTACACTTATTCGAGCAAAGCGTGAATCACTCGGCGCTCTGACTGCAGTTCATTTTCTGCGTCAGCTTTCAGCATGTTTGGTGAATTCGCATGTGGTGACATCTGTGAAGGTGATTTAGGTTTTTAAAGTCCACTTTTAGTCCTTTTTGGAGGTTCAGACCAAGTGGCAACCTAAATGAATCCTACTCTTCAAACCCTGTACTTCTGGGAGTGACCGCTAGAACCTGGCTTCAATAGCAAGTCCGTCCATCCATCTGCTACACCCGCTTCAAACGGTTCTGGTCTTGCTGGGGTCTAGGTCCTATCCCAGCTGTCATGGGAGGGGAGGCCGCAATACACCATGGACACATCAGCGATCCCGCACAAGAGACAAATGAGTGATTGGTGATTCAGTCAAATATAACTTTATAACTCACAAGTACAAGGAAAGCATTGGGACTCCACTCGGATGGTTGGAACTGTGAGGCGGCGCCGTTGACGGCCACATGCAGGCCATTACCCAGAAACCCACTTTACATCTGAAACAAACAAGCTCATGCTGAAGCTTTTGAAAATAGTTTTGTTCTTGGTGGCACATCGTCTTCCTCCAAAGGGTCTCGCTTGTGTGACTCGTATTGAGGCTTAAAGCCGTGCATAATTAAAGTGGGGCCAGCGCGAGTGACTCACGAGTGCCGTGGCGGCCCGGCAGACACGCACTGTGTCCAGTCAGATCCGTCCTTTGCACGTCAGCTCCGACTGCCCAAACCTCAGATGGCAACGATCAAATGACTAACTTGAAGCGTCAGATCAGTAGTTTAAAAAATCAGTGGATCCTGTCACCATGCCCGTTTTTTTCCTCCTTCTTCTTCTCTGTTACAGTCTTTGCTTCTGGCAAGTGGCAGCGAAGCTGTGGTCTCATTAAATCGAGTGCATTTATTTATTGACCGCGTGTTTTGAACAATGATTCAGTGTCTGTTTTGAAGTAACCCGTTCGGTCCGTCGTTGTAATAAAATAATAAGCACAGCCCATCAAGGCGTCATGTCTCTGTGTTTGGGGCAGCGAACATAAACGAAGAGCAGGAGTGTTTTGGTTTTGACGCCCGACGCCGGGCTGCGGTAAGAGAAAGTCACCCGCGCGCTCGGATCGAGCTTCAGCTTTCCACCACAAAAACAGGAAGTCCAGGTGTGCGTTTCAAAAGCGAGTATAACTGTGCAGAGATTTACACCATCATCTGCGACCGTACAGGACGGAGGACGGAGAAAACATCAGCCTGATGCCTTCCCAGCCTCACGCTGACAGCGTTGGCCGGGGAATTACTTCAACAGGATGTGTTTTATATCTGATTACAGCCTGGCTGACATTTTGTTTTCGAATAACATTTCCCAGCAGTTTTCAGTTCCTACGAAGCTGATATTTGTGCAGTGACGTGGCCATGTCTGACACGTTGTCACCGAGCCTCCGGGGTTCTGAAATCGACAAAGATCAGTGAGATGGAAAGAATAAAATAAAGAGACTGGATGTTTTCAGCTCCTTGTTGACTGGGTCCCAGCAGAGGACAACCACCGTCTCGCTGTCCAACCTTTCTCTGGCATAAACCCGGAATCGGGGAGTGGGTGTTTCTGATCATGGATCGATCGCTCAGGTTGGGCGGTGCCTGCACAACCTCCAGGTTTCCTTAGGAAAAGTTCGGTTTGGGCTTTTTGGTTTCCTTCCACTGAAACGAGCGTCTTTCCACTTCTTTTCTTGAGCTCGTGAGTATGTCAGTTTCTACAAAAATAATAGATAAAATAAGCCTCAACTTGCAACCGCCTCCTGATACAAACCTGGAGGAAAACTGTACCTGCCCTTTGATTAAAACAGGACCTAGATATACACCTCCAGTCCGAGTTGGCTGCTTTTTCTCTCATTATTCTACCGAAGACATCTTGGCTGCTTGATCCCCTCGAATCATTATTTCCCCGAGATGTGGCCCGCTAACAGGTGGGCTGCAGCGAGGAGTTTGACGTGCAAAAGAGATGCAGAATAGAGGTGTAAAGATGAAGGAGAAGAGGAAGGTAAGTGGGAGGGGAGCTCAGGCAGCCGTTTCCATTAGTGTCATTAAAGCACCCTGATGTTGAGGATGGAAGGACAAACGGTGGAAAGATGGAAGCGGGTCGGAGCTTGAAGAATGAGGTGCTGAAGTTTATTACAAAGTGCCATCCTGCCGTCTCCGTCCTTGTCTGTGTGAAAGGCAGCCATTCATCCTTTTATGTGCTATTAAAGATTATTTTTCTTTATTCGTGGCTTGTTTGCTTGTGAAAATCTACCAGCACTGAGATCCTGTGATGCGTAATGAAACGGGAATAAAGAACCGAGTGTGAAAGCCGTATTTCTACATAATGATGCATAACAAAGACTTTCTCCGTCCCCTCCCACTTCTTTCTCTTTTAAAGTCCCTACCATGTTTGTTTACTCTTCAAGTCCAGGATTTCCTCGTCCCCGAGCCCAAGCCACAGGGGTACCTCTGTTGAGATGGCGACTGGCTTCGAGAGTGGCCTGCTCTGTCTCAAGAGCAGCTCAATAAGGAAGATAGTCAATACAGCAGCTCTCAGACAGTGGGTCAATGAGTGGGAGGGAAGGAGGTGAAGCAGGAGAGAACAGGGGGTCTTTGTGTGGAGCGCAGACCCTCACCGGTGACTGGAGAGGCCCACTTTGTCATCTTTCTACAGGAATTGTAAAATGTGTCCAGTTTGGGGCCGAGCAGAAGAGAAATCAATCCTTGTCACATGGATTACACTTCACAAACGTTCATTCACTAGCTGCTGGGACCCGGTGGGATTATAACACCACCACCTCCACCTCCACCTCCTTTTTCCAGCTTTTCAAACCACCAAACCATCAAGCAAAGAGATCTTGAAGGTTTGGCCTACAGTCTGATGACACTAATTCACAAGCGCTTCACCATGACAGGAGGATCTGTAATGCTGGAAAAGTTGTACCTCGAGATGGGAAATCTGTCTCTCCAATCTTTCTCTCATCTCAGAGTGAAGAAGACACTGCAAGGAAAAGAGTGCAAGGCAGCGTATCGGTGCCACCTTAAGCCGGACTCCCAAACCTGTTATGAAGGCTGAGAAAAGTGGATTTGGGACAGCGGATACAGCCCATACTTATCAAGCAGACAGCCTCATTTTCCAGCGCCTCGCTCTGCGCTCCCTCATTTTCACTCGTTGCCTCAGTGTGGACGTTCCTGTTTTTCAAGCACAACTGGACAGCAGTGGCACTGGTGGGATTGAATAGCTTAGACGTCTCCCGGAGTAATGTGGTCTCACATTCCCCCTTCTGTCTTCAACTTTACCGCTTTGCTGTTAAAACCCTGCAGTGACTCAGGATGAATAAATGCTGGCACGAAGAGGCAGGAGAGCGAGAGTGTTCATTGTGACTGTTGAGAGAAGGAAAAATTCCATCTATTCACCGAGTTTTCTCCGTCTCTTCCTTTTCATTGTCTGCTTCAGCAACATCTGGTTGGATATTTCTCCTCTTCTGCCCACATTAACACATTTTCAGGTTAAAAATGTAAAACCTTTGTTTCTGTTTCGCCTTGCGTCCACGCCACTCTGATGATTTTAAACCTCGGAAACCAGAAGATGTTTCATCTGCTGACGTCGTCGTAGGAAACGGATGTGAAAGGATGACGTAGTGGCACAGATTTGCTCCGTCATTTTGCTCCTCTAGGTACCGATGTTTTCTTCCCCAACCTGCCAGTCCAGTGTCATATGACCGTCACTGGAGGATAACGCCTTAACCTCCTTGGCGTCGGTGGTTACGCGGCCAGAATCTGCATTCAGTAAGACCCAGTCACCTTCGTGTGCTGATATGGAGGCAGGTTGTTTCTTTTTCAAATGGCAGTTTGTCAGTTCCCAAACGTGAACATCTCTTAAACGCTAGGACTTGTCCTCAGTCCGTGATGGCGATGCCGTCGGTCGAAGGCTGCCTTGTCCTCGCCTCCGCCCGGCTGCTGGCCTTGTCTGGCTCATTTAGCTCGCCTGCTGATCTTCCTCTGCCTTGTAAGGCACAGACAGTTCGGGCTGATTAACCTTTCAATATCAGCCACAGACGTGTTTTTGTACCTCCTCCTTACCTTGATGAAATTGGTTTCAATTTACCTTCAGAAGCACGCCCTGATGTAAGGACCTGCTTGTTATTCACCAAGGAACTCTGCAAACTGATGAGATAAAGATTTCGGTCTGCGTTCTCATACGCGCCTCATTCTTCTGAAATTACCAGGAGGTAGTTTATAAGAACACGGCATCTTTTCCTTTCACAGTATTTTCACCTTCTTAGCAGCATTGACGATGGTTCTTCGGCTAAATGATCGTGTGCGGCTTTATGATGATACCTGGTTTTTGCCAGTGACGTCGCTGTTTTGTTTCATTGTGACGTGCAGTGCTGCCGCTGACGAAAGGTCCTGTGGGGAGGTAATGAAGGCATCCTGCCGCCACCCCCTCGTACGCTCGTCTCTCGCTGGCCTTCTCTGCCGGCTGCAGTGGATGTTAAGACCGCGGCTTGAAGCATATGGCTCGCCATTTTGTCCGACAGTACAGACGAAGCTAAGCCCTCCCCTACTGTTTCTGTGATGGGGATAAAAAGCTGCTAAAGGCGTCTGTTTTGCCTCTGATAGGATGCCGCGGGACATTTAAGTCCTTTTCAGTTTTTCCTGCTCCCATAGAGAGTGGCCGAAAGATGGTGTTCTGGCTGGAAGAGCGCCAGGCCTGGGCGGGGAAAGCTGTGCCACACACCCGCTGCTCCAGCAGCGTAAAGCAGAGATGATCAAGCATGTCATGGTCCCTCTGTTGTGCCGGAGTGAAGAATTCCCCCTACTGTCACTCCACTCTAGTCTCTCTCCATCTGCTGTGCACAACCACCACTAAAATACATCTTCTGCCGCTGTCACATTCTGCCAAATATGTACACAGAGATGCCCAGAATGTATTGATCTCCTGAAATCAGATCCTCGCCTCTTTCCAATATAGATCCACTCACTTTCTGCTGAGTGTTGGTTGAAAATATGTTGTGCTGATTCCTGGACATGGTATATCTCCCTCCTCCCAGATGTTTGTTCACATTCGTCCTCGGGGATTTTTCCATTCTTCTGTAGCGCGTGTTTGCATGAACACGTCTAATAAAGTTTAGACATTTTGCGTTGCTCGTCTTCGGCCTGTAGCTGCTCGTGCTTGCAGTTAGGTGCATTATCAGCTGTGGGCAGGGTGGGAAAAGGGCTTAATCTTTCTTTTAAAAGGCTTTTACACTCAAAGGCTATGGTCCCCCCTTGAAAACTGACCCCTTTTCACCATTCTAGTCTTTTCCATCGGGTTATTAGTGAGGAGATGCACAATTGCACAATTTGGTTTAAATTCTGTGTTGTCTTACATTTATTCCCTCATGTGAAAGTGGAAAATTTCTGTTTAATTTAGCCACTTTCGGTCTCGTTTTACTCTAATTGTTTGTGCTTTTGAGAGAACTAAGTGCACCGAGGACGAGCATCCGCCTTGCCACCATAATAGAGCGTGCATTACATTTTTCTCTCTTTTGGATTTCACACTGGGGACACAAGGTAGAGAAATTACCTCCTAGCAGTTAAATAGATGAACAATTGGCATAGCATGTCTCTTTTGCGCTCCCCATACTCTCGTTTTTTTTCTCCTCCTTTCTTTCTGCTGTCTCTCTCCCTCTCCCCCGGAGACATGACATTTTCTCCGACGAGAGCAGGCATATTTCAAACTGCATTTAACGCTCCACCACTTATTTCACTCTATGCTTTGAATAATTTAAATATCTTTGTGACCCCTAAATAAATTTCCTAGCTCTGCCACGTACCTGCAGAACTGATAATTGGCGTTATTTATCTAAACAGTACCACTGTTTGGCTCTTGGGGTCAGAAAACTTGAATAATGGATAAGGACAAATGCAAAGCAGTTGCACTTACTCTGACTTTAGTGCAATTCATGTCAGTGCAGCGTTGCCATTTTTGCTCGGGGAGAGGAAATAGAAACCACGTTCCAGAGTGTTTACTCCTTCGCCGTACTCTGTACTTATAGTAAAGCGAGACGTGATATTAACTTGCCAGGGGAGGCTAGACTGGGTTAAATTTGTCAGTTCCTCTTGCCCAATTCCAGCAGGGCTTGTGGTTTCATAATAAAAAAGCCTATTGGAGGCTCTGGGACAGACCGAGGCTCACTGGCTGAAAAGATGCAATGCACAAAAAAAGATATTCTTACTTGAGCGCTTGGGACTCTTGGGGTCCGGCAGTGTCCTTTATATCATCTAGAGAGTTCAGAAAAATCCTGCTTGAGTGACGTTTGAGCAGATGTGATTTGCAGCCACTTGGCTCAAGGTAGAACTGAAACGGCAGCTTGCAGTTCTGTGTTTTCCAGAGTCTAAATCTTCCAGCTTTCTTTAGCGCAACAGCACTTTTAAAGGTTTTAGTAGTTGTGCACACTTGAGTCTGACTTGTATTACAAATACACAACAGTCAGAGATGTTGAAGCTTTTCAAGTTGCAGAATATGAAGCATCAAACTGCTCTCTCCTTGTGGAAAGTACAGATCTTCTGGTATCACAGTTTTGAAGATTTTTAAAGCTTTTCTTTTTGTACTCCCAGGTCAATAACTTTAATAACACATCATTGTCACTTTGTGTCTGAAAATATGTTCAGCTTTTGCATCTGACTTCACACGCCGAAACCAAATAATCTAGCGTCATATCTCGGTGCATTAACGACACCTTTGAGAGGAGAAACGGAAAGTGGGAACACAGATGTTAATGATGTTTAAAAGTGGGACGTGTGGAACGGAGTTGAAATGTTAACTTCACCCCCTCAAAGCAGCTGCTGTGAACAGAAAAATAAATAAATACATGGTAGAAAAGGGAGCTTTTGTACTGCGTCCCTTGGGTATTTTAACCAAAACACGCCACAGACGTTTCATTTATGTCTCAAGAAACTGTGTCAGCGTTTGGAGGAAAGAAAAAAAAAAAAATAAAGAAAATGGCACGATCTGTCTTTTTTAACAGGAGCATCAGCGGCAGTGACGGTGGATTAGTTCAGGTTTTGTGTTTCTGCTCTGAGACCTTTAAAAAGCTGGACTTCTTTTTCCTCTCGTCCATCAGGTTCAGCAGTGAACCCCTTCAGCCCCTTCTGGTTCACGGTGGAGCCCCAGGACACGCTGGCCATCCGGGGCAACTCCGCACTGCTTAACTGCTCAGTACACAGCGACGCAGCCACGCCGGCGCGCATCGAGTGGAAGAAGGACGGCACTTTCTTGAGCCTGATTTCGGATGAGAGGCGCCGCATACTGCCCGATGGCTCGCTGCTCTTCAGCCACGTGGTCCACTCTAAGCACAACAAGCCAGACGAGGGCATCTATCAATGTGTCGCCACCATCGACAACCTGGGCTCCATTTCCAGCCGCACAGCACGCCTTTCTGTAGCAGGTAAGGACGTTTATCCAGATAGATTACGGGAACATACTCGCTTGACACACAACTATACTCACTGTCGTAACCTTGTAGAGGTCTTTGGACTTGTTCTGGCTGATGACACCTAACGTAGGAATGGAGAAAATATCCTGTTGGGGGGTGGTGGTGGTATGAATGAATGAATGAATGAATGAATGCTTGGATGCTGCAAGTAATAATCAGAGGCACTGCTTGCCAACCAGTCAAATGCACGGGGCCCCGAGCCAGAAAGGAGGCCCCCCCCGAGGGCCGACCAACTTTCCATTGCAACAGAACGGTGACAACTAGGAATATTTGCAATGACGGTGGTCGGCCAGCGGAGAACGCCAACGGGGCCCTGCCTCCACCTCTCGCTCTCCCTGCATCTTACCAACAAACCTGATAAGATGATAAGAGACGCTATCCATCTGACAGTGAGAAACGAAAGGGGGAAAAAAAAGCATCAAGAAAGTGGTAAGTAGCGCAGATAATACATGAGCTACTTTAGCTCGGAGCAGCTCCGTCCGGTCTGCTAATGCTGAGCGTCTCGGCAAAGACACCTGCAATCAACGTGATTACTCGGCCAGCAGGCTGATAATAAAATGGCCATCTTGGACTAAACTCGTTCTTCAGCTATCAAATCAAAGCTGTGTCTGGTTAAACCTAAGTGTCAAGCCAAGAATGCCAAGGTTCAGAATTCATTGGCAAAAAATGTAGAAAATGTGCTGCTAAGGCGCACGGATGGGAATTGTGCATCGTGTGCCAGTGGTGTGTTTATTTTATTTTAAAACAATTAACAAGTTTTTCTTTTACATTTTTTGTTACTGTCAGATTAATTAATCAACCTTATGTAGTAATAAGTTGGAGGTGCCCCCTGTGAATTTTTGCCCAAGGCCCCAAAAAACTCTAAAAACACCCCTGAGCATAATGGACAGGTTTTTGATGGGGCCAGTTTGACGGGAAGCTGCTAATGTTTTTAAACAAAAACAAACATTTTCTGAAACATTACCTGAACAAGTTTGGAGAACCGCTGCTTTAACCTATGTGTTGTCTTGTCCTTCAGTTGTTCAGGCCTTTGTTCATTCTCTTCAATAATTCTTTCACCTTTCCAGAGCTTAAATGCACTTTCTCACAGGATAAATGCTTGTAAATGTGTGTTCATCCTGCGAACAAGTGACATGAGATTATTAGGTGTTTTGAGTCCAGCCCTGAAATTCAATTTGGAGCTGGAGGAGCCTCGGAATGATTTTACTCCGAGGTTCCTGCACATCCGTGCCCTGCCAGGTTTTAAGACGCCCGAGAGACGCCTCATCTTGACGGTGGGATAGTTCATTATTAACTTCCCCGAGACCAAGCGCCTGTGTGGAGTTTTGCTTTATAACTGCGGCCTAGTCCACTCTCACACAGAGATCTCGAGGCGCTGAGATTTTCCCTTCTACAAAGATATTTGTCCACATGGAAACGGTCCGGGGGAAAAAAATAAAACAGAAACAAAGCAAAAAACAAAACAAAAACAGGGTCCGCAGTGGGGGCGAGCTCCACATACACAAGTGGTAGTCGTCTCATTTTCCAAACATCTTGTCCTGACAATCTACAGGCGTCCATGTCACGCATCATCTCCTCTCGGCTGCTAACTAGTTCTGTGTGTAACTTTTTCTGAGAGTGCTGACAGGTTGTCTTCTTGTTTCTTGTCAGCATGTGGGGTGAAGCCGCTTACTCAAAAAGAACAGAGAAATGCCTCCTAATTCTGCAGCAACTCTCACTTTTAACATAGTTGTTCCACCAAACTGGGGGTCCAATCAGGCCGTGTGTAAAAGCGTGTCTGTTCTGGCGCTCTAACGGGTCTGACGGTCTTACAACTACTTACTTTGAGCTCTCTTTGCAAAACCGGCATCCAAATGTGGCCTCCTCCCCTGAGTCATCACCAGGACTGCGTTCTTTTGCGCCGTTTTTTCTTTTCTTTAAGCATTTTCCGCGTACACATAGGCTACTAGAGAGCAGTTGATTTGTTTGTTTGCTGCAGCGCAGGCTGATTACACAGTCCTGCATCCCTCTGCAGCAGGTCGTGGCCTACGACATCATCAAGTCTGTGCATACCATTCCTGGCATCTTACCCAAGATTAAACGCATCAGAGTAAAAAATGTTGCAAGTAATGATCGTATACGAATGCCGCAGAAGTCGCGCGGCGTATAGGAGACTTAAGTCTGAGGGGAGGATGGTGAGTGATTGGCTGTCGTTAGTCAGGATTTGATTGCTGTGCATGAACCTCCCAAAGACTGATCAAAGAGGCTCGCTGACACATCTCAGATTTCCAGTAAACACATCAGGTCACAGTGGGAGTATATGAAAACCTGCCACCCTGGAAGGTGGTCTCCTAAAAGTTTGTTTTGAGTTTTGAAGAAGTGTCCCATCTCATGGATCGTAGATGCTGAGGCTTAGAAGAAACTGTGGACAAGACGTGTGGTTGTCTTTCGCATCACAGACGCAACATAAGGAGACTCCACGTATGTTGGTGAACTAGACGCTGAGGGAAGAAGGGACATCCCTTTAAGTGGTTCAGGCCATGCATTTTTTTTTAACCATTTTCAGTGTGCACACACGTTCATTCGTGGTACAGCGGCGTGAGGGCCAGTCTCATCTGTAAACTATTGATTATTGTACCACTGTTGCTTCACTATTACTCACGTAGCAAATACGAACTTTGTCCTCATCTTTGTCTCGCATTGTTCACGTGGACGACCGCCAGCTTGCACTCTTCTCTCCTGCCCTTCATTGTACCCTGAAACGTGTCGTGATCGTCAGAATATTGACGCCGATTTGAGAGTTTGTGTGCTTCCTTAAGGCGGATAAAAGTTGGATCTGCTCACTCCAGAGCCGAAAATCCAGCCTTTAAACAGGGATCCTACTTATGTTTTAGTCATCTAGCTTGCAGGATTTTTTCAGAGGTGGCTTATTTGAAGATTTCACTCAGGGATTTAGAGACCTGATGAGGAGCTTAAATTTTAAGAGTCAAACTTTGCCTTTTGTTTAACCCTGGAGATTAATTCTTTGTTTGCTTCATTATTGCAAGTGTTTTCTGTATTGCCAGTCCTGCAGAAACAGAAGTGGGTACATGTCTTGGTGTGGAGTGGAAATGTCCTCTTTCCTGTCTTGCATGTGCAGGAGACTTGGGTTTAATTCCAGTACCAAGATGTGCTTTGTCAGCCGGTACTGCAGCCGGTGGGGCGTGACTGGGTTAACTATGATAGGATGTCAATTTGTGTTTGAAGAGTGGAGCAGGTGAAATCTGCCGGCTATCGTAGGTGCACAGAGACGCCGACCTCGACTTTCTGCAAACCTTCAGCCACCGTACACACGCAGACGCGTCGAAGCCCACTTCACTCTGTCTGCGTTTACGGGTCGGCTTTCTCACACGTACGCCCGCTTGCTGATGTATCTTCAGCTTGCAAGCAGGTGGCCAATAAAAAGGTTAATTGCGGTGCAGAGAGAGCAGGTCATTAGGCCGCCATGAGACCCGGGGACGACGGCGCACGCGGGGGGGTAGAGTGGGCGTGACATCTGAGATGTAATGAGGGAATGAGTCACGGGTGGCTGGCGTGGCGGGGAGCATATCTGACAAATCCCGGGGATTGATTGTTGGGAGACGTGCTGTTCGTTCCTCCTCCACACGTGAGCACAGTCGCTGCAGCTCTTCGGCTACGACCGCTTTGTCGTGACACCAAATCCTTTTGGTCAACGGTTACCTCAAGTAGTCTAAACTTTTATCACATTTTTTTTTTTTTTTTAATTTTCCTTTTCATTGTCAGTGTGGACATCGATACACACCGAAATTAGTCTCTGCTTTTAACCCATCAACTAGTTTCACTAGTGAGCAGTGGGGCTGCTAGCAGGGCAGCGCCCCGGGGAGCAATTGAGAGTTATGGGCCTTGCTCAGGGGCCCCCAGTGATTTACCATTGTGGGAAGCCCTGGGCTTGGACCTGGGTCCTCCACGCCCAAGCCCACCACTGTAACCACTAGGCCACCACTCCCCTCCCCACATTTCGTAGCTGTTCAGTCCAGCGCGACGCGTGCTCTGCATACTTCCTCTCTTTTAATTTCCTCTCCCGCCGCTACTTCTTCTTCTCTCTATCATCTGACTTCCGGCTGAGTACATCCATGTCTCATCTTTCTACCTCCATGTAAAACCCTGATCTGAGCACAGTTCAAAAACTAGATCTTAACACAGTTCTAATCACAAAGTTAGTCAAAATAAATAAAAATACAGGTGTCTAATGTAAACAAAGGCAACCTTTGAGAACAGTTCTTTTTTTTTTTTTTCTCTTTTAAATTTTGATCAGCTCAAACAAACAACGTATGATACCGTGCCGTCGTCATGAAGTCCATCATTTCAGTCAGATAAAACATTGCATTAAACACGCATTACTACTTCTCTGGTTAAGTTATTTCACCACTCTTAAAAAAGATTAAACGGTATCATTTTAACAAGGCGCTTCGCACTAATTCATATTTGTTAACATTTTGAAAAGTGTAATTATAGTTGTTCTCAAATGCTGAACAAAACCCCGTTTTGGTTTGTGTTGACTTGACTGAATACTAGTCTACGATTTGGCTGTCAGATTATTATTGTTATTTTATTGGCTTTGTATTAACTGGACTGTTTTTGAACAAGTTAAACTGTACTGTTGAAATGCCTTGAGAAGACATTTGGAACAACCGAATTTAATAAAAAATTGAATTAAACTTCAAAATTTCTAAGCCTCAAAACCAGGATGGTGACTTTTTACTTAAGTAATAATAATTTAAAAAGACACAAATTAACCAAGTGTCTGTATGGATTGTATTGGGGTGATATGCTGCAGAATTGCAGTATTTTTTACAACTTACTTTAAAGTAATGTAAACTGAAGTCACGCCGCTCTTTGATGCCAGTCAGGAACTGGATCTAGTTGCACTTCCACAACTGACCACTGGGGGCCGGCTCCAACAGTGGAGCCGATCTCTGTTGTCCCATGTTAAAATGTACAACTGTGCAGCAGAAATAAACATTTATAGTTTGGTACACACAAAACACTGTCCTGCGCTTAGCAAATTTCACATCCATAACTGAAATAACTGGCAAACAAATGTACATAATTAGGAATGTGGTCTTGGTGTCGTGGTCTCGACGGCACAGCTGTGCCTGGCTGCCAGCGCTGGAGCACTTAGCGCCGTCCCGACTTTACTTTTGAACTGTGATTATTGTAAACATATATGCTGTTAATTGTTAGCCGGACTACAGTTGAATGTGCAAACATTATAAAACAATTTCCTCTCCGGTTTAACTTTGCAAACATTTCTCCAACTGGAGATGCCAACCAAACTGAAGCTTACGCACACGATGTTTCCTAGTGATTTAAGAGACTAAACGTGACACTGCCCAGTGAAACAACAAAAAACGTTTCACCTCTGTAGCACCAACATTCTGGAGCCACTTTTATTAAAATAAAGCAGAAACATAGTGGACGACCGCGTGTGGGGGTCCGTCCTGTCGGCAGCAATAACCAACTGTAACGGCTCTCTGCAAAACCTCCAATAATGACAGGTGCAACATATAATTTCCCTGTCGGGGAGTAATGAGGCGTTATTGAATTGAGTTGAATTTATGCCCGATTGTGAATTCTTCTCAGCTACTTTTCTTCGGTCTCATTCCCCAAAACACAAAACGAATACGTCCCAACCCTGCACAATGCCGCGCAAGGAGACGATGCACAAAAGTACATTGGTATGAAACATAATTGGATTTTAAAATGTTAAAGTAAAATAAATTAGGGGCTTGGTGGTAACAACATTCATTATTTTTGGCGCTGTCCAGCTTTGAAGTCCCGGCTGTGTTCGCATGCCGCCTGTCTTTGCTTTGTGTGTCCTGTTTGCTCTTGCTTTGTCATCCACTCCGTGTGTGTTTTAGCCTGTGTGCGCTCAGTCAGATAGTGTGGAAACACAAGTGAGCTCAGATGAAAGCGAAGGAGAGTGCAGCCTTGTGGGGTGCAATCTTATGTATTCGGTCTGTGTCTCTGCAGAAGAAAGGGAGGGAGGGAGAAATTATAGGGCAGAGAATGAGGAGCGGCATACAGCAGTAATAGCCGGGACACAGAGCGAGACGCGAGTAATGAGAAATCCCATCCTAACTGTCTGCTGTGCTCCCACACAGCCGCTGCCTCCTCCCACCGGCACGCTTTGAACTCAGCCCTCTTTAAGAATCGCTTGAGGTGAGCCCCACCTCACTGCCGCTTAACAGGGAAACCCCCAAATGAGAGAAATGGAGAATTAATTCGGTCTGTCTCTCCCACTATCGTGGACTTTCTTTGTTTTGCTTCCCTTCTGACCTCTTCTGACATCGACGAGGCAGTTCTTCACTCGGATAAATCATCTTTTTGTTGTTCTCCGAGTCCATACTGTGCGCTCCTTTCTGTTTTACTTCGTATTTCAGGTTCCCGTGGAATACAAAGACAACAACGTCCACCAATCACTTTCCTCTGGTGTCATGCTTCAGTGAGATCTAATTTTTGCCTCCCCACAGTTGTAGAAATAGAGTAATAAACCAGGCACCTTTATGTGTCATGTGTGACCTTATAGTTGAGCATGTTCATCATTTTATGGAGTTGCAAAGCCCTTCTGGGGATTTATGGGGTTGGCAGATTCTTTAATCCTGCTTTTGAAGTGGGAGCTGCTGTCTTGAAACAGAGGAAAACAAAGGTGATCACGTCACGTCAGCCCTTTGTGGCGTTGCTGGTAACGCCGTGGCTGACGACACTCATTTTTAAGGCGGCTTCGTGAGATACACTCACTAATCGGATGTCAAATAGGTTTTAACAACGTAAAATGAATGTCAAGCAAGAAAAAAAAATGCTTTTTTGTATTATTCAAATGGAGGAGACAAAAATGGCTCGTCAAGAGACAAATAATGACCATCTGATGTCCACTTTAAACAGAAGGAAGGCTTTCACTCGTTATTATTCAGTTATTTGTTAGAATGATTTGTGATTGACGCTTGTTTGTCCGTGTTGTAGCATAATCGTACAAATAATTTATATAACCTTTATAACAAAACAGTTGTTTGTGTCATTACCAATAAATTACTGTTTATCTTGTGAAACAGAAATTTATGTTGATTTTGTATGTCAGATTTGTGTATTTTACTTAAGACGTGCAATTTAAAATACATATATAGATAGATAAAACTGTTTGAGCAACTGAATAAAGACGATTATGCTGTTATCACACTTATCTAAAATAACTGCAATTATGCAATTTTTTTTATAATGTCAGGTCTGAATAAAACGGTGATTAAGCCACAGTTAGATGGTTCAGAGCCGATTGAAGTAGAGCTTGTTACCGCAAAGTTTTGCTTATGGTGAAAAGAGATTTTTGTGTTCGTAGCTGGAAGTAAACTTCCACGGCTCAGCGGTCGACGTAAACAAAGACGGTTTGTGTCCCGTTTCTGCCGGCTTACTTTCACGCTGAGCTGCTATGACAATCAGCTGATCCAAGCCCTGAACCAGGGCCGCCTTCTTCAGCGGCAAATAAAATTAAATGATGCATCTGGAGCTACAAAGACAATTGAGTCACAGAGAAAGAAATGCTTGTTTTAGCCTCCTGTGTTTTCTGGGGTTCCTTCATGTGGATCATATTTTTTCTTTAGATCTTTGGAGCGCTCATGGCTTTTATTTTGAAAGTGGCTGGACAGGAAGCTTGGGTAGAGAGTCCGGGGAAAGGCATCCAGTAAAGAGTGACGGGCCGGGATTCGAACCTGCGCCGTGTGCACGAGAGCGATGGACTCGGTTTATGATGCGCCCGCTCAACCAACTGAGCTCAACCACGTCGTCGTCACATTTATGTACATGTTCTCATGGTCACGTGCACTTTTTCTGATATTTCTGGTTGAACAGACTCTTCTCCTTATCAATGAAGCAAAACTTCTAGATGAGCGCACCAGGCCCCCCTCATGACTTAAATTAAGTGTCACTTCTTATTACAGGTTTGTTTTTATTTCCCCTGCAGCCCGACAAATTTCCAAAAATGCATATTTCAGAGCTGTCCTGGCAGAAAAGCGTGCGTATGTGGTTGTGGAGCTGAAGAAGCCTGATTACGTCGCCCTGCTGGGTGCTGCTGCTGACGGGGTTTCAACAGTCAGGCTGCAGCGCGGCCAGATAAACCAGATCATTACTTGCAGCTGCGCCTCTGCTTCCCCGGCTGTTCAATCCCAGCTGATAAAAAATGGATTCAAGTAAATGAGTAAACAAAGTCTTCTTCGAGTCTAAATGAAGACGTGTTTACAAAAAGCAAGCGTTGCGTTCCTTTAGTCCAGAACTTTTTTTTATTTTTTTTTAATCATCAATAAAACAAAAAATCCCACAAGACTAAAAGGCGATTTTTGAAGCTAAAGCATCATAACAGCCACAACGACGGTGTTTTACTTGATGTAATGTATAGTAATAGTATAAACATGATAATCAGCCAGTCTTGGTTCCTAAATGTGAGATCGTTCCTGCTTACCCAGCCCCGTAGGTTTTAGAGTAATTGCTTTCCTGACTGGTTTCATGTCTCAACCTAAATTTGTTCAATACTCACACAAACACAAGACCAAGGTCAAAGAAAAGCTTCGTTTTTATCTCCAAGGCTGGGCTGCTCTCGCTTACATCCGAAGATACAGTCCAGATAATGTCTAACCGCTCAAACACACTTGTTCTCCTGCTGCTTTCCCAGCGCATCTACTCGCTGAACACAACTTCTTCTCTCGTTCGATCATGTCCTGCTCTCTGTATCATTTCCCTCACCGAATCACTCCGTTGTACTTTCATTTCCCTTCCTTGCTACCACTCATGATCCTCCATTTTCTGCTAATTATTCTTCCAGTCCTCCACCTCTGTGCACGCACTGGTGTGCACGCACACACGCACGCACACTCGACAGTACGTCACCTGTGGCAGCGGTTGACGTTGAAGAGGATTATCTGCATCGTCTGTCGGGCCACACAGCTGACTCTGCAAACGTCTTAATGAGCACAGACGTACCCTGGAACATTAGCAGAGTGTGTTTACTTACCTAAAATAACACATCTCAGGTCTGCTGGAGTCACTGCATTTTCCCTGCTAATGTGTTTTTAAAGAGAAACGCCTTGGATCAAGTAAGTTGTGATTATCTTGCACAGTGGTGGAAAGCAGGATCCAAATGAAAACGATGCTGGATCAGGTGCCGCGGAGAGAAGTAGCAGAGTTGTAAAGTCTGGATGGAGATGAGCAACCGTCTGGATGGAGACGGACGGACGTCTGCATGGAGATGGACGGACGTCTGGATGGAGATGGACGACCGTCTGCATGGAGATGGACGGACGTCTCCATGCAGACGTCCGTCCGTCTCCATGCAGACGGACGGGCGTCTGCATGGAGACGGACGGGCGTCTGCATGGAGACGGACGGGCGTCTGCATGGAGACGGACGGGCGTCTGCATGGGGACGGACGGACGTCTGCATGGGGACGGACGGACGTCTGCATGGGGACGGACGGACGTCTGCATGGAGACGGACGGACGTCTGCATGGAGACGGACGGACGTCTGCATGGAGATGGACACCATAAGATTCTCGTAGATCCACACGGTTCCTACCTGTCAGTGTGAAGTGTGGGCGTGTCCAGGTACAGGATTTCACATAAATGCATTGACAGATACATGTGGAAAAAGGCTAAAATGTGGTCATTTAGTTGACTTTTTTTATACCGAGAAGGAAAAACATTTAAGCTTCACTACAATCCGAAACTTTCATCGATTTAAAAGTTTCTCGCTGACATAAAACTCACTCAGGACTCAACAGCAAATAAAACGTTTTTACTTTAGACTCGAGCTGGGCCATAAATCGAATTTTATCAATTCATTCAGATTAATAGTTTCATGTGATGTTTTTAAAAATGTAAATTAATTTTGGCTTTAATCTGCACAAACTAAAAAAATTAGTTCAGACTGTTCAGTTCAGTAAAAATGTAGGTGTAAGTTATAATTGATCCATCCGACCATCCTCAACCCGACCACAGGTGATTGGAGGTGATTGGCTAGATTTGTGCATTGTCAATTTTCTTATTTAAAAAAACAAAACAATAAACAAATATCAATGCACACAGTTTATGCTCTGGGATGTTTTAGGATGAGCTCAGCAGACGGCGAGCGCCAGCACCGACGGTCGCCGTGTCTTAAACGGCCTTGTAAAGCAAACTCAAGTCAAACAGAGGCCATTTGTCCATTAATCAATGACACTTAAACACTTCATTCACTCAGTGAAATGTAAACCGAAATTGTGAAATAAAGTGGATTTGTCCCGTTATTCAATATTGCAAATGAGTACGCTGTTAAGGGGGATTAGCGGTGGAAAGGAAAATGATGGAAACGTGTTCAATAAAGATGAAAAATGTCGTCGAGTCATTGGATCAAGCGTTAAAAATGAGGCTGCAGAGAAACATGGCAAAACCTCACAGCTGTGAAAACATGATGTGGGATATCTTGATTCAGGATGGCTCTGTAAAGAAAGATTCATCTTCTTTTTTTCCTACTTGTGGAGGATGGTGGGAGGAAAAGAGCGTCTGCAGCGCGTCTGCTGGGATGAAGGTAGATGACAGCTTCCATTTTACGTGTATTCACTGACTGATTAGGTCCTCTGGGTAGGTGGAGAGGCTGACGGAGACGGCCCTATCTCTACTCTCCAGACACCTCGCTGCTTGATGTTTCTGTGTGCGTGCGTGGGAATTTACACCAAAGCAAATGACTCGTCTGTGTACGTTTTGTTGAAATGGCCTAACGGTTGCCTCGCCTTCTTCCACACCCGCGTGCTGTTGTTCTGCTTGAAAAATGGTGACTGGAAAATGTTTGCAGTTTAGTTTTTTTGTGTAACTATTTATGTTAACACTAAACTTGTGTCCTCAAGGGCTTCTTTACAAAAAGTCATTGTTTCACTACGACTTTAGACAATCTGAACTTAAAAGGGTTTCTGCAAACGCAGTAAATGGTTTCCTCGGCCTGCAGTCGACCCGTTGGGGTTACTGGTGGTGCGCTATGATGATGTGCAACAAAACTTCACGGAAGACATTATGGGTTTGTTTAGAAGCCAGGTAAATCGGATTTGTTTGTCAAATCAGATCTCGTGGCCACTGTGTGCACTCTGTTGTTTGCAAGTAATCATATTGGACTTACATCTGCAGGCTATCTGCATAGGTTGCTGTGGCAACAGCAAAGGTTTCAGTGTCTACATGATTGCACCAGTTTCGAGACTTTCCAACAGTAGGTGTCCTCCACATCTGCCTGTGGATCCTCAACAGGAAGTGGCAGCAGACGGTTTACTTCAGTATCTGTCCTCAGGCTGCTGTCATTCGTCACGTTCAGCCAGTAATCCACTCTGCACCTTCGACTTTATGAAGATTCTTTGGAGTTGGAGCTGGGTGGGAGGACGAGACAGGTACACCAAGACTAATGCACATCTGGAAAAGTGTGATTTTCACACCAATGTCAGCTTGGATCGGAATTGTTTCCTCCTCTTGACCTTATAAATTCTTTCTAGATACAAAACAAACTTATCAAAAATGCATTTGAACAGTTTGTTCTTTTAAAAGCAGCTGTGAAATAATTTCATTATTGCCGCCTTAAATCCTTTGTGTTCCAGTAAGTCATTATAATATATAACTAGTTTTACTCAATACATCACTGCATTATCTGCTACGACTTGCCTGCCTTTGTTTATTTGAGAAAGATCCCAGTTTTTTGTCCAAATAAGAACCAAAAATGGACAGTGTTTGCAAAGTAGGAGCAATGCCAAACTATTTTGGAGCTGGGACGGCGTTCAGGTTGTGGGAGGACCTATAGATTTGAGAAAGCCAGCCCCGACTTTATTTTGGACGTTATCCAGCATTGGATCTAACGGGAGTTGTATGTGAGAAGACAAATGTCTGCTTCAGATCGACTGGAATTTGGGAAAACAGCAGTTAATTGTATGTAGAAGTCCCAGGCGGTTGTGTTTGGACCGTGTGTTGCTGAAGGTTGCTGCTGCTGGCGTTTCTCTGCTGGTCTTTTCCAGGACTGAAAACGCCTAACTGATCATTTCTTACATGGGAGTCTTGAGTGTGGACGGGATCTGCATCAGTTTCACACATACTCTATTAGTGTGGGAGAGAAGATGTCATCAACAGGGTTGTCATCACTGGTGGACATGACCTGTTTTGGTCTTTTTCCCAGGGGGGAACCTTGGGTTGTTGCTTGGTCCTCACTTTTTTCCTAAAAAAACAACATTTTCCATAACCCACCTCAGAGGAGGAACAAATAGAGGGGTGGTGGGTAATGTGACATGCACTTGAGTTTCAGCTGAAACCGGATGGAGGCAGCACAACAAAATGTCTCATTGAGTGTGCAGCTTTCTAAAGAAATGACTGTTTCAAGCACTGGAAACTGAATGTGCAAATCTGTTTTTCAAGTGCCAAAAACCAAATGAAAACACAGCTTTTCAGCTGTTATGTGTAAACATTAGTTTCTTCAGAAGCGGGATTTCTTCCTCCTCTTCCTCCATAGACGTCCATGTTTCCAGCAGAAAAACGTTATTCAGTGCTTGATGCCGTTCTTCGATTGGACCGCTGGGCCTCGGTCATCATCAATGGCTTGCTCTATTTTCTGCTGTTGGCTTATGAAAAGCCTGACGTCTGACGTTTTAGCACCTGTGTAGAAGGTGCTGGTTTTGTCTGCAGAGGGAGATTTCACAGCTTTTTCTGCACCACGTTTTTGTATCTTGGTCATTTGTTTGAAGCCAGCTGACCTCCTGCAGCCACTTTATTTCTTTTGCAATTCGGACCCGGGACAGGACAACTTTAGTAGCCCTACATACTAAGTATTACTAAAAAGGTACAAAGTTTTAAAAAAGGGGTCTTTTTGATATTCTCCAATAACCACCAGTATTTTATTGAGTGTCCTATGAAGGGTTAACCTGATTTTAGTGGTCTCAGCAGTCTCCTCAGTTGATGCAGAACGATAGTTTCACTTCTCTGAAATAGAAAAAAAACACTTCTTTTTCACAACCACAGAAAGTGTTTTTTAATAATACTGTTTAATGGATGATGGGCTGCATTAGTTACGGTTAAATTACTTGTTGTCTGAAGCGTAGTCATTGCTGCAGTACTTGTACATTGGTAAATTATGATTAATTTTCCTAATTAAATGCAGGTGATGACCATTTTTTGCCAACTTAATGATTTAAGTTGGTGCAGATAAGGAGACAGTTTGGTTGGGAAAGAGTCAAGGAATCAGGGATGTATTTATTCCTTGTGATGGATGGGCACAATGTTCAAACGAAGTATTTTTTATCTTTTTGGGAGTTTTTTTCAAAGCTGTGGAAAGGTGCAGCAGTTCTTGTAGGTCCATAACTTTTGCATAAAAACAGTAGGAGCACCACGTCTTATTTAGTTTGCCCTCTCCTCCGTCATTGAAATTCTCCCCTCCACACAGTGACACCGTCGGACCACTGCGCACATCCACATCGCCCTTTTATCTCGCCCGAGTGAGCATGCATGAGTTAGTTTTGGAGTTTCATATTTAAACGTCCCCATCTTTCAAAGCTAAATTGGGCTTCACAGGGCTTTTGAACCCTGAAAGAGAGTTGACTCTCAGTTTCTTTTATTTTTTTTGATGGCTCCCCATGCCGTGGGGAAATCTTTTGAAACGCACCTCAATTCATCAGACACTGAGCGAGCAGAGAAAAGTGAGACCAAGCGAGCCAAGTTTTTATCCTGGATTGACGTGGCGCTGCCAGCACAGAGTTTTCATTTTCAAGGTCACTTGGTTTGTTGCTTAAATTTTTTTTTTCTTTTTTAACAGAAAACAGTTTCAGCAAAGAAAAAAAATCATTCTAGATTTTTTTTGTTTCTTTGCTCAGTTCTTTTGTTTTGATGTTTAGTTCTCCAAGTCTGAGAGAAGCATTTAAAGAAATCGAGCATTATTTTATTTGCTCTGTAAATAGACCATGTTTGAAGTGCATATGATACTCCACGTGCCTTGTGCTGAAGATGCAAAGTAAAGAGCATTTTATTGCATATTCTGCATTGAGATAAACCCCTCGCCTCGGGCACAGATGGATCCGACTGAAGACGACGGTGTGAAGTGCTCGGCTGGTGAGCGTCTTGGTTTCTTATGCTTCAGAGGCAAACATTATTTATAGATTACCTTTTTTTTTCTTCTTAACCATCTGAGCGGCTCTCCATAATCACTGATGGGTGTTGTGATGGCACCAGAGAGGATTGGTTTGCGCTGAAAGGCGCACGCTGAAGGTTTGAAGTAGGACGTTTTCACATGTAGTTTTCTCTGATTCCGCTCATTCCTCGCTCATTGATGTAGATTCAGAAATGAAAAGCAAACGTTGTCTCATGATTGCTCACTTTTATATCTTTCTTTAAATAACCCTCAATTAAAGCATGATTTTCATGTATCTTGTTCCCTTTAATCAAAGTTTGGCATTCCACATTCCCACATCAGTGACACTCCAGCTAATTTTTAAGGAGGAGTTTTGAGGTGCAGGACGGACGGATGGATGGATGGGTGGTGCCTGCCAACTATTCCTGTGAATTCTGCACAGCGACAGAGATGAACATAAAAGCACCTCATCTGGAATAAAGACTGTTCGGGGAGCTGTTGGAGCCTGTTGAGGCCTGCTTGTGCACACACTCTGTCTTAATGTGCAGAGGCATGACACGTGTGACGCAGGCAGGAGCGACGTGCGGGGAAAAAAAAGAGGAGAGTGATCAACGAGGGGATGGAAAAGCAAGGACGGGATGGGTTGTTTGAAGCAGAGCTTCAGCTATGGAGAGAACGTGAAGATACTGCACGTGTGTGTGTGTGCGTGCGTGCGTGCATGTGTGTGTGGGGATCTGTCTCTGACTGAGCTGCCCTGAACTCTGAGTGCCACGGCCGTGGGGAGGTGGTGCAGACTTCGCCTCTCTGCACCACGCAGCGTCATCGAGGAGGGCTTGTTGATTGATGCATGCTCGTTTCTATGGGATCAAATTCAGAGTTGATTGAGTGTAGATAAACAAATTCAGGATTTAAGGTCAGCGTGTGGGTGTTGGGCTCGCTGTACTGAGATTGATGGCGCTTGATTTGATGATTTGAACAGAAAACAATAATAATACAGGCTTGCAGTGTTTAGTTGGAGGCCTCTTTCTTTCGGTGTGGGGGCGTGGAGTACTAAGGGATCATGTTCCGTACAGTCGACTGTCGTGTCGTAGCAGAGCTGGATCCAATGTGTGCGTTTTGTATTCAATCAAACTATAAAATGACCTTTGCTCTGAGGTCAGTGATCTGTAACGCCTCCATTGTTTATATACATGCATGCACACGCGTGCACGAGGGCTTGCAGATGAGATAAAAACAGCATTAGAGGAGCATCTCTCTTCGATTACACACACCGGCAACACTTTTTCTTTCAGCTTCCTTGCACTTCAGAGCTGCATTTAACACTCAGGCATCAATCCCTTTTTCCATTTACAGTCGTGGAAGCAGAGAGCAAGCTCGGATATAGCCGTTGCATCAAAGCATTTGTCTTTGATGTTTGCGATTATATGTATTAAATCTTCCTCTTGGCGACGGTGCTGTGTTTGATGGAAAGAACCGTGTCTGGCAAACTGTAACGGTGAAACCTGATCCGAGTGCACATACATTAACGTAGTTTGAGAGCTGGATAGTGGATCCTCATGTTGACATACACGCATGTCACACATGCAGCTTTTAGCCTCAACATTAAAACCACGTGTCCGTTGCTGTGCTGGGAAACCAGCACTGACCCGTCTGGGCAACACACACACACACACACACACACACACACACACACACACACACACACACACACACACACACACACACACACACACACACACACACACACACACACGGAAAAATGACTGTTAGTTGTAAAAATGAATGTTTTTCTGTGACGAAAGACATTTCATTTTTGAGTTTATTACACAAAAAAAGTCACACTGCTGGGGTTTTTAAAGAATTTATTCAGCTTAGTTCCCATAACTGTTTACACAGCTCATTAACTAATTAAATTTGTCCAAGTACATTTTCTTCAGCGCCACGACCGATCACAGCAATGAACAAGGTGATGCAATCAGAGCGAGAAAACAAGTCAGCGGGAGAGTGAGCTGTGCACAAGAGTGAATCAAACTTTTGCTGTTGCCTTGTGGCAACACGTTAATGCATCTAACCTGCTCGAGGAATTACCGGAGTGCCGTCGTTTGTTCCCAGTCGGAATCTTTACCTGTCGATTGCGGTTGAAACGCCGTTCGTCCTCAGCTGCAGCCGTCTACATCAAGATTACAAAGGGACTGTCGTCATCGCGTTTTTTTTGGGTTTTTTTTACACTTAGAAATCCTGATTATAAGTAACTAACTATGTTGACCAAAAATCAGCTGTTCTCATTGGATGATATTGATGAACGAAAATTCTGCTCACCAGCTGATTTCCACATCTAATATTTACACAAATAACTGAATAGATGAATAAAAGCTGAAGTACCAGACGGATGAATTTAGCAGGCTTTTACAGCGGAGCGTTTTCCTTGTCATGATTCACTGGTTTGAAATGAGGTGGCTGATTCTGTTCAGATGCACTCGGGGCAGCACCTGTTCTGTCGGAGGTGATGTTCTGCAGATGGACTGCAGTAACTGCTAATGTCACGCTGTCAGGCTGTGCAGGTGTTCCAGAGACGGCTGCATCCTTTTCCATTAGTGTTAAATGTCTAATTAGAGTGCCGTCATTGTGTCTTTGCCCGCTTTCCATCCTTGATAAGATCATTTCAATACATTTTATTCGTGTGCTCTTAGAAGAAAAACAAATCCAAATATTATTTTAAAAACGTCAGATATTTGAACAGTCTTAATGGTGATTGAGATGCTCTCATGTGGTTTCTTTCCACACTGCGGTCCTCATTCGGATCCCAATCTTCCCTCCTGCAGCGTCCTCAGTATGAACAGTACGTCTTCATGGTAATTGATGTCTGTGTTTGCTGCCGTTTGTTCAGTCGCTACACATGACATTTGCCTTTGCTTCAGACGCGGCTAATGAACTTTGAAAGTGTGTGGTGTTTTATGTCAACACTGAGAGATGGGTACTTGTCACCGTGTCGGATCCTTCAGGGAAATGTGTGCAGCTGTGCTTTGTTTTGTTACACAAGTTCACTGGAGCATCAAAAAGGTGTTTACTTGAAAGCAGAAAAGAGGAGAAGATGATAAATGCTTTTTCAGCTCTTAGTTGTTGCTTGGCCAAACTGTTGTCTTTTGTTCCCGCTGGTTTAAAGTCGGTGGTTTCAACTTTTAAAAATAATCAACTAATAAGCTGTGGATTAACGGTTGCAGTTCTTACATCAGTAGTTTTTTTTTACAAATTAGATCAAATTCCAATAATCTAGCACTTAGCAGGTTTGTCTTTAAACCTGGAGTTTTTGTTGACAGTGATTATTGTGCTTTGAATTAAAATTAATTGTATAAGGTGATGAAGGGGGATGGAGAACTGCTTAGTGGCGTTAATTTGCCTCTCCATCACGCTCTTGACGAGGTAAACGATGATGAATGTCCCTGGCCAATGCCGCCCTACGCTGCATCTGCGTCTTCAGAAACATCTGCTGCCTGGCAGCCGCCGCTCTCTGCCCCAGACCGGCGTGCACACGCTCACGAATACTGGCTGTGGCGTCTTCCGATGATGAGCATCAGTGGTAGTTTATGGAGAAATGTATCTATCTGCCAGTGTTGGGACAGGAGCTTTCCTGGGATGAAAGAGACCATATGTGATGCAACCGTACACAGAGTCGTCTTTAAAAAAAAAAAAAAAACACAAAAAATGTAGGCGTGTGGTGCAGATATAAGTGGCTGAACAGATGAGGACCAAACTGCCGTTATAAAAGGGCCTGTAGAGTTGGTGAGACGCTGCTCGTGTAAGCGATAGTTCATAGCTATGGTGTCTTGAGGAATCACAGTTAAACTGTCACTGCTCTGCCACACGCGAGCTCGCCGTTACATCACTTCAGTGTTCTCATTCGTTGTGGGAATAAAACCAAGGAAGAAAAATCCCATTAGGCTCCCTCAGACAGACTGTCCTGGTTTCCAACTGTGCCGATTGTGTCTGCAGAGCATTTCAGCACAATAATATTACACAATCCATGCAGGTGTTTTCCACATAGCAGCTACAAATTGAAATCGCGCCTCACTTCTAATCTCACTTATGCAGAGAAGGTTTTTGTTCTTCCTTCACTTCATCTGGGTGTAATTTGAGGCAGAAAACAGCACACAGTGTGGAGCATTATACTGACTCATGTTGAAGGAAAGGCCTGCTCAGGGCTTGTACATGTTTTGTTTTTGTTTTGTTTTTTTTATTCGCTTTTACCTCTGAAGGAGCAGTGGAAAAGGAGCGAGCTCTGTGGAAAATGCTGCGCTCTTTCATCACCGAGACATTGGTCAACATTTTGTTTTTCCTTTTTCAAAAAATAGACATCCTTGAGTGTTTTGTTTTTCTGTGGAGAAGAGAGTTTTGACTGAATAACTACTGCTGAGGTCTTCCTTTTTTTTTTTTTTTTTTTTTTTTAATCGTGGCTTTGGGCGACTCCTGAGTTTGCTCGTTTATTCTTCCTGGCTCCTCTCTCTGCCCCTCGCTCCATCATTTCTGCTGAGGAAGATGCACCCACTTTCCTGAAGCCTCATCCTCCATCCATCTAATTTCCCTTGCAGCTGCACTTGCAGGGCTGGAGCATAAACAGAGCAACAGGGCAGCCGATAGCATCTTCAGATATGCCAGCAACATCGGCAGATAAGAACCAGCACCAGCATGTCCTCCTTTAGTAAACAGAGCTCCCTGAAATGTGTGTTGGGAAGATGGGGAGGAGAAGGGGAGGGGGTGACAGGAAAGGGTAGAGAGAGGCGTGGATTAATCCGAGGAGTGAGAAGAGGCAGCACAATGGCAGAGAGGGCTCTGGAAAATTAGAGGAAAAAAGCTGGATGGTGCTGGAGGGAGGGCAGAGGCCAAAGCAGGGAATGTGAGGAGGTCATCATTCCACCTCATATCTGCGTGTCCATCAGCAGCAGGAGAGGGTGTGTTTGGTTTGTTTATCGAGATGGCCTGTTGAGCCGGGGTGGATGGATCCTTTATTGAAACTGTTTGGGGTGTTGCGAGCAGCCCTAAGGAAACAAGCACTTGACTAAACATGTGAGGAAAGGTCAGCAGTCGTTGCCCGTTGTTGCTCTCATCTTTGACTTGATTGACAAGCCCCTTATTACCCCAAAGGTGACTCCTCTGACACCGCGGGCCGCCCCCCCCCGCTCCTCTCCGCATTCAGTCTTTCCTCCGATAAGGAAGCCAGGGAAATGCGGAAGGTTAGACAGAGAGCATGCAGGGATATATAAATGTAGGGCCAGCACATTTATCTGTGCTCGGGCAACGGGAGCAACTGCTCCCGCCGTTTCCCCTGGCAACGACCTCTGCCGAAGGTTAGTCTCAAAATGAGCCAAGATTGAGCTAAACTCCCAGAGATAAAATAAGACATCTTAAAAGGATTACGGTTCCTAATGCAATCAGCATTGTTTCAGCTGCAACTCAATTACCTGTAATGAAAAAGGGCTGTCTTTACTCAGTACTTTGGGGTGTTGAACAGCCTTTACACTCCCTCTAAACGGCATGTTAGACAGCTTCAGAAACACCGCCCCCACCCACCTTCTGATCTCAGATAAAAGGACCCGTGTTCACCCTCTCTGAAAATTTCCAAACCGACCTCTCACTCTTTCCAATGTGCTCCACAACAAACACACACGGGAGATTTCTTAACTAACCATTAGGCGGACGTCACGACTCGTTACGCTCTGGGGAAAGGTATGATTGTCACGTAGGCAGGTAATGCAGCTGCATTAGGGCGCGTGACGAGTCTGAGTCGTCTCAGATGAGCGTTTTTACCAGTTTTATTAATCTATCACAGCTACAGCGTTCACATTATCTTCCTCTATTATATAAGGTACCTACCAAGGTAGTCCTGTTATATATATCGTACAAAAAAACAAGAGAAAACCAGAATGGATGTAAGGTGACTCGTTAACAAAGGATCAAATGTACGATATACTAAATCCCCTTCACATGAACACGTTCTGCTTCATTTTTCTGCTGCATAAATAAGGTGTTTTGTGGTTTTTCTGTTACACCAGTTCAGACTCGTAACGAGACTTCTGCCATCATGAGCTTTTGAGCCTTTTTTCTTTGTCCTCTTTATAATCCAGACGGTATCGCACGGTGGTGCATCGGTTTGTGATGGAGAGATTCAAAATTTGAATCCATATGAACTTTTTCATAATCAGCCACTTTGAATCTGGATACTTCCCAAGTGCATTCACAAGTGATGCGCTTTTGTATCATGCAAACGTCGAGCTGCTTTGTGGGGTTTTCAGCTCGAGTATAAGAGCCATCTGCAGTTAAAGTTTTCAGCCTGTTTGTTCGCTCGAGGACATGGACGGCCGTGTGACGTGGTGTAATGTGGATGAAACCTTTTTTTTTTATGTGGATTTGAAACACTAATGAGGATTGGGATTGATTTAGATATAAAATGGGAAATGGACTGACGCAAACATAGTCTGAAATGGCGAAAGGTCTTTTTGTTCTGTCCTGTTAAATGTTGGCGTTTCCAGCTTTCTCCCTTTCGTCAAAACAAAGCAAAGATTACCCTGAAATAACAAAAGCAATCTTGGCTGGTAAGGGTTGGATTATAACACTGAATTTCATTTTTGGTACAGAGAGAAAAGGTATTTTCTCTACTGGTCTGTTGTGGAAAGGCAGGGATTACTGATTACCCTCACCTATGGTCATGAGTAGTGGGTGATGACCGAAAGAATAAGATCGCGGATACAAGCGGCTGAAGTGAGATTCCTCCGTAGGCTGTCTGGACTCTCCATTAGAGAGAGGGTGAGAAGCTCAGTCATCCGGGAGGGACTCGGAATAGTCGCTGCCAGTTGAGGTGGTTCAGGCATCTGGGGAGGATTCCCCCTGGATTCCTTCTTTGGAAGGTGTTTCAGGAATGTCCAACTGGGAGGAGGCCCCATGGAGGACCCAGGACACACTGGAGAGATGATATCTCTCGGCTGGCCTGGGAACGCCTCGGTATAACCCCAGAGGAGCTGGAGCAAGGGCTGGGTAGAGGGAAGCCTGGGCCTCTCTGCTTAGGCAGCTTCCCCTGCGACCCGACTTTGGATAAGCGGAAGTGAATGGATGGATGGAGAGTAATTGGACGTACTGAGACAAAAATCTATTAACCATTTGCAAAAAAAAAATGTGAGAGTCTATATATATATATATATATATATATATATATATATATATATATATATATATATATATATATATATATATATATAAACAAACAAATTTATAAAGCATATCTTTGTACTCAAAATTTGTGTTTCCATGGCAACTGACCCAGCCCTGTGTTTATCCATCAGTGTCTGTGAAGGTCCGTGTCGCTCTGTTCCTCCAACAGGTAATCAGGGGCTGCCGGAGCGCCAGCAGCCTCATACTGATGTGTCACTGCTCGTCTACACGCCGTTGATTGTGCTTTAGTTCAGCGTCGGCTTATCTGGGCTGTTTTTTAGTTGTTTTTTTTTTTTCGCCATTCTTTATCTCCATCCAGCTATGCAAATAGAAGGGTTTTTCAGCAATCAAGCAAGCAGCTCGTCACCGTTGGTGAAATGATGCGCAGACTTTCTGCTGACATTTGTTTAAAAACAAACGTTTCGCAGTGATTGTCTTCTAAAGTTCATGTTGTGTCGTCTTTCAGCCTGAGCAAAGTTGGAAAAACAAAGAGGGAAATCGTCGCCTCAGCTGCGCTCTGAACTGCAGCTGTGCCCTGCGGCCGCTCTGCTAATTGTCATAAATGTTTAGAAGGGCATTCTTTGTTCACCATCTGGTTTGCATGCGCAGTGGCGTAGCGGTTCAACATTCCCTCTCTTGCCTACAAGTTTTCCGAGATGTTTAGGCCTGTAGATTTAACATAATGCACTGAAATCAGCCAGTTGGCTTTAGATCAGGGCTTTGATCACACTCTCCAGTAGGCTTCTGTTTACATCTTTTCGCTCTCTTTGCTCTTTTCAAACACGATTCCAGGTCACAATACTTTTTTTTTTTTTTTTTCCCCTGTCATCTCCAGAACCCGGGAGACATTCGTACAGCCCTGTAGTTAAACTAAAGATCCGTGCATGACTCCGGCATGACAGCATCTGTCGCTTCCTGGGATGTCTACACAAAAACATCCCAGGCCTCTCTGTAAGGGAGTCCATATGTCTGCGTGGTAGCCGTTGTTCTGCTTGAAAGTGTACCGCTCACGACTACCGAGTGATCTTTAAATCCCGGCGCTCCATGTGTCCGTCAGCTGATGGGCTGTAGAAGTAGGCAGCTTTGTTTTTAGCTCTGCTGTAGACGGATTCGGACCTTGTTTCGTGCCCGTCGCCGCATCGTTCTGTCATGAGCTGGTGGGTTGATGACAGTCGGGCTCGTGCGTGTCATCATTTCCTCAGCACATCAGGCCTCATACATGATGGATTCTCTAAGCTACTTTATCATTGGATCAGAACAATCATTAATTAATACTGTTTTTGTTTTTGTCAATCGCGACCCCCCCAAACACTCATCAACCCCTGACAGGATGAAGGATCATCGCCGCTTCTCCTCCGTGGAGAGGGCGTACAACTTCAGCAAACATTATTTATTTATTTATTTTATTTTTTTAACTCTGGCACTGACAGTTTCCAAATCCCAGCGCTCTTTTTATACTTATATTTTCCTCTTCTCAGCAGTAAAGCACCCAACTATGTTTTTCTTTTCTTTTTATGCATCGTGTGTATTTTGGTTCTTGTTATATCTAAACCCTAAATGTGCTATATGTAAACTTTTTAATTACGGGTTTTCTTTGTAAAATGCTTAAATCTGGCCCATTTTGGACCACATCTGATAATCCCAGTAAAAAAAAAAAAAAAAAAAAAAGCAAACACAAACTCCGTCGAAAATAAAGAGCTCGTTGCTGGTTTTCATTTACCGTGCACGTCCACTTCAGGAACGCCGCCAAAGCGCCACTCCTTTAAGATAAACTTCACAGGCCATGTAGCAAGGAAAAGCATGTTTCCTTTGTAGCATAAATGCTGAAGTGCCTTTCATGGAGATTGATTCGAGGAGGACGGCGTTGTGGTCGGATTGTTTAGAAGCTGCGGCTTTGAGTGTGTAAGAGGGGTTTTTGCCTTTTAATCCAATTAAAGTTTGATGAACAGATGAAATGGATGGAAAATAGGAGTTATCAGTCCGTTATGCGTGTTCATTGCTCACCATCTTCCCGAGTGTAGTGCAGGCGCGTCTACGCTGGCCTCCAAGCGTATATACGAACGCTTAGTCTATTATTAGTAGTAGTTTCCAGCCAGTCCTTTATCATGTGGAAATTGTTTCCTTGCGCTGAACTCTTTACATCTTACAGACCACATTTTATTCCAGTCTTAAACGGCATCCTTGAGATTTCTTTAAAGGAAAGTCTCTAAAGCGTACTCGCGGCATCTTCCTCTGCTGTTTGTAGCAATAATGTTCATGAATTATGTGGACTTGATTGAACCCGGTTCCTCGTCGAGGGGTGTCTGTGGGCCGCCTGGCTGAAGAGCATGAACCTCCTCTGAAGCTGAGAAAGTTTGAGTTAGAGAAGCAATTACGCTCCATCTGGCACTAAACATCCTCAAGAAAAGAGGAGCTGTCTGGGCGTGGTGAAACGGGAAGATGAGGAAGATGCAGAAGGCGGGGTTAGAGAGACACGAACGATCCGCCGAGGCAACCCTGAAGGGAGAAGCCTGAAGAGGCCGACGGAGGAGGAATCCCGTTGATTGAAAGTCTCCACACTTCACCGGCGTACTCTTCATCAGTCTGTTTGTCCGTTTACTAAATACACCAACCGAGGAGCTGGGATTGAATATCTTTGTGTGTACATGTTCCCAAACTGTCAAAAATGTGTTTATAATGGAGGATAAAAATAGCGTTTATATACATTCATATACTCTCATCCACATTTGTTACAGTCACTGCGTCTAGGAATTATTTTGACAAGAAGGCTTTTAATTTACTTTTGGAGTGTACCCACTTTCCATCAGCCTGAGTTGTGTACTTCAATTTCAGGTATTGATTCTCCACATTTCCCAGAATGACTTTCAGCAGTCCCCAGAGAATGGGCATGAATTTGTTGAATTCAGAGAGGAGAAAGAGAGCAAAGTAGCGGAAATAAGAGCGCGATAAGCGTCTCATTCTAGTCTGCTGGTCTCGTTGGTGATTTATTTCTGTCCGTATTGTTCCTGCTTGCTAAATGTCAAATCCAGAAAGAAGACACTTCTCTTGGAGAAGAGATTCAAAGCGGATCAGCTGAGCTTCTACAATTATAATTAGTTTTAGTATTTTAGTTGGTTAGTTAGTGCCTTAATGGTCTTTACACAATGTCATAAGCTCTGTTTATTTAGGTTATAATTTCTTATAAAAGATAAAAAGTCTGCAGTTGTGTTTGCACGATTCAGGGATTTTTTTGTTTGGTTTTAGGGATTGTAAAACAGCTGGGTTTTTTTTTTTTACATAAAATGCATAATAAATAAATCAGTGTAAATAAATAGCATGCTTTATTTTTAGTAATTTATGTGGTAACAGCGATGGATGTATTAAGTTAAAAAAACTTCCTTTCAAATGGTCTTAGATTTGATCTTTTGCTGTCTCATTGGCTTGGAAAATTTGAGCTCACTCCGAAGCAACATCTGTCTGCCTTTCATGTGATGTTGTTTTGTTGTTTGTTTTTTTAAATAGTTTTTTATAAATTTCCTTTTTGGCCAATCAGAGGTGGTTTTTCACACATGCCGATGATCCAGTTTAGTGAAAAAGTAAGTAAGTTCACGTCTCCTGCATCACTGGATGTGGCGTAGTCAATCTAAAGTCACCAAAATCTACTTACCTGCTGGTTTGGGGCTTTTATATATGATGTATGTTTGCTGTAACGCTACTTAACCATTATACATTACTGCATCATGCAACAGCTTTTCCTCTGAATAACCGTTTGACTGGTCATCTGCTGCCTTCATCATCTGCTGACTGTCTTCACGACAGCGGCAGCAGCAATCGCAATACTGTGTCTAAAACTAAAGCTGTTTCTGTCCATCTTCTTCATGGTCAAGATCTTCACCTTTTGTTTTGAAGAGAAGTCTCGCAGGAGGGGAGGAGTGTTCTCCTATATACAAGAACAAAAATCACAGTTGGTGCAAACACTTTGTCTCAGTTTCAGAATCGCTGCTTTCGTTTTGCAGAAACGTGCGATGGAAACCCACCCAGTCACCGGTGGGGTTGAATCTCAGGGAAAATCCTGAAAGCCTCCTGCATATTCAATTAAGCTGCTCATTGTTATTCAATACCTGATTTTAATTAGGAATCGTCAGAATCCAACTGTGTGATTTCGGAGCGCGTGTGTGTGTGGTTGGAGTGGTGGTTCTCCGAGTTGTTATGCTGGCTGGTTGCTCTTCACATGGCGGTCCTCTTCAGCTGATCTACATCCAGTGATGGACACGCTCCGTCTTTAAAATTCATGTAGTTTCTGCTGGAAAGACGGGCAGATGATGAAGGTTATGGTGGGTATAACTAACCTCTAATTCCATATTGGGAATGAGTTAACAACTTTTTTTGTGAAAATGCCGTCTGTTTGGTTCTGACTCGTGCTGTTGAGCACAAACAGAGGAACTACTTTCTGTCAGAGGTCCTGGACCTCTGGAACAGTGACTGTCTGATAATAAGGGTTGAGACCGTCAGTACAGCACTTCTGCTCAATAGATGCTGCTGAGCAAGGATGTGGAAAATGAAGCTTCCACCCAGTCGATTTAAATGGAGATTTGTAATTAATTGGAATCAATGGCGTTGGTTGACACGCTCAGCTTCCCATCTGCACTGCCTCGCCTTGACCCCGTATTTAATGCATTTAGCACTCAACGCATAAACACACATACATATTCATGATGTCATAACCGTCCATTCCAACATTTCATTACAACTGGCCGCTGCTCGATGACACGGAGACGCAGCTCGAAGACGCAGCGGCAAGGTAGTGTGCTGGGGTCTGAGATGAGATGAGGCTGGAGCGGCAAATGCCGTGTGGATCCGGAGCAGCAAATGCCGTGTGGATCCGGAGCAGAGGGCTGCAGACCAGGTGGGAACGTGCTCACAACCAGTTAAATGGACCGAGGCGGTTCAGCGTTGCTTTGCCTCGTCTTGGCGTTGCTGATATTTTCACCATCTTCAGATACTAAATGAAATGCAATCTAAAGTCGTTTTGTATGTTTGTGTGTAAAATGAGTCATAAATGGAGTTTAAGACCGATAGTCTATTATTGTTTTATTTAAGGGTGCATAAAATGAAAAGAAACTGTTACACTTTTTCATTTTTGTACAATTTCTGAAACTGCAGGAATAAGTTGAAGGACTTGTCCTGTTTTACAGAACTAGTCCCCCCAGATGACCGCAGCCAAGGTCGCGGATCTAACACGCTACCGTGGATGCTTTACCTCACTCAGTCACTCTCCTTAGTACTCCGGTCTTTTGTTTGCTCATTTCATTCTGTTTGGTAAATAAAATGGAATAAATTTAATTCAGTGTGTCAAAGAACCCCTGAGATCGAAATAAACGGCGTTATGCAAGAAAGACATTTGTCACAGTTAAGAAATGGAAAATGACATTTGTCCAAGTTTATATCAGCAACAGTAATAATAATAAAAGTGTTGGCATGAAATGTTTGAGGTCTTTTGCATTCCAGGACATGGATTGACGTCTCTCTCTCTCTCTCTCTCTCTCTCTCACACACACACACACACACACGCTGCTATTGAAACAGTATCTCATGCAGCCTTTTGTCACTTCTTATCACGCATTCAATAGGAAACATATTCACAGGAATTAATATTGTCCCAGTTTTTGAAAGCTTTTCTTATGAATTAATTAAATCTTCATGTAAACTGATTACTCAACCCGACCTACAGCCGTTCATCATTAACAGATATTTGATTCACTGGAGAGCTTCAGTGACTGTAATCTAAATAATTCATTTTGATTCTCTTCCATCTTCTTTGGAATGGTTATACAGCCAGTGATTGGCAGCTCTGACACAAAAATATCAGCTCTGGCATCAGTTAAGTCCATATTAGCTGAACTGCTGTGCTGAGATATGCTCAGAGGAGCTGTGCACATCCACCTGGGCCGGGAGAGAGGCCTTATCTGAAAGTGTGGTTCACCCTGGAGCCAGACTTGGCAGGGGATTTGGAGAGATGTCTGTTGCAAGAAGGGAGGGGGGCAAGATGCCAAATCATCTCTGAGCGATTCCTCAGCATCTCTTCCTGCATAAAAGCACACTTATGGAAGACAAACTTGCCTTCACTGAAGGATGTGGATAATCTGAGTGCAGCATTTTCCCCTTTCATCCTCGGGCACACGCAGTTTTATGCAGTCATTTCTCTTTCACATGCGTGTTACCAAGGAGACGACCACAGTCGGCCCAAAAACTCAAGAGGCCCTCCACAGTAATAACACAGCATGATTTTCCTTCTATGGTAGATGGAGTGGCCTCCTTACTTTTATTTTTGTTTAAAAAAAAAAACAACAAAGTAAGAAGGCCTCTCTGTTCATCCCCAATAAAGCCAAGAATGTAAGTCGCGCTTTACACAATCCGAGTTCTTTTTAATTGAAGTCATTGTTTGCACACTTTCAAAGCAACCCACTGGTGTTGGTTTCAGATCGATGGCCTCAAACGAAGGAAATAATTATTTCGCATTGAGATGAAAGTCACGATACAGCAAAACAAACAGCCTGTGGATCCAGCCTTTTTTAATTAGTGCCATGCGTCTCCTGCTTTGCGTGCCGAATGAACATCCACCATCGAGGATAAATGGATGTGATGCACAAGCGGGCGTGTGTGTTGTAGTTTTGTTTGTTTGGGGACTTGACGTGGAAGACTTCTGGTGATGCAGGTGCTGACTTTTTGGCCTCTCCGCACAGAATCTGTTATTTTAAAATTCTTCGTGGCTCTTATTTTCTTCTGTAACGACTCTGAGCTGCTTGTTACAGTCTTGACTTTTAAATCGGTTGCTGGTAATTTACATCTCCCTTTTGATGTCGTTCAGGGATGCCCAGGTTCGCCAGCCAGCCGTCACCAGCCACCGTGCATCTAGGAGACAGTCAGGTCATGTCCTGCGATGTGAACTCGGATCTGGTGCCTTTTACCCGCTGGGAGAAAGACCGGCTGCCGCTGGAGCTGAGCACCAGGTTGATCCAGCTCCCCAGTGGAGCTCTGGTCATCGGAAACGCCTCGGAGGTTGACGCTGGCCTCTATCGGTGTCTGGTGGAAAACGTGGGTTCCTCCAAGTCGAGCGACGAGGCTCAGCTGCAGACGGTGCCAGGTAATTTGGAAAAAAAAAAGAATCTAAGATTGAAATGTCGACCGTTAAGAAGCAAGGAGTGTTACGGTTTCTGCAACAAAAGAAAATGCTTTACTTCGTCTTTAATTACACATAAAGGACCTCTGTTGATCCTTTGGTGCAGAAAATGTATATATGTATATATGTGGGTGTATTCATGTATTAGTCCAGTGCATCACTTAATTACAGAGATACATGGTTCTCTCTGAAGGTTACTTATTACCTTTTAACATGAAGAGACCTGCCTGAGAAGGGTGAGGAATGGTTGGATGCTACAAGGAGCGGGTTAATTCCCGGTGGAGCGATCAGTAACGCAACAGTAACTCAGTTGTAGCACAAAAGGAAGCTGAATTCCTCTGTGGCAGGGTCTCGTCTCGCCGCTCCTGAACTTTTATTTACGGAGTTGTTAAGCGGCAGACTCCTACCAGCACAAAGAAGATATTGGAGGCCATAAATCAGCTTTCAACAAGAACCCAGTGGGGGTCTTCATCCTCGCTACGCTCCTCCCGAGGATATCTGTTGGAGTGGCAAATATTTGGGTGCATGCAGGAGGAAAACTCATAAAGCTGTCTGAGGAAATTGAAAGAAAATGAGTTTGGATGGAACCAGATGTTGAAGCTACATAAATGCATTTATAGCTGGAAAGATGCAGCGAATGAGCCTGAGATCAGTTTAGCTCGGGTATTTCCAGCGGGAGACGATAAATAAAAGTTTCATAAACAAGTCGAGCCATTGAGCTTTGTGGATTTGTGATCTAAATAAAATGTGAAGACTAAATGATAAAAATGGCTCTTTAATGAAGACTGTTTTATGTGCTGGATTACCACCAGCTTCTGGCTATCTCAGGATGTAACTCAGGCAGCTCCAACTTGAGTGGAGCACTTTGAACCCCGAGACATTATTCAACTGAACCTCCTTGTTTGATTGTAAGAAGTTGCCGCCTATCGCACATGGCTTCTTTTTGAAGTCTTTAGGATTTATGGCACCTGTAATGTAATTGGTTGAACTTAACTCATCACATTCTTGACCTCAGCTTCAACCTTGGCTTTTTTTTTTTTTTTTTTTTTCTCCCATCTAAGAACCTGGAGAAGAGAGGAAGCTGGAGTTCCTGGTCCAACCTCTTTCTGTGGCCAAAGTCGCAGGTTCCAGCGTGTTGCTGCCGTGTGTGGCCTCTGGTTTCCCCGTGCCGCACGTCCGTTGGATGTTTGGAGACAAGCTGCTGGAAGAGAGGTATGAGCATGAACCCGGGCTCCAGGCTGGTTTCTAACGTTTACCGTTTGATTGGTTTTGAGCGTCATCAGTGGTCCACATCAGTTTGGCGTCATCAGTGATGCTCGAGGTCTCCTGCCCTGTATGTTTTAGGAGTTTCCCTGCTCCAACACACCTGATTCAGATGAATCAATCACCATCAGGATGTCGTCGAGTTCTGCACAAGTCTGTTCATGATCTGCTTATTTGAATCAGGTGTGTGGGAGCAGGGAAGCATCCAAAGAAATCAGCTCCATAAATTCTCAATATTATTTCACTAAATCCTATCCTTTCCTGGTGCTTCTCTGGACTTGGGACCTTTAGATTATTCCTACTTTCCAAAGTGTTAATGCTTTACTGCTTCTGCCGTCAAGAGAAGCTCAGGGGGAGACCTGGATGTCATCTGGGAGGCAGGGCCGCCGGGTCGACAGCCGAGGGGACGCTCGCAAATAAAGAGCCGGGACAGACTGTCACAGCGCCTGTGCTCTCACTCCTCTGGCTCTCATTAGCTCAGGCAGGGCATTGCTGAGTCCTCGGAGAGAATTGCACTTGACGTGGGAAACTTGATTCGTACCAATTAAGAAAGCACTTTGTTTACCTAAGTCCAGTGTGCCAGTCCCCCAGCATAACAACGCTGCAACTTGTGGGGGTCAACAGTAAATTGCTAAAGAAAAGGCTCAATTTTCTAAACCCAGCTCCTGAGGGGAATTGTACTTTATGCGATATTGAATATAAGGTCATCGTATTGTTATCCACACGGCTCCAGCGTGGTGCGAGTGAGAATGTCATTAGCCCGCCGAGCCGGTGGTTCAAAGCAACAACTACACATCTCAAGTTCAATGTTTTAATGGCTGTGGAAACGTCTGAGTGCTCTGACCTCCGAAGAGAGCCGACTGAAATAGTACTTATTAATCTACCTCGTATTAATTAGAAAAATAATATGTAGTGAGAGTAGCACCCCCCGCCCCCCACACACCCAACCCTTGGGTGTCTCAGTTAGTAATTAACAAGCCTACTGAACAATCGGGGAAGTCTTGGTGCTATTGAAGAGGAGCCCAGAGCTCCCGCCTGCAGAGCACAAACTGGCTGTGGAAAATACATTTCCAGCTCTGCTCTTTATTTCTGCGATGTACAACGGCAACAATTAAAAAAAAAAAAAAAATAGTTGCAGTGGAATTTTCCTTTTTCTGCACGAAAGTCTCCTTTCTCTCTCAGGCGTTGCACGGGAGAAGGAAAAGCTGCCGTCAATTAAAAGTTGGGCCACGCGGTGGAAGGCGAGTGTACAGGGAATCTGTAAAGAGCCTTTAATTGGTCTTTGGTGCACAACACAAACCTTAAAAGCAAAGACGCTGAAACTGTATTCATGAGATGAAAGTTAATAAAAATGCGTGTGCTGCAGGCTGCTGGCTGCTGGGTGACTCGCTGCTTGTTGGTATCATCACGTTACGCTTCTGCCGTTGATGTTTCAACTTGTGGCTCTTGTTTTCCGTCTTTTTCTGACTATGAATTCAATATTAAACACCAACCCACTGATGTCATCCGTGGACCGACAAGTCCAGGAGGATCCGGATGGTTGCGTGTCTACTTGTGCTCAGTATTTCTTTGCCCATTATTAGACTTGGTGACTGACTGCAGAAGAGTAAGGGTAAACGTTATTGTATCGCAAAGGGAAAGTTGTCTTTGCCACACAAGTGCAGAAAGCATAAATATACAGGAGAAAAAGCAATTCAGTTTGAATAATAAAGACGGAGCAAAGTAAATGATGTTTAACGTGGGGAAAAGTGCTCGCCTCTCTGTGTTTGTTACTCTGTTCTGTTTGGCAGCCTGTCACATTTGTGGACATTTGAAGAAAAAGAGATGTGCGAGTCTGAGAAAAGACAACACGTTGTGTTTATCTTCTGGCTTTGGTTCAGTTTTGTGAGTAGCAGCTGACTGCAGCCTGCAGAGTAGAGCGCGCTTTGGCCTGAAATGTTTGATCTCACCTGTTGACCTATTTTTGTTTGGGCTCTGATTTGGTTGTTACTTCGTCATTTAATCAAAGTTAATGGACAATTGTGACTGAACGCCTGCTATTAACATGCCATCTCCAGGTACCAGACTGAGCCCTGGCTGCTTTGCTCCTATTTTTCAGATTTTTTATTTTTTTTATTTAATTTTTCTTTTGCTTTTGTAAAACAAGACTCTATGTTGTGCCTTCGTTTCTTTTTTAACGAGAATAAGAAGAATAACAGACTGCTGGTCGATAGAAGAATAGTCATGGTACACGTGGTATTTGTTGCACAAACTCCTAAAGTTTACAGTACTGGTCATTTAACCTTAAACACATGTCAATCAAACTGATGATCCATCCATCCATCCATCCATCCATCCATCCATCATCCATCCATCCATCATCCATCCATCCGTTTTTCTATTCCCATTTTATCCTTTGCAGGGTCACGGGGCCTGCCGGAGCCTGTCCCAGCTCATTACATCTTCCGGGTCATGTTAACACCATTCAGCAGTTTCAAGACTAAAAACAGACTAAATATATTTTCTATGCTGAAAAACATAAAGGAAAATTCAGATTTTATACAGAAACACAAGATTACATCTTTAAAGTGTTTTTTTTTTTTTTTTTTTTTTTTTTTTTTTTTTAGAAGTACATGATTTTATTGGATTTTATTTATTATTTTTTACTTTTTTTATTGTTTTGTTTGTTTTTGTAATTGCTTCATTTTTCCATATCTCCCACCCTGCATCGAGGATAATGCTGTACTGAATGAAGTTGCTCTAGTTTTCCGGTTACACTGCTCACATTAATATCTCATGCATGTCGCTGGATTTGAACATTTGGTCCTGAATGTCCTCCTGCTCTGTGGGGCTGTATCCATGGATACCAGGATGGTATGTTATTTACAGCCTGTTAGGCAAATGTTGCTGATCTTGTTTGTGTCACTTTTCCATATTGTGGACTTGTCGTCCCACATGTTGCCTGGATTCCTCTCCGCCGGACATGTAAATCTGAAAGAGCTGAGGACCTGCTCTCACAGACGCGGCAGTAAACGCTTTAGCAGGTTATTCACAGTTCAAATAATCTGAACGTGGAGAAGAGCGTGAATGCCAGACCGAGGGCAATGGTCACTTAGAACGTGGGGGATGCTGCCTGTCATGTCAGGCTGCATGACATACCTGGCTGTAGATGGGCTTCTGTGATTGATCCCGCTAGATGGTAGTTTCCATGGTTACTCAGTGAACCAGGTTTGAAAGAGAATGAGCTTTTGTCACAACCTGTTGCTCTTTGCGGACTCGGTCTTTTCTCAGATAGACTCACATAAACGTGCAGTAAAATTACAGCTTCGGTATCTTGATTTATTTATTTATTTCTTCTGTCGGAGGATCCTTCCGTCTGACGTCCACAGTCGGGTCCAGTTCCTGTGTTACTCGTCGTCCTGATTCCCAGATTCATTCAGACTCGCTGTAGGTCTGCATTCCCGAGGACAAGCTCACCAGTTTTGGGGTATTAGGCTCAGCATCGCTATGACAGAATATTCACCACTTTAGGCCATTCGATCAATATGTATTCTTAACAAACTCCCCGTGTGCCATTGATAGCATCCCCAGGTTCCTGCATGCACAGAGGAGCAAGCCTTTGGATATCTCAGACGCACTGGAACTGATGACACTCGTGAAAACGACAGTCCTCTTTTGTTCTTGAGAGTATCAGTCTATCACCTAATAGAAATTCCCCAGCAATCAATAAAAATGGTTGAATTATGCATGTCGGCTAGCAGCAGGGATTTGACACAGCATGTAAATCAACTCTCCTCCAAAGCCTCCAACTCATCTGTTACCTCTCCTGCTCATCTTTGAGCACTCATTTAAATATGATTGTGTATACTGCATTTACTTTGGTGTAAAGAGAGGAGCTCGATGTGCCAGATTTGTTTGCAGATGGACCATACTGCAGCCCTCATGCATATGTCGCGCAAACAAACACTTATTCCAGCCTACTCACTTGGCTGTTTGCAGGTGAGGAAATGTGAACAAACACAGTCTCATATAAATGCAGAGCCACATTTCTGTCCATGGGAAGACTTTATTTTATTGCTCTTTATCGTGGGAGAGCAGAGCGATCCAAAGAGAATGAAACATCGCTCATTATTCCATCGCTCATGCCTCTTTTATATTACCGTTTAACAGCAACAAATATTCAAAATGGGCCTTTAAATCTATATTGTACTAATGTAGAAAATCATCAAACTGGATCGTCTATTAGCAGAAGTAAATAAAACCTAGAAAAGACTTATACCTGCTGGTTTTCTTTTTACTTTTTTTCTTTCCTGTTTGTTCTGTTTTGAAGCAAAAGTGCCAATAAATCATAAAACAATGTACAGTAAATGTTAGAGAGCATCCCATGCAAACTGTGCGTGTATTCTTTATAATATATGACGCGCAAACATGGAATCCTCTCTGAAAAGCCATTTGCAGATAAAGACGATGTACACCACCAAATAAAAGTCATTTATTCAGTAGATGTGATCGTGTGCAGCGTGGAGTCAGCGCAGCCTTCACCACCGAAGCTAGAACTGCATCATTGGCAGGAATGTTTGTGATTTGAAGGTGTGATAGTTTGTTTTTTTCCTTCCACGTTACAACCACTCGTATGATTGGTTAGGCAGAATGCTCCAGTCCTGTTTCCAGGGGTTTGCTTGTTCCCGCGTTGAAAGAAGTTGATCATTTTCATGAGGTGAACTTGTTTCCCCGCATGTTCATGTTACGTGATCAATGGCATTCATTTCATACGCTGTTTGCCATGAGTCTCGAACTTTCTGCAGTACAACAGAAGCATTTTTCAGCTAAAGCCATGTGGACTCCTTAATGACGGTTTGAAGATGCCCAAACTGAACAAATTGCTTCTACTGCTCTTGAAGAGAAAGCATGTCTGAACAAAGACCGTTTCCTTTTTAACTTCCATCTTTAGCAATCATCTATAATTTTCTGCTTTTTAAAATGAAATCACAATGTGACACTCAACTTTTAACGAGCTCTGCACCCTCCTAAGTGTCGCTGCATTAACACTCACACTATCAGCCAATTCATTTTTATTTTTTGATGATCTTTCTGCAGCAATTTTCTGACATTCTGCACTCTTCTCCCGCTCGCGTGTTATTTTCAAACTGCACAGAAAATGGCTGTTGCTCTAAAAACGTGTCATGAAACAGAACCTCTCAGGATCTGAAAATAGACCCACAGCGCTGTTATTCCTCCGTCCAGGCCGGAGCTGAGGTATGTGGTTAGTGCCGTTCGTGGCCTCGGTGCTGGACCTCTCCAGAAACATCGAATGATGGAGGTCCAGGTGGTGTTACTGAGCAGGTAAAAATTCAGATTTGTTCATCTGCGTGCCAGAATTGGAAGTCTGGAAGTGAGCTCTTTCGTTATCTGTCAGTTCACAAGATGACACAATAACTGCAAGGCTGCCGTTGATTAAACGTAGAGGAGAGGCAGCTTCTGTAGAATTTTTCAACGAAGAATTGTCCTTGATAAGTGCTCATCATCGTCTCTGAGAGCTGCTGCTGCTGCAGCAGAACGAAAACACCTGAAACGCTCTTCTTTTTCAACTTTTTTTTTCCGGATGAGTCAGAAATCCCTATTGAAGAAGTAGGAGAGTAAATGTCTAGATTCCTTTTTGTTTTTTTGTTTTTTTCTTTTTTCCTCGCTGCGAGACTTTGGCGTGAACAGTGGATGTCCTGTGCAGACGCTGGTCTGATTTACAGGAGGGCCGCATGGGCTGACTGCCTTCAGCACTGGAAAAACGATGGATTGTGGCAGGAGAAGGCAGCGGAGTGGTTTTGTTGGCAAGGGCTTCAGAAAAAAGCAAGACGGTCTGGCAGTGCAGCATGGGAAGTGTCTGTTGTGGACGTCTGCTGCGTCCCCAGAACATCATTGTCACGGGCATGTTTCCTGTCATAACATCTATTCTTCTTTACTTGCTGGTCATATTTATGTTTTATTATTGGCGCGCAGGAGCGCACTTGGCCGTTGCCCGTTGACAGAATCTGGAGTTAGTACAACTACAACCAATAATGTGAGCTTTTTATACACAGATTACCTGCACATCGTCTCTCACGGCGTAAAAAGAGCTCAGCTGCAACGTTGCAGTGCTTCTTCAGCAGACTTTGTGTCTCAGTGTGTCCTGTTTGAAGGCTTTATAGTTTGGTGGAGTACAGCTTTGTAGAAATGACACAGCAGGGCCACAAAGGGTTCATGTGGCTTTTAGAGACTCGCTGAGTCCACCAGACCCTTCTAAAAGGATATTACACGAATTGTGGGCTGCAGGCGTCTTTGTAATATGCACTAATCAAACAATCAGCTTATTGTAGGGGGAGCTCGGTAAGGGAAAAAGACAAATAAAGTCCGGTATGCAGGAGTTGTTATCGTCTCCAGGGCCCTGCAGCTCTATATTACGAGCCGGTGAGAAAACAAATGTTTTCATGGCTGAGTCATTTAAGAAGCTGCAGCCTGGGCTGCTGGCACCAGGTCATTTTTCATTAATCACATGAATTAATTTTACTTTGTTTATTCATTCCCTTATTTCCCTAGCTGGTTTGACTTCCATTTTGTATTTCATATCTGTTTCTGTTGTTTCACGCGTCAAATTTCAAATACTGGACTAAAACTCCAAATCAGAGTCAGTCGAGGTGAAGAACAAACTTTAAAAACAAAATTCTTAGATTTACCTGGACTTTTTTTCCTTTTGTGTTTTCTCAGCATATATATATATATATATATATATATATATATATATATATATATAATATAAATTCTAGTCTGCAACACCTTCCAAAGACGGCACAGAGCAGTTGAGTGATATTAAAGATTTGCATAATTCTCCGTCTCTGATCCAGTCTCAACTGAGTGAAGTTGGTTTTCTGTGACGACTCAGAGGAATGTCCAAGAGTTTCCATTAAAACAACCACGACGGCTTACTAAAAACACCTCGAATCAGCAAGGTTTTACTCCAAACCAGAAACTCTCTCTCCACTGCATGTCATTTTCTGTCTTGACTGATCTGGTTTGTTGCTTTAACCACGACGGCATACGTCATCTCTCAGATCCGTCGCTATCCAGTGGTGGCCAGAGGCGGTTTCTACCGCCGACCGGAAATGGAAGTTGAATCCCGAGGAACCCGAGTGATTCTGAGGAAAGGAATTGACTTCACGTTTTTCTGCTCGTGCACTTAGTCAGTGGACACAGACTGATCTTTTTACGCATCTCTTTCAGTTCTAAATTAGAGCATTAAATTAGGATATCTTCTGCTAATAGTTTCCAGCCTAAAAGTCCAAAATGAACTGACCAGCCAAAACGACTCCAGGGATCGTGAGGAAGCTCAGTAGTCTGTCTTTTCTCCTTTGTGCTGCTACAGCAGCATCCCCCCGTCCAGACCAGCTCCTTCAGTTAGACTCCAGCCTGACTTGCTCTAAACAAGATAAAGAAATCAACTGGCTGTTTCACATGAGGTGCTTGTTCTTTCAGATACAAAATGAAGCCCTCAGCGCCTGCAGCGTGAACAGGCAGCAGTCTGAAGAGTCGTCCCGGTGAGAGGGGCCGCCAGTCCCACCTCCGCTTGGCTTTCTGCTGAGTGCATTAGTTCCTGCATGCGATTCGTTTAATCCACACGGTTTATTGCTGTCGCAGAGTGCCTTGTGGGTTGTTTGAAACTTCAAGATTTTGGATTCATTTGTGTCGGTGTGAGCGGGTCAGTGTCACGTTAGTTACCGAACCTGCTGCCAGCCCGGATTTTAAAAACTCTGAATTGTTCCTGAAAGTGAATTGGTGTTAGTTGTGGCTTTTATATAAAATGCGACCAGCATTTGTGTTTCTTAAGCTTTTTGTGCTGGATCCATGAGAGCTGCATCCCTCCATCAGCGTTAAACCCTTCAAAACTGTGCATCTGTTACTTCTGCATTCAAATATATGAAAACTGCAATTGTTAAAGACTGGGATTGGTGTCAAAGTCTTTCTTTTTTTTTTTTCTTTTCCCCACGCAGTACAGTTGAAACCGTGATGTCATTCTGGTGACAGCAGCTTGAGTTTCACCAGGACGCCCTACCCCAGCACAGACAGACAGACAGACAGACAGATGGTCTCAAAGACCGAATGCTGCCAAACCAGGACGAGTCACAAAGACACAAAGCTTATGTGGAAAATCCAACTAGTCAGCAGTTCGTTTAGAACAAATTCAGCCTTCAGCAGAGCGCCGTTTTCCTCGGCGCACAACGCTGAATGTGTCCTCACTCCGTTATACACAAAAAAAACAAAAAAAAACATTGAGCTGATCGTTCTCCGTTATGCTGCATCTTCCTTGCTGCGACCCGGTTTGGATTTTTATCTTCTTCAGCCAACATGCTGGCTTCACTCGTCTCCTTGCTTTGTTTCTCTCTCTGAACACTGAGTTCCCTCTGTAAGCTATTGATTGCTGTTTTCCTTCCTCTCAGCCTCCTCCTCCTCCTCCTCCTGCTCTCCAGAGCTTGTTGAGTCAAGCCTGAACCTGGTTACAGACTGCATCCCTTTGGGCCTGAGGGGAGATTTAAAAACGACGGCCACTGGTTCAGACTGAAGCTATACCAATAAATGTGTGGTTAAACTTTGGGATTAAGCATAAATAAATCGTAAAGATCTGTGTACACATCTGATGTTGCACTTCAGTCAATCATATTGTACTGCAGTCTGTAAACGGATATTTTAATACAATGTTCACATTTATGAGGATTTAAAAACACAACAACGATGATCTGAAGTGTTTCACAACGCCCAAGTAAATAACATTTAAGTCTTAAAGAGAAAAGGGCATAGTCAGATTTGATTTTGGGGTGTAAATGTCTTTGATAATTGTGTTATGCTCTTAATTCTGCACCTGTGAAGAGGCACTGTAATTCTTCAGGTCTGAGTCTTGTCTTTGTTGCTTTGCAGATGCATGTCACCCCAGTTAATTAACAGCTGATGAAAGAAAATGAAAACATTTGTAAGATGGTGAAACGACTGCAGCCGTGGCGCTGTAAGACTTCACTTCGGAGACGTAGACTTCGTAGTCTCCTGAGACACCTACAAAATAAAACATGAGGGCATCTGTCCCGGCATGATTTATTTTAAAAGCATTTGATTATACAACGGCAAACGTTTTCACTCTTACCAAAATCCGGCTACAGATTACAATGAGATCTTCAAATCTAGACTTTTTCTACAATTATTAAATGACAACTGTGCACATTTTTTTTAAAATTCTTTTCTAAGGGTTTTGGCTTTGCTTTTAGCATATTTTATTCATCCAGGGAGCTGGTGTGAGGTAACAGAGCAAAGAAATGAGGACAATGTGTGGAGTCAAACTCGGGTCAGTAGAGGAGCGCGGCGCTCCGAGGAATCCACCCGTGAGCGCTCAGCGATAGGACAGAGAGGAGAACGAGCACATTTATGTTTAGGTTGACAAACAGACGCCGCTGCTCATGTTGATTCTGGTCCGGGAGGAGCAGCGACGAATCCGCAACAGGATGCTGACTGTTTAACTGCAGCAAAACTTATTCTGCGTCTTCCTTTCTGTTTTCAGCGAGGGCCGCGTGGAGGTGGTGGCAGGAGGCAGCCTCCAGATCTCCAATCTCACTGAGGAGGATGCCGGCGTCTACACCTGCGTGGCAGAAAATTCCAACACCAGCGCCGAAGCCCAGGCCCAGCTCACAGTTCAAGGTAACTTCACCGGCTCCGCGATCAGACAGGAAGGGTCGGTTATGATGCCGGAGGCGCGAGTCAGAAATAATGAACATAATCAAAGATTCACCACCAATCATCCTGCCATTGTTACAAATCGGCCAGCGCGTGAACATATTAGCAGCTTTATGGTTTGGAGTAAATTAGAAACCAAGTGACAGTGCAGGCTGAATTGATGCACAGATTGGAAATTAGTGAGAAGCTGTGGCAAATGAGGCTGTGTTAGTTACTGAGGAGAGGAGGTGCGCCTCTCCAGGCCTGACTGAACTCTGACCATCCTCCCATCACTGAAAACAATCTCATTTCATCTTATGTTTGGGAATGAGTTTATTAAAGGCCCTCTGGGCATGAAACACAGCCATGTAGAGTTTAGTATGAAAGGAAATGAAATGTTCCAAAGACTTGTTCCTTTAGACGTACAAGTGGCAGCGATAAGAGCCGGCTGAAATCTCTGAAAAGCTTTAGGAAAAAAAAAAAAGAAGAAAAAATGAAGCGGCCTCAGTGCTTGTTGTTGTCTACTTGAGCATAAGAAACACGGGACTATCCGCGATGAAGGGAAAGGAGGTGGTTCTGTTCCACTTTTCCTTGCGGCTGCAATATTCAATCCGGCGCTCAATCGATTTCATCCGGTCACCAATAAGTGCAGTTCATGTAAGTAAATGCAGTAACAGGAGGGTGAGTGTGAGCTGCCCGCAAATCTGTTTGCTTTCTCTGAAACTTTTTAATCTCCAGCCTTGGTAATGACGAAAAGCTTTTGAACCATCTGAAGTAATGTCGCTGCTGCAGACCTTCAGAGTGCAGACGTGGTCGGGTCTCACTGCAGCGTGGACATCGAGCTCTGGGAACTTCTTCAACGACTTTCCTGAACACTGGTGTGTTTTCCAACAAGATCAAGCAGAAGAAGTTAGGAGCTGATCTTTCAGTCCTACCCTGATATCACGTTAAATATAGTAAATATTTTTGGGTTTTGTTTTGCAATACATTTGGCGTTGAACTGACGCCATAGAGGATGCAGTTTTCAAAGAAAAAAAGATGGCGAGAAGCCGGCTTATTGATGGCAACCGATTTCATCAGCGTTATTATTCAGATTGTTTTTAAAGTTTATAATCGAGAAGACGGCCGGTTCCTCATCAGTCAGGCGGTTTGAAGTGGACACATGCTGGTAAAAGCCTACAGATATTTTATCAATAAATCATTGGAGAATTGCATTAGTTATAAAAGCATACTGATGTAAAAGTAAAGAATATCGTAATTATGAGCTATTTCAAGTCAGTGTAGCAGTTTGTAAATGGATCTGAATGGATGGATCTCAGTGCAACTATGTTTGTGTAAAACGTTGATTATTTCTCCAATTTTACACAGAAAATGGAAAAAAAATGCTTTAGATCAATAGATCAGATCTGTAAACAAATACGTGTCTCTTCTGAAATGATTTGCAGCTTGGTCATCTGTTGTGTACAGTATTAAAAACACAACGGTGTGAGGCGAACTGGGGGATATTTGCATCTTAGAACCTCCAAAAAATAAACTTTTAAGTCCTATTAGAATGATGAAGTGAATTTGTGAGAGAAAAAAAAACTCAAATGTTCCAACATATGAAGTCATGAATTGGTGAGTGGAAAAAATATATACTAACGTTTAAAGTCTAGAGTATAGAAGAAAATGACTTCTTCCTGATGGACCAACATAGATTTACTTTTGTGAGGAGGAGCGACAGCTCGTGACCTCACTGAACATATTTGTATTTCCCTTTTGTATTTAGTATTTGTCTGTATTTATAATGTAGGTGACATAAACTTCTGTTGTTTTTTTTGTGTCAAACCACGTCAAAAACAGCATTCTTTTAATGTAGTCCAGTTTTTCCAGTAAATTGAGCTGTTCGGAACGAGTTGGTAGACTTGATCTGAAGTAAAATTTTTGTAACTGCACTGTAACGTTCATAAAGAGTCACATGAACACAGATGTTTGATGTGTACTTGTGTGCTTTCCGCTCGCACGTCGAGTCAACAAGTATCAGTTGGGAATAACTTCAAAATGGGCAAACGCCCCGGGGGTCATTGCGAGGGTCCATTTCATTTCACACGCATACACAACGCGCTCCAACTCCGAACCTTTCTTCCCAAACGCCTTCATCTCCTCTTCACCCCTCAACCGTCCTTTCATCACTCCCCGTCACTTGCTGTGATTAAAGGAGGCGGTAATAGAAAATCGGATCAGGTCACAGGAGGATACCTGAATTCATTTATTTTTACATTTCAAGTCCGTCCACCGAGTTCCCTCAGAAACCCTTCATGTTTGCAACCTCACCAAGCCTTCGCCGTCAGTGTGACAAGACTGCGGCGGATTGATCAGCACTCCTGGAGTGTTGAGAGGCAAGTGTCCTTGTGGTACATTAAAACAATTTGATTATTTCCCGTGTTATAGACTCAAAGGGCTAATTGCTTTTGTTTCACCTACATTCATGAAGAAGCAATATCGCAGCATTGATTTGCTCCTTTTGACAACAAAAGTCGCTCTAGAAAGGTCAACCGATTCCCTCAATAAGTAGTTATGCCTGTAAAGGACACACCAATCAATCTGGTATGAATCCATACTAACAACTATATATATATATATATAATTTATTTATTTATTTTTTTTTCCTGACTGGTTTCCACTAAAACACTCAGTTTTTTTCCCCTCCTGTCATGACAACAGGAAATTGTGTGTTTACTGCAAGTGGCTTTTCATAAACACTGGACAGTTTATGCTTAGCAGAAGATGCAGAAATCCAGCTGGGGGGTGTGTTGCAGTCGAGGACTGTTGGGTTTGGCCCGGAGAAAGCTGCAGGGTTTGTTCTGCAGCTGACGCTTCCTTGTGGAGGAAGAGATAAACAGCCACGCATGAACATCCACACAAACGCGCATAATGATGCCACACTGTCAGCTAAACACCAAGCTGGGGTGCTTTTGCTTCAGCCGTTCACAAGCAAATTAGTGCATTCAAGTGTGAATAATTAGCAGATATTTGGACATCAGCAGCTTTTCAGGTACTTAAAACCTACGTAGATGTGTCTTTGTTTAGCTGTTTCAGCCCAGTTGATATAACATATGGTGGTGAAATATTCCTAAAATTCAGCCGTGTCAAATTTCTAAAAGATCCTGTGATTAGATGCAGTTGTCCAAACCTGTAAACTATTAAAGTCTGAGACGGCCAAAGCAATTTCTCCTGACGACTCCAGACTATGAAAACTGCTAAATTTGCTGTGCCACTTCAGTTCATCTTGCAGACTGTACCCTAATGGATTTTTAAAAACACATATTCATCGATATTAAACAAGCTTTTCACAAAATCATTTACACTGCTGTGTTGATGAATCACATTTTGCTCTTCGCTGCGTCATGGCAACGGTACGCACACGTCTGTTCTAACACACGAGAGGAAACGGCTTATTCAGAGTAACCGACTGCATCAAAGTGATTTACAAACCTTGTTAGGACAGCTGAAATATTATATGTGCTAGGATATAAGCTGGATCACTGTCAGTAAAGCAGGGTGAGCCAGACGTGGCAGTTTGTGACACATCAAAACTGGTTCAAGTCCACAGATGTCAATCAACAAATCTTTCATAATCCTGATGAAGCAGTGAAGAATATTGTAAACGACAGCAAGCTGAAGAGCACACAGGAATCTGTAAATCAGTCTGTCTGCAGTTGCTGTGACCCAAAACAGGGTTCTCCATCCATCCATCCACCCATCCATCCACCCATCCATCCATCCATCCATCCACCCATCCATCCATCCACCCATCCATCCATCCACCCACCCATCCATCCATCCATCCACCCATCCATCCATCCACCCATCCATCCATCCATCCATCCATCCACCCATCCATCCATCCATCCACCCATCCATCCATCCACCCATCCATCCATCCATCCATCCACCCATCCATCCATCCATACATCCATCCATCCCAGCTGCTTATCCTGGACCATGCTGCTTCCCAATATTCTGAGCGGAAATTCCCTCCAGATCTTCCGTTCCCCATCAACCACCTCCAGGGTCTTGCAGGAGGACACAAAGGTGTCTCCAGATGAGCCAAATGATGTAGTCCCCTGACTCTTGGGTCAAATGCAGCCCGTCCCGTGTCTGTCCCGAGGCCTGTCTTGGTAGGTGTGGTCCGGTGGACTTAATCCGCTGGCTCCCTTTGATGTGGAGGTGCCTTTACACTGAGCTCCCTCACCTTTCCCCCGGGATGATCCAAACCACCCTTCAGAGAAGGCTCATTTAAGCCGTTTGCGTTCTCGAGCCTCACTCGCGATCGTAGGCGTGGTTTGGAACGCTTCACCTGTTGGCTTAGCGCTATCTTCATCACCAGGGACCCGTTGTGTCGGCTGCGAATCCCAAATCTACGACTACACAGCAAACGCTCAAGGCAGACTACGAAAAGCGGTTTAAGAGGTGATAGCGTCAGCAGTCCGTTTTAAAAATAAACCATAGATTAGAGCCAAAGCAACATTATCTTAGCTTGTCGTAAAATACATTCAAACTGTCAGTGAATTAAAGAAGATTATCAACCTTTCTATGTATAGAGAGAAGCATCGTCTGTCATTACAATGCGGCTGATGTAAAGCTTGCTCTTCTGCTGCACTTGAACCAGAAGCAGCCGAGATATTTTGGAGGTTGTAAAGCTCTTAACGGGTGTTAACGGTACTAAATCATACGCTGGGACGCTCACACGGGGTGTTGACACTCCGGCATATGTTTCTAAGATAACTCTGCGAGTGTGTTCTGTTTGACGGCTTCGGTTTGACATCACACCCTCTATTAGAGCCAGCAATGAAGGAGTCCAGAGGAGGTAGCGGGGTTGATTGTGGTCGTGGGCGACCGGGGGCGCCGCCCAGACCTGGACCGTGTGTGTGCTGTTATATGAATACAAAAATAGCAACGTGGCCAGTTTATGGGGCTGCGAGTCAGCGGCCCTCATCTATCAAGCTATCGTGTCATCAGCTTAATTATTCTTTCCATGTGCTCAAAAAAAGAAAAACAAAATCTTTGCTGTTGGTTTTACACTTGAGATTGATTTATAGCCACCGTCACCGAGTGTTTTTCAGTTTTATATTGAAACGGGCAGAAATGCTCACTTTTCTCTACCGAGCAGCAACATGTTTAAGTTATCTGTTGTTTGCATTTGTGACCAAAGCGGTTAGTTGTACAATGATGTGTGGCTGAATTATAGATTTGATCAAATCTCGTGGACGTTTTGGCGTGCAGCCTTCCCGTCCCTCCCTCGGGTAGCATGGAGCAGTTTTATTTTGGATGGAATAAAAAGAAACTTTCCATTTGGCTATTTAAAGAGCTCTAATCTGATCAAACCGAACACCCGCTGGCACACACCTTTTCTCATTCTCGTAGGGGGTGTTAGCACAGCCAAGTGTCGCTTTGCCAGAGCCATTGGCTTCGCGTGCCCCACATCTGCTATGGGAACCGAATCCAGCATCCAGTCTGGTGCACGAGAGGGCGAGAGAACCACCTTCTGAAAGCCACATAACTAATGCGGTTCAAGGATTGAAGGGAAGGTGTATTTGCTTGTTTTACAGACAAAACTTTGCAACTTGTGATGTTGATTAAAGTCTTAAAGTTTTCTTTTTCAGCAACAAACACCCTGTTTAAGATGTGTTCGGTTTCAGATGGATCTCATTACTATGTGAGTTTATTGTGAGTTTTTCCTCCTCCTCCTCCTTTTTGTGAGGAATATAAGTCAAATTTTCCTGAAACTTGTCATCCAGTGGTTTGTGCACCAGATTACCAGGAAGTCTTTTATAATCACTGTCAAAAATGTCACACTTCAAAATAAAAGGCATGTACAGTAGTTGTCTTGTTTTTTTTCATTTGCCTTACTTTAAGTACAGTTCCAGCTGAGCTGAGTGCTAATCTGTTTCAGAGCTGTACTCCAGTGTGGAAGCGTTAAAGCGCGCCGGGGCCTCCGCGTGCCAGCTTTGCAAGCTTTGTCTCGGCACGTCATGAAACTCGTGCAATTCCTGTAATTTTAGACCCAATGGGAGGCGCGGAAACATGCACAGATTGAAGTGCGCCTCCTTGGCTCTGCCTCCAGCAGGACGGCGTTATCTGCTCGCTGAGCAGGAATGCAAACACTGAGCATCTTCCTTTATAGCCTTACTGCTGAAGCTGTTTGTTTTGGTCGAGATTTAGAGTGAAGCTGTCTCCTCTGCAGGAGCAGGATGGGTCGCTGGTGCAGTCGCAGCCCGGCCCGCTCTCAGACTAAACCCAGGCTGCTCGACAGTTCGATTCAGGCAACAAGCCTGCCTAAAGGTCTGGGTTCCTTTCCCTTTAGCAGTCATAACTTAGGTCTCAGCAGATTATTGCTGTGGCTGAAATGTTTGGGAATACCTGTTTTTTTTACTGTCGGCTTGTGAATTAACCCATCTAGCTTCAGTTATTTGACTCGGATATTTCTGATCCAATCAATGGCAGCTGGACTTTCCCTCCTCCGGTATGTCTGTTCAGTTAACGCCTGGATACCCGTGAAGCTTTAAGTAAAGTAATCTGCCCAGAATCCCTTTAGGGAATCCTGTGGGGTTTTGTTTTAACAAGCTCACGGTAAGACACACACATGACCTTTAAGTGGCCTCTCTTTCAGTAGTTCACGGAGTCAGTCCACACTAAAGCCTCTTTAGCTAAGCTACAGCCTAGAGAGATAATACCGGCCCCGGAGAACCGCTGTTGACGTTCTTCCGGCTGTTCGCCCTCCTTCACATATCTCTTGAAGGGGTTTTTTTTTTTTTTCCCACTCTTTTTTTAAATCACCATTTCCTTTGTTCTTTTCTCCTCCTTTTCTGTCACTGTCAGATTCCTGTTTCATTAGAGAGGGTTAAATGTGCTATACAACAAGTCTGCTTGTTCCCAGATATTCCAGTTGCTGCAACCCAGCATCTGGTGAGAAGGAGACATGGTAGAACATGGGCTTAAAGCGCCCAGTGTCCTACGAGGAGGATATTCTAATATAGATTTGATAAGGTTGTGATAAATGCGTAAGAAGAGAGAAGCAGAGAATGAGAAAGGTCGAGAACCTGTTGATCGAGCAAACGCGGCACAAACCGTTGGCATTCGTTAGTTTATTATTTAGGATTCCTGTTTTGTTGTTGTTTTTTTTTTAACAGAAAAAAGAAGCAAATGATTCGTTAAAGGTGTTTATTATGCAGATCATTGGGATGGATGCCACTCCTACGTGCTCAAGATTGCACAGATGTCTTCAAGAGGACACTGTGTTGACTTCTTTTTATTTTGTGAAGCCAAACCTAAATCCTAACTTTGATCTCAATTCACACCTTAACTCTAACCCTAACAAAGACTCTAGAAATTACATTTGCCTCATTAGGGCCTGGTTTTGTTCCCCAAAAAGATTACTGGTCCCAACAAGGTCAGTAATTATACTAGAAAAGGTCCTAATGAGGTGAGAAATACACGTGTACACAAACACGCTCACACACGTCTTCCTCTATTTAGCTGTGAAAGCTTCCTTCAAGCCGCCCTCCCCCTTTCCCCCGCTATATGGGTACATTTAGGCATTTCTACTCATCGCTCAGTCCAATAGGTTCCAAATGTCTGGACTCAATTTAGAGAAAATGGTGGATGTCTGCTGAGAATGAGTGGGAGGCTGGAGAGAGACGGGGAGTTATAGGAAGATTAAGAGTCGGTGGGAGAAAAAAAAGTGGAGACTGAGAGCTGAATCCGAGAGGGGGGAGATGACAGGAGCAGCAGGACACCAGTCACCATCAAAGCCCGGTAGCAGCAGCCCCACAAGGGGCTTCACATGCACATATGCATGTGTGTGTGTGTATGTGTATATGTATATATATGTGTATATATATATACACACACACCTAGGCATAATATAAGTAGTGAGCTTGCATACACTGAGACATCATTACAGGAGCGTATGCTTGTGTACATATATTTTTGACTATGAGACAAATGCAGTTATGTACAGCATTTGCCTCGATTGTAGGGTCAAACAAATATTCAGCTTGCTGAATACACTTACACAAATACTGACTCACTGGTGTTTGGATACTGTGTGTGTTCTTGACACATCAGAGCAAACCAGCACTTCCACCTGCTTCTGCTGCACACCGACTCAAGGCAAATATCCAGAGGACAACACACTGTGAAACACGTTATTCACAGATCTCACACACACACACACACACACACACACACACACACACACACACACACACACACACACACACACACACACACACACACACACACACACACACACACCAACAGGGAACACCAGGATACACACAGAGACGTCTATGCAAGTAACACACTAACACACACGTTAACATATGCACACAGTGGGGAGGATGATGGCTGTCTTACTGCTGGCGCAGCGATCCAGTCTCAAGCGTCACTATCCGGATTTCCGGACGGCGGTATTCATCACAGCACCTCACAGAAACATTCAGACGCACGTTAGTCGTGGAGAGCTACGGGGTGGTGCTCTGTGGCAAAGTGCACTTGTTTGTGTTCCTCATATGAAGAGTGAAAAAAACTGGTATTTGGAAGTCACTCCAACAAAGAGAACTGCTGCAAGTTCTGCAGCAAAGTTGAAAGACAGTTTTTGTATACACCCAGGGAATTAAAGAACTTCAGATGATTGTTTGATCTTCATCTTCAGCAGAAGCATTTTTCAGAACGGCGGCGAGTGGTACGACGTAAGAGGAGACCACAGTGTTAAGCAAAGCAAACCCGGTAGAACACACATCCACGTGAGTTGTGCGTCACGGGTCTGTGAAAGGGGCTGTTCCTCAGTCTACTCGTCCAACTTTCTGTTGACCTGCATCTCCGTCCAGAAGGCAGGAGAACAAACAATCTAATCGGGGGGGGTGGGATCAGCAGGACTCGAGCTGGCCGTCTTCTAGAAACGGCTCGCGTCCTTCCACGCCTCTCTGGGTTGGAAGCCACCCAGCGACGGTCCTCCTCGTCTTGTGCAGTGCAGCTGGCATGCCACACAGTCGCACCGAGACAGAGGATGCTTTAATAATCATTCATTGCTCCTTGATTAATTACAGTTAAAAATATTTGTACAATAAAACACAAGTGTTTGCATTTATCTGCCTTGAACCAGCCCCAGCAGTTTGCGTCATGCGACCGCTGCTCAAAATTACGTTTTTTAATATATATTAAGCTGTTAGTTGTCGTGCTCGGCTCACAGGTGGGCTGCAGCGGCTGTTGGTGAGGCAGACAGAAATAAGGGAGTGAAGGGGAGAGCTCTCGTTTGTGGTATTGTTCTGACGGCAATCTTCAATTAAACGTAACCACACTTTATCCAACATGTCACTACATTTATTTCTAATTGCTTTGTTGAAAGACGATGTAAACAAAGTCGTCAGTGAGGGGGATTTGTGAGCCTGCAGCTCACCTTGTTGCTAAGAAATGCAGAGAAATAAAGATGGGTATTAGATATAATGAAGAGAAATGTGAACTCTTGTACAGCTTTCAAGGGGAAGCACAAAAACGTTAGATGACATTGATGACTGACTGTGATCGTCTCATTTTGTTTTTAGAAAGATATTAATCAAAGTCTTTGCAGTGCCCATAACTAAATACAAGCAATCAAAATAAATAATTAGTCGTTTGTCTTTTTCAGTAAACCTTATGGCACCACTATTTTAAGTTTAATTCTACCACTAAACCACTGCTTTTTTTTAAAAAAAAAAGAAAATTGAACTAAATTAACTCACCCAAAAGCTGATAGACTTTTTATTTATCTTAAAGAAAATCATGCGTTCAGTGACAAAATGAGGGTGAAAATGGCATAAAACATGGAAGTGTGACATGTTTGTTGGGTTCATGTATGTCCAAAGACTGTGTTGAATATTTGCAATTAGCAGGTTAGCAACTGTTAAACTTTGACCCGACGTGATGGTCATAAGCGCTTTTGCAAATAAAAAGATGTGACAGAGTTTTCCAGACAAGCAGGAACGTGAGAGGAAACGTTTTTTTACATGCGCACACAGAGCGCTTCGTGCTTTTGTTTTTTCTTCTTTTGGTCTTTTTGCACGTGCACCTAGTAGCCAGTCTCTCTCCCCACTTTGCTCCATGGGCTGTGAGCTGCACAACAAAACACCAAACAGATGGGCAAAGTGCATTTGGAGGTCAAGGAAACCCAGCGGCTCTGAAACTACGCCCCGTTTTCGTGTTTTTTTTATTACAGCAACATTTAGACGAATGTTCATTTTGCAGCAATAATTGTAATATTAGAGTAAAGCGGCCACATCAAGCAGATGAGGGAGACTTGACCTCCCAACCTTCTCCAACGCTGAGAAAAGCCAAAGAACTGACCTGATCCTCCCCATCCTACTAACACCCATCAGCTCCTGTGAATCGCCACAATATAGAGCCTAATGAGTAGTTACGAGAAAGTTGTGGGGGCTGACGGCAACGCAGTCATTTAAATTGTGGTCAACAAGGTTGCAGCTTATCTGAGAACGCACGGAGGCAAACGCACATGTGGACAGAGGCACACACCGACGTGCACGCACGCTCAGCTTCTTTCTTCTCACAACATGTATGCTCCAATTACAGCGAGAGGACGGGGCCCGGGCCCCCGCGCTCCCGCTGACCTTGTTCCAGGACAGATTGATGAGGCGCTGAATCGCCCCGCCAGATCAAATAACTCCTTTCTGGCCCTCATTACCTGGTCTAAGGGAGATCTGCAAGTGCTCAGCTCGGCCAGTGTGGCGTGTTATCGCACTGTAGCAAAGCAGTTGTTATTTTCCAACCTTTCCTCAATGAATAAGACCAGAGGTCGTTGAACCTTTTGAATTAAATAGTTTAGCGGCGACCATGTGCTGAGCAAGGGCACAGTTGGGTTAAGGGAATAAAGAGGGTGCTGTAAGTCGTTCCTAGGTGATACTGAGAGATGTTTCTTCCGCTGTGCAGCTGAAGAGGAGGCATGGCATCGTAGTTTAGTTTAATGTGAGGTTGGTGGCGAGGCAGCAGAGATTGGTGACAAAATTTAAAAAAAAACAAAACAAAAACAAACCCTAATTTCTCTTCTGGATTCCACAGTTCCTCCACAGTTTGTCAAGCGGCCGTCCAACATTTACGCCCATGAGTCGATGGACATCGTCTTTGAGTGCGACGTTTCAGGCTCCCCAGCTCCCACGGTGAAATGGCTCAAGAATGGAGACGCTGTTATTCCCAGTGACTACTTCAAAATTATTGTGAGTTAATTTGACTCTTACGTGTTACCCCGCAACCTTCTCTGCATTGTGTCACCAGCAGTGAGTGATTTTTTTTTTTTTTTTTTTTGCATTATTATTATTATTGTACGGGTTTGAGGTTGGACAAAAGTGCTACTGTAATACTAACTGCATGTATTTGTTTCTCCTCTTCATTCCTGTTCCTGTTTTGCAGAAGGAGCACAACCTGCAGGTTCTGGGTCTGGTCACATCAGATGAAGGTTTCTATCAGTGTCTTGCAGAAAATGATGCTGGAAACATCCAGTCAAGTGCCCAGCTCATCATCTTGGATCACGGTATGCCACTCAAAAATACTGTGAAAATCAGGTTCCTTAACTATGAGGGAGAAACAAAAGTCAATTCCCACTAGAGATGTTGAGGTGATCATTAAACCACATAACTGATTGGATGTTTCATTGGTGAACTGATCACTTATACACAGGATAAGCCTAGATAAAAGGATAAGCTAATTTCATTTTTTAACACTTTTGGATGCTTTTTGTGGGAGTTTTTGTCGAAGACACACAAATGATTTAGGCTTTTTAGAAAACCTGAAATTATCTAAAAAAAACAAAAAACGATGGGTCTTTTGCTTTCCTTGCAAACCTTATTGTAACCAGCTCTGCACATCTGTAGAAGTGGGAGTGAAATAAAACCACTGGGATCTTGTTAAAGCGGACGTGACTCAAAGGGAACTAAACTAAATCTGGTCCAAACGATGCTCGCTTTGCACACGGTCCATTCCACATCGAGTGCTGCAGAAATGTTGTGCTGCCTCACCCAAGGCCTTCCAATGCCTAAGGTTACTCTGTCCTTTTGTGTCTTTTACTGTAAATGTCTTTTGATATGGAGGTAAAATGAGAAGACCAGCATAGCTGCAGCTTTGGTTGACTCTTAAAGACCAAAGGGGAAGTTTGAACATTCAATATCCAGGAGCTGCAGGGCACAAGTAAAGCTGTACAGATGGTAGAAGAGCAAAAAAACCCCAAAAAAACTGACAATAAATTAGGAAATGATCTAACTGTCCTGGTTATTGGAATATCAAATTAAACAAAAGGGGTTTTGTGCATGCTTACGATCATTATATCTCTGTTGACTCAAACTGTCTGTCGAGGAAAAAGACCAAATGTAATCAGGCGTGAACTCCCCTTCACTTGAAGCAGGTGGCTGATGAAAGGGCATCGCCGCGTCGGGCCGGTGGCACCCCTGACTGCGTCATCCCCTCTGACTGGAAGACGTTAAGTCAGAAATAATGATGACCTGCAGCTCATTGTGTTTGTGTTTGACACCCTTGATAAGGGTCTGGCTACTTTACATGGCCTCCAGCTTTCTTTCTTTCTTTCTTTCTTTTTTTTTTTTTTATAGTTTGAGTTCAAAAATAAATTAGGGGAATTACTGAGGCAGCTGGCCTTGTGCATGAGGTCTGCCCTAAGCAAGGCTTTTAAGAAATGAATCTGTAATCCATAAAAATCCCAGAAAATCTTTTCCTTTCTTGCTTTTCTGAAGGCGTACATCTGTCTTAATCACATAATACTAGCCCAAACGCACCAAGTTTGCTAGTCTTTATTAGTCAGTTTGCTATCCAGACATCACCCGAGGATTAAGAGAAAGAGCTGAAGTCATGCCGATGCTGTTAATTCTTTCTGTTTGTATTTTTACATTCACAGCGGCGTTGCTTGTAAACTATGAGGGTGTATTGGGGCCATTTGAGAAGAAAAACATTTTATGTATTCAGAGCTCAGTGGAAGGAGAAAAGATGGATCTAGAAACCAATATATCTTGTATTTTGAGGTTAAGGAGTTCAATCTCTTCACTTCTGGTTTAGCTGTCAGCGAACTGGGTCTTTGAATGCCGTCAAAGAAGAAACGAGCACTTCATGTTTGTGTTTGTAGATGAGTGAACATGGCTTGTAGTGTAAAAACTCTGCTCAACAACGCTGAGAAAGGGCTTCCAAGATAAAAGTACATTTAAAAACAGCTTTAGATATTGCCACATCCTTCTAAGTGCAGAAATTCGGACTTTAGAAAGTGAAATATTGAGAAAACCCTTCGGATCAGAGTACAGATGGCGCATGTGGGAGACTTAACGTCCGCAGTTAATGACGGGATCAAATACACATTCCTGCACCTGCAGAGTTTTATGTTGCCAAAATTAAATTTTCACCAGCATCCGGACTTTGAGGAGATGCCGCAGTGAATAGTTGCGTTTCCATTCCACATTTTTGCAAAAGAAAAGAAAACAATAAATTTGCGATGAAGGTGCCGCTGCGGGGGGGCTTTGGTGTTTCCGTTGAACCGTGTTTTTCTTTTTATGAGCGTAACTCTTCGGGTTCTCGCTCCATATCTCCGTATGTCGTCCTGTGAGACTTCTCTACAAAACGATGAAAAAGAAGAACTTAACTTTGAAGACAAAAACATCCTTTTGTCAAATTATTGTGCTGTCTGCTATCACTGTTGAGGAAAGATGAGAAAGAATGGAGAGAAAGATGAAGAAGGCAGCAGATGATCATTCAAATGATGATTTTTGAAAAAGCATTTCCTGTTTTTTGCAATAAACTGGATTATCGACACGCTTGAAAAACCAGCTTGTGAAAGCATAAACAAAAAGGTCTTTCTGATATTTTAAAGTTTCCATTACAGGCTTTTCTTTGCGATATTTAAATTTTGCACAAATCTAGAGGTAACAGAAGCACAACTGGTAATGCAACAATATTTTGAACCGTTGCAGCTCATGAAGAACCTGGTCCCGTTTTCGTGACAGACTGCTACACTAGTAGTGAAGGGATGAGAGGAGCCTCTCTTATCTGAAGGCTACACACTATTTTTCACATATTTCCTGCACGTCATTAAAACAAGAATTCTGCTTTTGTCCCTCAGAATTTGACTCCCACTCGCCTTGCCTCACTTTTTTTCTTTTTTTTTTTTTTTTTTAAATGGCACATTTGTAGTTTCCTGACTGTAATTTCCTCCCATGAAGGTGCAAATCAAGACGTAAAATTGCGACTCACTCAAACGCATTGAAAGCATTCTTTTGTTTACCGTGACGTCGTCTCAGCTCAGTAGTGTGAGGTCTGAATGAACTTCAGGACCACAGCAGCTGTAAAAGTCTGTCTTCTGTTCTCCCCTCCTGTGCCTCCGAATATAAATGCATACAGATCTGAAGCCATCTGTCACCTTTTCTCTCACTTTCGCTCTCCTTGCTTTTCACAGCCACCTGCTGTCTGCAATAATCCAGCGCCACTAGGCTTTGTGTTGATTGCGCTCCACTCAATATATTCCCTTTACATGCCCGGCTCCTCACAGTTTGACGTCTTTGTCCACTTCACAAACACTCCTCCTGCTCACCGCTGCCCCTGCGTTACCCACCGCAGTCAGGTATCCCACTTGCACCTGCCAGGCCTGAATCACCCTGAAACGGAGCCAGGAAAACAAACCCGTCTGTCGGGCTGCCTTACAGTCGGCTGATAAGCCGGGGACTTGCCACGGGGATGAAGTTGTCATCACCCTGTGGGGAAATCGATGGGCGTGAGCTGCATCTAAATACCCAGCGGCTGCAAGTTTGCTAATATTCATTAATAGCCATTGTGCTTGCACCTTCTCTCTGTCAGCTGCAGTTAAATGTGGCTCCAATGCAACGACGATTGCTGCTTGCGGGTGTTTGGGAAATAAAAGGTCAGCTGTTCGTGAATGTGAAGCATTCTGGTGGTTATTTATAGTGATATGTCGTTTGAATTGCTATGGTTGGCTTTAACCGTTATCCATGACGGTAACACGAGTCTTCATAAGTTCACCTTTTTCATCTGTCTGAGAAACTCTGGTAGATTGAGATATTTGGTGACGTGGAGGTGGAAAATAGGACCTCGGACCGCCGTCTTAGACACATTTCCTGAGCAGTCCACAGTCATGTGCAGCTAGTTGCAAACAGATGTGTCTAAATAGAGGCTTGAATCCTAAAAATGGACCTCAAGGGGACTTAATTGCACTTAGTTATGCAATCCGAAGTAAGTGCCTTGTAAAGTTGCAGCATTTGGACTTGTTGCCTTCACGGCGTGCTCGGGTTTCTCTCTGTCTGTTTTTCCATAGAAAATGAAAGCTAAAAATATTCCCATAGTTAGTTAGCTGTTGTGGGTTTTTTCTGTTTCTTCCACTTTAATTTTCTGAGGTGAATCGGGTTTAGCTGCTGCAGTCTGAAATCCAGCTTCAAAACCAGCCAACATTCACCGTAGTTGAGGTGACTGATCTGCAGGGAAAGTTCGCACCGGCAGCTTTTATCAACTTCCCAGCAGTCTGCACCATCTTTTCCCTCATCCAGCTATAAATACCACCGCTAATGGGCGCCATGACGATCACCTGCTGTCAGGTTTCATATTAGCTGTCCGCATGGAGACCTTACTGTCGCAGTACTGCTGAGGGGAGTTGGTCAGCTGTAGATAATGTGCTATTTAAGAGATTATCTCTAAGTGTCATCTGAAACAATGCGCACCAAAACTGCAGCCTTTTGCAGGCACATAATTATGTAAAAAGTAGGTTGCAATTACAGCTTGGAAGGGAAATGGATTTCACTTTGAAGTTGTGTACACCAAGACAAAGAAGCTTTTTATATGATTGTTGACTTTTCTTGGATTATACAAAGACTGAAATGTGAGGTTTGATAAGCTGCTGCTCTCAAATGTTTTCAGAGTAGTTGTCGTTCATTAGGCTACGGAAGAGTTCATTTTTTTTTTTTTTTTTTTTTTTTTTTTTTTTTGATTATATTTAGTGCAATATTGCACTAGGTCTTCTTTTCATTAACCTATCAAAATGCAAGCCTATACGTCTGCGTACAACCTCTCACTAGATGCCCACTTGAGAAAAATTGCAGGTTCAACATTCAAGTACCTAAAAAGCTTAATATACTTTTAAAAAAGCAGATGGATATGCGTTCGGAGAGAGAAGTCGATGCACTCAGCGGTTGTTTTTATGTTTGAATAAATTCAAGGTGCACTTACATTTGCATGCGAATGCTTATTCTCGCCGTCTCCTGATGTTGTCGTCCTCTTTGTGACTTTTTGTCCCTTCCTCCTTCCTCTCCACTCCTGCAGCTCACGCGAATATGAGATGCGGCAAGTAAATAATTTGACTGCAATAATGCAGGTTCGACTTGCGTGAGCCTCGTCATGTTTGGGCATTTTGGCTCCAAGTGCTGAAACCGAATACTTCACTGGAGCCTGAAAGTTCTGAGTTTTCACGGGGTTCTGTCCGCAACGGTTGCAAGTGAATTTCATGTGGAAGAATGAAAGGAGGAAATTATCCTAAAAACAATTTAAAAACATCAGTCGCTGCTTGATGCTGTGCGACATGAATTTTGCATTTTCCATCCTGCAGGCTAGCGTTCCCAGCTTTGATTCAGGTGGTTTTCATGATGAAATGCATTTCTGATGCAAATGCATTTATTCAAGCTTCTCCTCGTATTCAAAGCTTAAACTGGCGAAGTCCCGCTTCATCCCTTCCTGTCTTTTGTCTCCTTCACCTCCCATTTTTCTCCTCTTTTTCTGCCTACATTGTCCTCGCCTTCATTTGTCTGTGCTGCCATTAGTCTCCCTTTAGGCTTGTGGCAGCAAGCATAGGTGTCCCGTCCTCCACAGCGGTCAGGGGCAGCGTAACCCCTACTGAGAGGTGGAGATGCCTCATCTCTCCCTGAGAGCTCCCATGTCCCCTGGCTTTCCTCGTCCTCCATCACTCTGTGTTCCTGTGACTGTACTCATCAGGAGTTCTGGCACGATTCACCGACACGTGTTCTGTTCCCAAAGCCTGATAAAGTAGCAGGCACAGGGAGCTACTGGAAGGGGTTTTCAGAGAGCCACGTTCTTGATTAACTTGATTAATATGTCAGTTAATCACTCCAGGCTTGAAAAATAGGATGTTGTTTGTGTGATCTGGGCCATGTAAAGATTGTACCCAAAATAAGTCACCTCAAAAAGTCAAGAAGTCCTCATAAGTTCTGTTTCCGTGTTGCTATTCGGCCCGTGAACACACACGTGTCCTAAATAGAGAAGCAGCAAAGCTTTTTGTGTAATTATCACATTTCTAATGAAGGTTTTCAGCATTTAAAGCTTCACCCTCCCTTGTTATTGAACGTTTAATAAAGAAATAAAATTTAAAAAAAATCACCAAACAGTGAGAAGATAAAAACACAAGATAGAAAATAAAGTAAAGAGAACCTTGCTGAAGCTGGACGGAGCTCGTAGCCAGAGGCAAGTCTGTAAGCACCCTAAACATCAAAAAGCAGAGGGTTCTCCAAGTATCTTCACCTGGCTAAACCTTCAGAGAGAATATTTATTTATTGTGTTTCTTCAAAACTGATGGTGGCAACAAATTTTTAACACAGACAGACACTGGAACATTGAAGGTGTATTGTTGAAACTCGAGCACTAATGTGCAGCCTGAGAGAGAGCGTCGTCGAGTCGTCGCGTCGTCGAGTCGTCGCGTCGTCGAGTCGTCGCGTCGTCGCGTCGTCACGTCATGGTGTTGGTGCTTTATCATTGCACGTCTGTTCAAACTACCTGTTGCAGGATGATACGCATGAGCATCGTACAGGCGTCGATTGAGTTCATTTAACCGGAAGATTTTCCCACCAAGCAAGCGTCCGTGTTGCTCGGATGAAGATGGTTATGTCGCGCAGGTCTTGTGCATCGGTGGACGTGGAAAGCTGTTGTTCAAATCCAGTAGAAGAGGAAATGCAGGGAGAGACGTTTCGAGTGAGTTCCCTTCTTATTGAAGAGACGAGGCACAGAAGGTGGATCTTTTCCTCTACATCGGAGTACCACCGTTATTCCCCCGTCGATTGAAGAAGTGTGAATAGGCTGCTGAAAGACCCCTCCCTCCAGCGACACTTAAACTGAATAAAAGCTCAGGCCTTCTTCAGGGAATACAGTGTGCTCCATCATCTGCTAGCAGGGTCGCAGCCAGGCCAGCAGGAGCCAACGTGCAAAGCCGTGAGCCTGTAAATGTGTCAGCGCAGAGTAGGGTCGAGCACCATGCTGTCTCCTACCGCTGGAAGCCTACCTTAAACAGCAAGCACTTGTGGGCAAATGTGCCGGCTAAACGCGTTACGTGCTGCTGGAGCGATTATGCATGCATCCAGGTGATAACACCTGATGGTTTTTGCATTTACTCAAGTTGGCAGTCATTATGCAAAAGCCGCTGCTGCCTGATCTGCATTGTTCTCTGCAGTCACTGCTGTATGCAGGGAGTCGGAGCAGGATCAGGAACTGCAGACTTACAGCATATGTTGTTGTTCACGGCATTTGTAGTGTTTTGTTTCGTTGTTAGAGAGCTGTCGCTCTGGCTCCGGTCAAATCATTGTAGATGCTGAGAGAGAGCTTGAGAGGTTGGTTCATGCATCTTGGCGGCTCGTAGAGTCGTTTCTCATCTACTATAACGAGAAATACTCGTACCGTTCTTATGCCCCCTGTGAACCCCTGCCTTTCACCCAAACTGCAATTTATAAAAACTAAACTGACTTGGTGTTTTGATCATGCAGCTATGCAGACATTCCTGGTTCTTCAAGTACAAGTCTACAAAGATTTATGAAGAAGAGCTTTGTCCCTCTTGCGGTCAAGTTCACTACCTGGAAAGTAGACCAGGGCTCTTCAAGTCCAGTCCTCGAGGGCCGGAGTCCTGCATATCTTAGACGTCTCCCTGCATCAACTGAGGATAGTCATCGGTGTGTCATCAAGGTCTGCAGAGTCTGGTAATGACACAGTCATTTGTATCTGGGTGACTGAAACAAGTTCGCACAAACAACAAGTTAGCGATTAGTGGAAGTGCAGCCCGACCCCACGCTGCTGGAAGCTGATCAGCAGTATTGTTACCTAAATGAGCTGAGTAGAGCTGAAATGGGGCTCCAGCAAGGGTGGTGCCAAGTGTACGTGCATGTTTACAAGCCGAGGCTCTCCCAGCACAGCTCAGCTTTTCTAGGAGTCGGGTTTACTCAACCGTGGTGAAAGCTCGCCTCGTTTATAAATGTCCCCCACCTCCGGGCTGACTGCACAACGTTTTTCTCTAGGAGGAGGAAACAAAAAGGGATTAAAACAGGTTTCAGTATCTGCGTCAGCTCTGGTTTTTGTGAAGGTCAGTGTTGTTATCCATGCACGTGTTAGGCTCAAATGCCTAGTTAGGTGTAATATGGCTTCTTTTTCTTTTCTCGGTTTGTTTCACACACCCCACTGACCCCTTCGCCCGTATTTTGTGATACAGCATAACAAAGTCCAGCTCCAACACACACTCATCCAGGATGGCAGTCTGATGTTTTTGGATGTGGGCAGTCCTTTGGGTGCGGTAATTGGAAGTAGACCGGTTTAAAAAACAAAAAAAAACCACCATAATTTTCCCTTCACACCCTTCCTGCAGCTGTAGGCAGCTGACCTCGCTAAGCGACGCTGCCAAAATTGGCACTTTCATTATTCCTGTTATCACCCTCGCTCAACGGAGCCTCCCAGTTTCCATAAAATAAAAATAGGATGGTGAATAAGATCCCAGCGGGTCACGGACACCCCGCTGCGTGCCAGCGTTGGGGCTGCTTCTCCGTGGGCCTGGCCCAGGGAGGTGGCTTTGTTGGTGGCAGTCTGATTAGCGAGTCTGTGAGAGCCTCTAAAGGGGGATCCAGCTGCTCTCTCGTATTTGCAAACATCCCTTTTGACCTGTTCAGGCCCATCTTGGCTGATCATCTGCTCTCAGTTCGAACCGCATGTGTACACTGATTGGAAATCGGTCACTTCATTCTTTACCTCCGTTTCTCCTCAGTAAGATTGAGAAGCATTTGTGTTTGTGTACTTCCGAGGCAGTGAGACAAAAAGGCTGCAGGCAGTCCAGACGGAGTCTCCGGAGATGCGCGGCATCTCCGGCTGATTTCATGTGCTCGGAAGTGTTGCCCAAGAGGCCTCGCTCCCACAGACAGCATGTGGAGCACGTGATGCATATGATACGGATTTGAGATGTGGGCGGCGGCGGCGGCGGTGGTGGTGAGGGTTGGGGGTACGCTGCATCTCATTTGCATATGGTGTCTGGGCAGGCAGATGCTGGTCTCGTGTTCGTGCATGTTTCTCCAGTTGCGTACGTTGCAGGAAGTCGTTTGGGGAAATGAGGCAATCGTGCCCAAATGAACTCACCAGTGGCTCAAAGTTCACGGGGGGTACACGTGTTTTATCGGGGGGTGATGTATGTACACACACTGCATGATTAATTATTGATGGACTCGACCCCATTCGTTTTCAGCCCCCAATTTCAAACAGGGACGTTTTCCTTCTTGTGTTTGGGTTCGTGGATCCTCTGGGGGGGATTTTTGTTGTTTTGCCTCTGTACGCTCTCCATTTGGCACGGTTAAATGTTGACATTTTACATTCCTAGAGACTGCTGAAAATATGTAATCGCAGCATTTTTTTTTCCATCCAAAACAGCTGAGGGGCTCACCCACCTCATAACAGGATGCTTTGTGAAGAATGTGCCGACTTTTGACGGGTGGCATTTCAGGGAAAAACGACATGAATGAAAGCAGAAGGCCAAAAAGAAATGGTGTCTAACTGGACCCCAGTGATAATGAATCTGTATTGTTCAAACAAGGTGAAAAAGCATTGCTCTGAAACTGCAGTGAAACTCATCTGCTCGAGACGGAGCTGCAGCCTTAATCCACCTCCGCCGCCTCGCCAACATCCACATGTCGGTTTGCTTTGTGGTTAATAAAACCGTGATATTTTATTCCAGAGACTCGGGTTTCTGTGGGACATTATGGCATTTTACACATTCCCACCCAGCCGTCTCCTCCGCTTAATGTTTGTTTTGTGAACGCATAGGAGGGATTGGCACTTTTTTTTCCTCTTTGTAATGGAAACCAAATTACCAAAGACTAAGTTGCTCGAGGGCCAAGAGTGTATTGAAATACAGAAATGCCACCAATGGATCCTAAACATACCCCGTGCACAAGCACGTGCACATACGTCCTGGGAGAATTTAAGAATGTTGATTCTGCAGAAAAACAAAGCAAGAGTAATGTAAAATTAGGGGGGAAAAAATAAAACTGGGTCATTTCTGAGGAAACTATAGAAAGGGTTTCGTAGGTATAGTTGTTAAACAAGAAGTCTGAGGAGGTTTTAGTTGTTAATAGTGTAAAGTGAAAACACTTAGTTTCTACTAAAACATGTAGTGTCTCATGAATCTATCGGATGGGTCTCCCAGTCATCACACTTCTCCTCCAGGAGGCATGCTGTCTGTGACCCAGTCCGCTGGCTTCCAGAACAACATTTAAGATTATTATTTAAGTTAAAGTCCCCCCAGTCTGGCAGTCCTGCACTGTTTTAAAGACGCGGCCTGTGAAAGCTGTTTCCTGCAGGCTTTTGAGCATCTATTCTGGTCTCTGTACAAGCTTGAAGATTGTTCCGAATGGGGAAAAAAACCACTTTCATGTATTTGTTTTGATTAATAACTTGTGGTATGAAGAAGGAAAAAAGAAAAATCCCAAATGTGCCCTTGAAGGTGATTTGGGAGGAGCGCAGAGACGGTGCTGTTTGATATTTCTGGAGAATCGGTGTGACACGCACACTTTTTTCCCCCCGGATTATGTCGGGAGTCGGAGCACCCTGTCAGTTGAAGCTTTTGTGCGACTCGAGTTGCACATTAATCTCGACTGTTCCTGATTATCGCGGCAACAGGGTATGTGTGCAGTCACTGACATACTCCACCCTTCAACAATCTGATACACAATCTGTGTCAGCTTCCCCGTTGCCTCTGATAAGGTGTTTGGATACAGTGCAGTGTGCTAGAAAGGTCCCAAGACAAAGATTATATTCCTGCCAGCTGAGCGTCTGCAGTGGGAGCAGCAGGAGTTTGATTAGTTCACTCTTTGTTGCTGCTCGTCTCACACTTTTATTGTTCACGTGATTATTTTTCACTTATTGCTTTTCCTTTTAAGTCGTAAAGCAAGTGTGAGAAATTGAATCTCTCATGTCTGTTGACAAGCTGTTGGAAACAAGCAGCTGATAAAAGAAGGGGAGAAAAAAATAACAAGATGCCCGGCCTGACTTGACTTGAACTCTTTCATTTCTCTCCTCACCTTCCACTTTCGTCTCCCTCTGAAACATTTGTCTTCTCTTTACGACATTTTGCCGGCACGAGCGGCTCCTCACGTGTCACGAGCTGTCAGGCGCGCTCGTCTTCGCCGTCTGATCTCTAGAGAGATCGAGAGGAACAAGATTGTTAAAGGCGGGGGAAAGGAAACTGCTACGGGTTCTTGCACTTTTCTTCTGCATTTTCTCATGAACTTGGAAGAAGAATTGCAGTGCTCTGTTATTTATTACAATTCATTTACATTTGAATGAAAGACCGTCTTTATTCATTTCTGTCTTTGTTCAGAGGGAATCTGGGATTTCATCGTAATTATCTTCAAGCTCAGAGAAGTGCTGTTCGGCTTTGTCCCCATGCAGCCATCACAGGTTTTTGGAAATGATGAAGAATGACACTTTTATATTATTTATTTATTTTTTTTATAATTGGCAGAGGAGAAAAACGCAGCAACTACTGACTGACAGTCTTAATTGACCGCCGCCTTTGTGCTGGCTTTCTGAGCTCTCAGTGAAGACCCTGCTTTTTGAGTTTTATTGTGCTTTTTGCTCTGTTCACTCCTCTTTTCTCTGCTAGATAAAAGTACCGAGTCAGTAATGAACCATTAGCATTGTGCTGCATCTGTCTCTTACGCCGCCATCGTCGTCATCATCATTACCGAACCACATTAGACATGGAAACCCGTCCTGAGTAAATGTGTTTAGCTGGAGCCTGACTCGGCCCACAGGGTGTCTGTGCTCACAGAGCTGCACATGCTTCTGGCAGATATCTGCACCCGGTGCGTTGACGCTCTCCTGGCAGGGTCGGAGAGGTGCACTCTCTTATCAGTGGACTCGGAGCAGACGATGAAAGCATCACTCGGCGTAACTTTACAGCTACACTCTCACGGGTTGAGAAGTGAGCACAGTTTCGAGGCTCCAATCAAAAGCTGAACACAATTCCTGTAATTTTTAACTTTTACTCCCATTGAATATCATGTTAAGTGCTCTTTAATGCATGTCTTTGTCTCTACTGTTATGTGTACCCAGATTTAGCATGCAGATCCTGAATAACCTTCCTCGTTAAGCTTTAATGCCAGTAATTCATTACCTCTGGCACAGAGACTAATGACACTATTAATCAGCTATGAATAGAGCTCGGTTACAGCCGTGGGAGGCTGACATCTCCTTACTGTAACAAACCTGGCTGTGCACATACAAGACAGATTGTCAGGAGGACACTGAAAACTGTCCAGCATGTCAATTTCCTACAACTGACAAGGTGTGTGAAGATTTAAACTACTTGTAAAGGTTTTATTTCCACTCCGCTCGTCCAGTGCAGTCTTTATATCTGACCCGACACCAATTTCAGGAGAAATCAAACCTTCCACATCACTTTTATTTTCTTCTGAGCAATTTATTCTGCAAAAAGTGGTAGTGAGCAAACTTGCCAGTTTCCTTATGAAACCAGTTCAGAGCTCTTGAGCCTTCCTCCTTCTCCGTTGTTCTTGGGTTTTAACTGCTTTCCTTTTCTCTCTAAACCGAGCTCCGAAATGATCCCTCTCCTACAAAAGCAAAGCCGGAGATAAGGTTGACTTTTCTTTTTAAATGTGTCTGGGCGTACCTGTCTTAAGTCGGGGCTTGCCTGTCAGTCGTGATTTATTCTTCTGCATCGTCTGGCTGAACTCCAGACGATGCAGAAGTATGTGCCCTTCCCAAATCAGAGGAAGGAAAAAACGAAAACGACGTGTTGTGTAACTTTGTGCACTCGCTTGGATTCATGAACTCTGTGCTCTGTCTTTGCCTACAGATTTGTAAACATCTGCACACGTGCATGGAAAGGAGGATGTTAACGTTGTGAAAGTTTACAGCCCAAAATTACATTTTCTTTAAAAGGAGACACGTTGACATACTTTGATCCAGATTGTGCAGGGATTCAGGGCAAACGCACACAATTCCAGCTTATTGTTACACATCACCCCACCTCTCTCAAATCACTTCTTCCATGAGGACGCCTCTTTTGAAATCTGCACCACAGCTTTGCTCCACCTTTAGGTAGGTACAGAGATGATTTGAGATGGAGATGCTGGATGACTTTCATCTGAGCTGGGTCTGAGATGTCACAGAACCCTGCGGGTCTGACCTGCTCGTGGCCTCGGTGGACCCGAATGGCAGCTGTGGAGCTGCCATTCGTTTTTTTTATATTTTCTTATTAGAGTTTTTTTAGTTATTATTTGATTTTTTAATCAAAATCATAATTTAAATGAATACAATTAGGAAATGTTTTAGACTGCAATTGTTTATGCACCACAGGACGTATTATTTATTATTACTTGCACAATAAACACATGCCAACATCTGTAAAAAGCAACAGTACAAGAAACATGCAGGAAAAAGAAACTTATAACATTATAAACAAATTATAAATTTTATCACAAATTACATCAAAATCACAGTATGTATCACAAATGTCAGAGTTGGATATGTTTCCTAAATTGTTCAACCTTTTCTTAAACCCTGAAAGTAAAATTTGTTTCAGTTGTTCTCTTTAAATCTGGTTGGACTTGCACATGCCGTCACTGTAAAAAAATAAAAAATGCTCCAGTCAATGTTCAAATGTGTGGGAGTGTAGAGTTCAGTCGAGCGTGCGTGCGTGTAAACAAAGAGCATCGATTTGCACATAACTTTTTTTTTTTTTTTTTTTTTTTTTTATCAAGCTGATTAAAAAAAAAACAACTAAATAATGAAAGCAAATTTGCACAAATGGGATCACGTCTGAATTTTATGTTTGTAAATTGCTGTTAATTATAAGTCAAAGTAAGACACACAGATCCGGGGTTTTACTTAGATTAACTGTGTTTTTTGTTTAGTTTTTTTATCATCTGGACCACAGCTGGACGTCCTTCTCTTTATTTGAAACAGTAGACAGGAATTCCAGCCTTTCAGTAGTTTGTAATTCCTTCTCACGGCTTCATTATTTTCATCTCAATTATTTACACTCATTTTCACGGGCCTGTTGGATCCATAGAAACCATGCCTGCAGCACATTTACTCAACCTGCACTATGAACGTAGTATTTCGTCTTCATCTGTTAATATAATTTGTTTTTAACGTGCTGGGCTCTGTTACAGCAGCGGTCCGGTTCGGGAGCTTCTCGTCTTAAACCGCCTGCAGCAGCGCACAAGTTCTCCTCAGCTGTTGCTGCTTGTTTGGGATTGTGATGCTGAGTGTGTTCAACTGTACGAAAGTATTTGTTTGTTACCGCTTATTTCATTAAGTTAAGCCCTCTCTGGATTGTGTTTTCCACATCAACAAACGGGCTGAAAGCTTGTCTGTATTTGATGAACCTGGTTTGAGTTTAGTTCTGGGTTTTTGGTTGTTTTTTTTGCTTCTTTGTGTTACTTTTCTTAATGGGAATCATTCTTCAGCATCTGGCGCGTCGTGATGCTGTCAGAAAGCATCGGGATGATAATGCGTCCTATATTGGTATTGGCTCCGTGTCATCAGAGTGAAATGAAACCGAGCCTCCGAGGCGGTAGTGCTGACTTTCAGCTCGGATGTTGCTTGGAGCTGTCGTCATTTTTGGCCTCTGGCGTACTCGATGAGGAGGCCAAGACACTGTTCTTTTTTTAAAGAAACTCCTTCCTGACTGGCCATGGTTATAGACCGATAGCGTAACTACAGTTTTATTTGCAGTAACGCTCTCCCTGCCAGTTATTTGTTGAATGATTTAGCATCTGTTATGTCTGGGGGGCTGCATCTCCCACCGTGGACGTCCACAGCCCTAAACGAAGCATCACCGCCTGCAGCTTTACCCTCTCTGTTGTTGTCTTACTGCACAGACACAAGCTGAAGGTGAAGTTAAAACTGTTCACCGTGTAACTCAAGTGTTTAGGTTGCGGTCAGTGTGCAGTCACAGCAGCCAGGGAACTCGGAGAATCTGAAATGCACGCTAGTACTAAGAACCAGCTTCTTTCTGAATTCAGCTTTGCCTTCCAGATTTTTTTTTTTTTTAATGGAAATGTCATACAGACTGACATTCTTTCCGTATGGTTTCGTTTCGCTCACTTGCCAGGCAAATGGAAAGTATCTCTCCGACTCTGACCACAGATTGTTCCTCCAAAAGAGGAGGGGAAAAAAAACCACCAAATGAAATCACAAACATTTCTGTGGCTCGACGTGGAATGTGACGGTAAAAGTGTTCAAACAGCATCATCTGTAGCCTTGGTCGGTAGAAAAACACCCTCGGATTCAGCTTCTTGGGAGGGGTTTGTTAGTCTTGAGTTGTGTTCTTGTCTGACATAAACCCCGCCCCCCTCCCCCAAATCACCTTTGTGTATTTAAGAGGCGACAAGGTGACTTTGTCCCTCTCAAAACAAAGTCTACCTCTGTGTGCCGTTAGATGTTTGTCCAACTTTTAGTCACTGACAATGTCACTGACAATCATTTTAACAAATGATTGGCTTGACGGCTGATTATCTGGAAGTTAAATGTACTGTATGAAGATGTGTTTTGCTGCCACTACCCTGACATTAGAGCGATGTCTGTAGATTTGCATGTTTAGCCCCCCCCCCCCCCTTGTATTGTGCTGTTGTCAGCTTCGTGAGTGCAGTAGAAGTGTTTTTTTTCTGTGGTTTCTTGTCACACCAAAAGTCTTTTTTTGTTACGTTGTTATTTTGTTTTTTCTTCTGTTTGTGTTTCCTTCCTTTCTTTCGTTTCACTGTCATTTCCATTCCAACTCCTCTTCCTCCTCAACCTGTCCATTTGGATGCGATACCACCCCCGCCTCCTTCTCCTCCCGATCCAAAGACGTAGCCCTGCCCTCTTTCCCTCCCCCCTCACTGACTCCTAACACTACTGACCATGTAACGCCAGGCTCTGGAGGTGTAGCCGGCCCAGCAGGGCCCACCCCCTCCGGCCCCCGGGATGTCGTGGCTTCCCTGGTCTCCACCCGCTTCATCAAGCTCACCTGGCGCCAACCGGCGGAGCCGCATGGAGACGATTTAACCTACTCGGTTTTCTACAGCCAGGACGGCACTAGCAGGTGGAGTACATGAGCTATGCTGCTGCGCTAAAACCGTTACTACTGCTGCCATCAGCAGGTGCGAATATATGCGTACGTTTGTGTGAGGATCACTTTGAAAATCTCTAATTAAAGCAGGTAAATCATTTATAGGAGTGGAGGTTTATTAATTAGAGGACTGTATTCTCAAAGGATTTCATCCCGACTGAGATGTAAAAATAAAAAATCCCCTTAAATCCTTTTTTTTTTTTTTTTTTAAGCGGCCCTGTCATAAATTCCTTCTACCTTTTATGAGTTTAGGATTTATGGGTTTCACTAAGAGGAAAATTTAAAAAGCGGAGAGGTTTTCTTCCAAAAGTCATCCCTTTCAATGTGCTTTGCAAAATAGCTTTAAGCGGTTTTTAGAGGAGCTCCGACACGGTAGCTGTTACTCTGCTACAACCAGGCTCTAAAGGCAAATATGACTTTACTTTCTACCTGCAGACGCGTGAACGAGCTCACGCTCTTCACACAAACCCTGACACCAAATGAAAGGTTTGGCTGTTGGTCTGAGTTAAGTCAATGTAAATTAAATATTTTCTGCTCTTGGATGAAGAAGAAATTTGAATATCCCAACTTGACCTCTTGGGCTAAAATCCAATCAAAAAATGAAAAAAAACAAACAAACAAAAAAACATCAGTAATGAAAGATATCTGTCTTTGCTGTCGCAGTGTTGCACAACACAAGGACGTGTACAACTTCAGGCTGCCGTGTAATACGTTTCTGTGTTTTCTGACTTTTGTCCAACGTTATAACGATCATCTTCCATGTGACCGGAGACTCGGAGACTGAGGTGTTGGCATTATAGCCGAGTCGTCTACAGAGTGCACAAGAAATGGGATCTGCAAAGTCTCCAGGACCCGACGACCTTTGTGACATCACTAACTTTCTTGGTTACAATAAGGCCAAGGTCTCCAGGAAGTCCACGTTCCTGCAGGAATTTTGCCCAGTCAGAAAACACTCGATGTTGCCGCCGTCTGCAGCAGGAGTTGCTGGTTGTCTGGAACCGTTTCTGCTTGTAATTGTCAGTTTTTGTCGGCCTGAAATGATTACAGCCCTTTGGATTTCGGCTGAGTGCAGAGCTAATTTAAAGGTACCAAAGATTAAAATAAAACTTCTCGAAATTTGCATAATAAGGCCGCTTTAATTGTGTGCTGCTAAGAGACGGCAGCGAAGTCCAGTTGTCGTGTAGACGACAACCGGCCCATTCTGCCATCACCATCAAAAACATCTGACAACCTGTCTTAAAAAAGGTATATAAGAGCAAAAGTTCAACATGACCAATGAAACATACTCACCCAATTTCAAAGATGTTCCTCCTCTTATTTCGTTTATGTGCCCACGACCCATAAATTGATCCAGACATATCTTAAAAGTTTTCTTAGTTCTGTAAATGCACCTGAGGGACATTTGAATGAGGAGAAGTGGACGAGAAGTGGCTCTTCATGCATCTCGTTATCGTCTCCTGCAGTCGCATCCTAAGTGGGAGGGGCTAGGATGCAAGATGAAAATGTGAAAAGGGATTCCCAAAGTTGGATTGATCAGTTAAAGTTTATTTGTAATTACGTTTTCACTTGCAACTTGAAATGCTTTACATGCGGCAGACGTGATGGGAACAGTGATCCTAAATGCTCCTCACAAGTGTGATTCCTAATAAATGTAATTAAATTAAAAAAGAAAAAGAAAGCTTGCTTGTTGGACGTGACAGACATTTGAAATCATGAAATATGTTTGCTTTTCTGCGTGTGTCCACATCAGGGAGCGGGTGGTAAACACCAGCCGACCAGGGGAGATGCAAGTCACCATCCAGAATCTCATGCCAGACAGCAAATATCGCTTCAGAGTCGTGGCTCACAACAGCAACGGGCAAGGCGAGAGCTCCGCAGCGCTCAAAGTGGCCACCCAAGCTGAAGGTAACACTCTCTCTCTCTCACTCACACACACACACACACACACACACACACACACACACACACACACACACACACACACACACACAACAGTTCATTTATTCATTCAATAAACAGCACAGACACACACGACAGCAAGGTCCAGCCAGTTTGCTGGAAGCGTGCTCACGTTGGGACACTGAGGCAAACAGGACGAACTCGAGAGGAGCTCGGAAAATGTAAAAAATAAACATCCATGCAAACAAACGAGCGCTGGTTTCAAATGGACGTCCCATCTCCCCTTCACAAACAGTACAAGCCCTCACACACACACACACACACACACACACACACACACACACACACACACACACACACACACACACAGGGGGCCGTGTGTTCAGGCAGACCACCCAACAGGAGAACATAAGAGTACAACCTTTTCCTCTTACGAGCCACTTCTTGTTTACTCCCCAACGTTTACTATAAAGCCCAGCGTGTCCTCTGCTTTTAAACCACATGACTGAGGAATGCTTGAAATTAGTACTCCAGACTCCAACATTTTCCTCATCCAGCCTTCACGGAGAGGAGACACACAGAGGCCTTAAAAGGAGAATGTGCATGAATAACTGAGAGCATAACGTTCCTCCCTTTTCTCTGAGTTTTGGGAGTGGAAGCCTCTCCATGGCTGCTCCTTCAAATCCCACTAATTCAGGGATATTTTGAAAGCGCCGAGGAGGGGAATCCCCGGCTCTCCATCTCACTCCTCTCTTCTTCTGGCTGAGCTGCAGCAACGTCAGTGTCGCTACTGTTTTTGTGCCTGTGTCCTTGGTTTGAGGGCAGACGGATCGACACACACCCCCCTACACCTTAATGCCTGCCAGCAGGAGCTGAGCCACCCACGGGGATACCAGCGAGGGCAGGCTGCACCTGTGTAGTGTACCTGTGTCGAGCGTGTGTGCGCCGTCAGGAGTTAAATCCAGACCGCCCGTCAGGATGTCAGTCATAGTCATTGTGCCACAGTACAGGTGCAACAACGTGACATCATTTGAGTATGTTGTGCATTCACTAACCAGTATCCGGTACTTATTACAGCGCTCCCGTTCTGGCATTCCTGAGGTATTGGAGCGACGGCACAAAATGTAGCAGCGCTGTTTAAATATATTGGATTTATTTTTTTTTTTCAGTTTCTTCCGGTCTTAACTACCATTTGACTGATAGATAAATAGTTTGGTAATAATGAAGTGGTTCTTTAGAAGAAGAAATAAAACAAAAAGTCCCACCTAAATAATAATAATAAATCCACTATTATCTTTCTTTCCTTTTAACGTAGAGCAACAGTTTGGTATTTTACGCCGGACAAACCATCTACTTGCACATGAAGCATTTGTCAGTGATGCAGTTTGGGTGGAGACGTGTGGCGTAGTTGACATTAGACGTGCCACTTCTAATGCTCTCCACATTGACACTCAGTTTAGCAAGTCAGGTAATAAGTTTTAGTTTTTCTTTTTTTTTTTTCCAGCCCAGATGTTTAAATGTGGTTTTTGGGCTCCTCGTTTATGGCCTGGTTGGACGTACTAATTGCAATTATTTCGGCTCCTTCTGGATGCTCTTTTGTTATTTCTGCTTTCCAAACGCTGCCGGCAGACGCGCTGCAGGTTGTCTGTTGTCGTGTTTTTTTTGTAGTAATGTTACCTCTTAACTCTCTTAACGTGACCATTTCATTTCATTTTATTCCCTTTATTTTGGGCCATAATCAGCTGCCTGAGTCCCACATTTTGGGACTCAGGACGTCAGGATAAACTTCTCTTTTTAAAACCGAACCAGCGGTTTGGAGAGAAGTGAGAGCAGCAGTAGCGTTCCCGCAGAAAGACCACCCCCCTCCCGAATCAATGTGCCCACTTGTGGTTGTTTTGAAGGTGACAGATTTGTGTTTCACCCTCCTCTCTCATGTGTGATTCCTGCTCCCCTTAGAAGATGGCAATTAACACATTTCCAAGTCCACTAAAGGACTTTGTATTAAAATTTGGTTTCTCTCCTTTAAAAAAATGGTCAAAAAATGCATCTGGATATCGTGGTCTGGAGAACTGTGCCGTCTTTCAGCACACTGAATATGAAACTGCACATTTAATCTCAGGATCTTCTACATTTGCTGGGTATGAATATTTTTGAACCAGAGGCCTCATCGCTCCACAGCCTCCTTCTTTTTACAGAATTTGATGTGATTCAGTTCTGCAGTTTCTCATTCGGGAACTTATCATTTGTCAGTTTTAACTTAAAATCCGTTCTAAGGTAGTGCCAATGTTTCTAAGAGTCATCAAATGGAGTTTTTGGAAACAGACAGCGCCACGTTTCCGGAGGGGGCAAACCAGCACAACAAACTACAAGAACAATGGAGCACATTAATGCTTATCAGATACTTCTAGTTAATAACTGAGGATGGAGCTGAAGAATGGAAAGAAGAAAAAGAGAGAAGAAGGGGTGGGGGCACCAGTCAGTGGATCATGTTGGTGTTGCATTCCCACCCTCTGACCACCCCAGTGTTTACCTCCACCTGTCTGTATAAATGTCTCTGTTGGATACCTGCTGACATGCTGACCTGCAGTCCCACCCTCTGACCACCTCAGTGTCTGCTGTCTACACCTGTTTATGTAGTCGTCTCTGTCGTCCACCAACTAACCATGTCTCAGTCATATATACATGGAAGTCTTAGTTCTGCTGCTGATGGATAGTTTATACTAATTTATCTTGTCAGAGGCAAACTCAAATGAAGGTAAGTTGTTCGAACCAAACTCTGAATCAAACAACCACAACGATCTGGTAAAGTTGTGTTAGCAGAGGTTTGCGTGCCTTTGCATCATCATTTTTTAAGCCTCACGTGGGATGTAGCACAGAGAGAAAACTGCAGCCACGGGCCTTAACATGTGGTTTAACAGTAATTATCGTGTAGGATCAACGTGCATCTACCTCAAGTTAATTTCATCAAGTATCACAGTGCAGCTTCCACTATACTTACAAGACCATAGACACCTTAAAACTGATACTCAGACACACTGCAATTAACACTTTGTCTAATTAATTCTGCCACGCTGAGCAGAAGTCGCAGTAAACGGGATGAATGCAAAGACCTGCACTGGTGCTTTTGTTGAGGCAGAGCTTCAGATTGTTTTATAACAGCATGCTATGTAAATCGTGTTCGGCGCCTAATATCCACTTTCCTGTTTGTCTGTTTATTCTCCAGTGCAAGTGCCGGGCCCCGCTCCGAACCTGCAGGCGGTGTCCACCACGCCAACCTCAGTGGCTCTCAGCTGGGACAAACCTATCACCGGCAACGGGGAGATCCTCACCTACAAGTTGTACTACACAGACCAAACTGTTGGGAGCGAGCAGGTAGGACGTTTGATCAGGATGTTTATGGGTTTTTTTTTTTGGTCCCAATATGATTATGACCTGTCACAAGCATTTGTTGAATCTTATCTATAAAGATGTGTCAAATTTGAGATGAATCAGTTGTTGATGTTGGCCCAAAACGGATAGTGTAGTCGTGTGATTAAATTAGAAAGCCGGACGGAAATCAGGAAAAAACATTTTCTAAATGAAGGAGATTAATGGCTTAGCCATCAAATGTTTCTTGTTTATGGTATCACAACGTTTTTGCCATCAGTAGATTGATAGAAAAATTGACGATTGCTGGTTTCTCAACAGTCATTTAAGAAATTTCTCTGCGTTATACTAAAAGAAAGAAATGATTCACTCTGTTCTTCTCTGCTGGACTAACTCCATCCTAAGAGTGGTGCAGAGCTGCAAGGATGAACCCCAGCAGTGGTATTGTGCAAGCCAGTGAGCCATTAAAAAGCCTTTAATATGATAATGGATGAAACGTCCGTCAGTGCACTGAGTAATGATGTCTCAGCTCCCTGGAGAAGAGAGCCAGAGATGAGGTGGAAGTGGAAAGAGATGAAGAGAGGTATGGGGGGGGTGAACCAAACAGGTGTGAAGTCAGAGAGACGCAGGACAAAAGGACAAAAAATATTAAATGGCAGTCCGAGTCCACATCGTGCATATGCGACGGTCCGTGGTCACAGGTGAGGTCAGACTTTGTGATTGTACCGCTCAGCAAGCGAGAGGAAATCTTCTCAAAGTCTTTGCGCTCCATTTAAAAATGTCAAAAGCAAAGAGCTGAATGCAAATAGGCCTGGAGTAACTGGGCACGTGGCAGCGTGCCCAATTTGTAAAGCAAAAAGTCTTAATCGCAGAAAGCATCATTTCTCCCAGCAGAAGATGACATTTCTGCACGGCGTTATAAACAGAACCGTTAGTGTGATGAACTGATGAAAGCATCTGGTGTTGCCGCTTTAAGCTATTGGAGCTGTCTTCTTTACAGTGTTTGTGTTCGTATTAAAGCCTGCGTTCATTAAAGTGCTGTCAGGAGTGAAATGATTTGAATTTGAATTTTTATTTATTTGGCGAGGTAATCTTCTCAAGGCTGGGGAGCGTCGACTTTTCAAGCGAGGTTTATATGATCCGTACTGTTTACTTGTTGAATTGTCAGTGAGCACGTACGCTTGATGTCAGGGATGTCAGTCAAGGTTTCCAGATTTTTACATGGGAAGAAGAAAAATAAAAAATAAAAATGCTCTTATTTTTTAGGATGTTGACACAGACAGTCAGTCTTACACCATGACCGGGCTGAAGAAGAACACGGAGTACAGTTTCCGTGTGGTGGCCAACAACAAGCACGGCCCAGGAGTCTCCACGGAGGACGTCGTCGCCCGCACCCTGTCTGACGGTCAGTCGGTGGATGAAGTTTGTATCTGCTGTACCAAAACTGCGTTTAAATTTGTGTAAAGTGTAGTGACCTGTGTGTGTTATTGATGATAATCCAGGAGCATGGAGAGTTGCAGGACTGGTAATAACCAAGTAATTACAACCCTGCATGAAACTGGCAACGCTTTCACAGATAATTGGAGTTGATTACTGTCACAGTTCACCCTTTCCAAAAATCCTTCAATAGTCGTGATCATTCAGATTCAGAAAACTTTATTGGTTCCTGCAACTCTGGTTCAAAGCTGAGCAAACACCAAATCCAACAGACGCAGTGAGGTATGCCGCCTCAGTTCACACACGTCCTCAGTGCAAACGCCGGTCATGTCATGTAAATGCAAACTTGGCAAAAAGGGAAAAAAAACAGTGACAGATGTGTAGAATGGAAGAGCTTAAACTGTAACTGAAAAATGACCATTTTACTCTTCTTGCATCCAGACTCTGGATCTGTGATGAGGCTTGTTTTATGCTGAAAGGATTTTCTGTTTTTCTTCACAGTTCCTAGTGCTCCTCCCCAAAACCTCACTGTGGAGGTCCAGAACTCAAAGGTAGGACTTGATTTCTTTGAGTAAAGGAGGCTGCCAGGCTGGGGGGACTGGAGTTGAAAGATTTGGCATTTGTTGACCGCAGCTGCACAGACTCGGATGCAGCACAGTCAGCAACTGCAACAGCAACAGCAAACACATCTGTGCAACTAATGGAGCAGCCTCCACACACACACACACACACACACACACACACACACACACACACACACACACACACACACACACACCCTGCAGGCTGGAGTGCTGTTTCGCTCTGTGTGATTAGCTGCATCTCAGGCTGGTAGTTGCTGCTAGTTAAGAGGGTGTGTGAACCCTTATCGATCTTCGTATTGGCAGGAGACTTGCCTGTCAGGAGGTTTTATCCTGTGTCGTTGCCTCAGATGCCTATATGTCAAATCTAAACGTGATTGAGGAGGATGCAGGTGCACCAGAAATCTGAGGGAAGAATCTGGCCATTTGCAAGTCAAAGCGAGAGTTGGTGTTAAGTTGCTTCTCTCTGAGACGTTCACTTCCAAACCACAAAGAAAGTCACAAATTTACCAAAAATGAACCCTTTGAACACAGCTGCGGGGGCGTGTCTCAGCTAAAGGTGGCCCAGTCGGTGCTTGTTGCGATGCTTTGTTACCATGGTAACTGAGCTCTCAACCTCCTGGTCAGCAAGTTGATCGGTGACAGGATAAATAGATTTACTTGTTTCCAAGTGTCTTTTATCTAGATTGGATTTCCTTGTGTCTCTCACTATTTTTAAGTTAAACCCGATTTATTACACTTAAACATACTGTAGTTCTCGTGTGAAACTCTTGATTAGATGAGGCTGCTGAGTTGGCTGCTGACTTCACAACAAGCTTGTGATTAAAACAGGAAGCGGGCCTCAGTCTCCCATTGTGTTGGCCACCAGATCTTCAAACAGAGACTTCTAGGCCCATATATTGTATGTATGTATGTATGTATATATATATATATATATATATATATATATATATATATATATATATATATATATATCTACTAGGGTGATGAATTACTTTTTACAAAAGATGTTCCTCACTCCTGACATGTGAGACAGCGAGTACAAAAAGAGAGCTGCAGGAAGAAGATGGGGAAAACCTCCGTCGTGTGTGGATCGACTACCGAAGCAGCAGCCAGCACTTTCAGTCCTTGGCTGGTCGATGGAAAGCCCGAGCGAGGGAGGAAAAAAAACAAACAAAAAAACGACAGACAGTCCTATCAGACACTCACAGCTTGAGCATGAAGCAGCCACCCCTGCTGAGGGATGCTGGGATGAGATTTGTGGTGAGAAAGCACCAACTAAAGCTCTAATTTTAAGAGAAAAATGAAGAGGGGGAACTCTGGGGAAAGGTCAGCAATTATTTCCTGGATGGATCATTCAGACCCTGAAAAAAATCTCTTTTAAAATACCGACATAATCACCCAGTATCCTTTATCATGAAACATTAATACAATTATTTGTCATTTGTTTACTTTTGTTGAGACTGCGTTTAATTTTAGTCTTTGAGATGATGATTATTTAACCATAACTATGGATGCAAAACCAGAAAACTGAATCTTTGGGTCCTGTCAGGCAGAACCTCTCCTCTTTTACGTGCAACGCTGAAAATCTTATTCTTGCTTCCTTTTTTCAGTCCCCCTTTGTTTCCTTTTGGCCTCTGACTTCTCTCATTCTCCTGTGATTTCAAAAAGTCAATTAAACAGCTTTTCAGGGTTGGGGAGAAAATGGGAGAAAAGCAACACACATAACGGGCTTGGGCCTATAGTTTAATAGGAAAAATGGCCGTAATAAAACACTCTTAACCCAATTTTAATTTGTGCAATTCCCTCGGCTCAGCAGGGGGAGGAGCTTGTGTGAGCCCATGTGCATCTATTTGGGCTTTTGTGCATCAGTGTGACAGTAAGGAAGCGTTAATTAATCTTCTCCCACGCTGAGACACCCCCTACCTTTCTCTTTAAACACACAAACTCAGATGCCCGTATGCCACAACTCTGCAACCTGCCCGGCAAAATCCTTGACAGCCTCGGTATCGCTGTGGGCTTGACCTGAGCACAAGTCCACACCTCACTCATCAGGACACCTCTTTCTGTTATTAATGTTTATTTCCTCCCAATGAGTGAATATGCTCAGAGGGGTATTTGTGTATGTGAAGCCCTCCTGTCAGAAAGAGGCAGAGGAGGCAAAGGCCTTGGACTGGGTGGAAAAGTCACTTGTACAGCCGCAGGCCCACATCTGATAAATAAGACGTTTGTTTCATTTCACTCACGTCCTAACGGAATCATTTCCTCCTCAGAGCATCATGCTTCGGTGGCAGCCGCCACCCCTGAGCGGTCAGAATGGGGAGATCACCAGCTACAAGATTCGCTACCGGAAAGGATCCCGGAGGAGTGAATCGGCTGTCACCACCGCAGGGACGCAGCTTTACAAACTCATTGATGGTAATGACTCCGCTGTTAATGCAAATACAATAGCTGTTGTCGGCGTAAAGCCCAGCCCCTCTCATCAGTCTGTACAATCCGGAGAACTGATGGACAGGAGTCATAAACTGAGTTTACAGCTAGAAATTCACATCCCAGTTCATTCCAGCTCGAGTCCAAATCCAGCTGAGACGGACCGCCTTGTAGATCTGCTGTTAAAAAGCACCTAAATCGCATGTCTTATTGAAACTGACCCCCCACAGCCGACGACAGGCTCCCACCTAACACACTGCAACGATAGTTTTCCATTTAAAGCTACAGAACAGAATATTTGTGCAAGCTGAGTAACGTTTACTCATCCAAACACACAAACCAGTAATGTGGATGCTGCGCTGACATCGGTTGCCCACCTAAACCTAATTGTTTTTCTAATTTATATTTTTATCGATTTTTTGGGGGGGGGAATACAACAAAACAAAACAAAAAAAAAAGGTTTCCATGGATGTAAAACATCCAAGCATATGTTTAAACAATGAAATTGAAAAGCCCTCTCAGACTTTATTGAATTTTCCGTTCCTAATCAATCAGGCCAGTGTGATAACAGTAATAAGATACTTGGTGGTAAACGTGCAGCTAAATTATTATTATTAGGTCTGATAACATGTCATTATACATGCTTTTAGACATATAAAATGTATTATGAATGTCATGTGTATGATATGCATGTAGTATACAACATAATACACTTTGTTTAATATGGTGTTTTATCACATATTTATTACATGTTACGTTTTTATTACATATGTAATAAAATGTTGTTATCCAAAAGCATTTAGGTTGGTTTTGATGCGTTAAAGTGCATGAACTCGGTCTAGTTTACCCAGAAGTCAAGTGTACGGACAAAGTCGGGCCGCTCTGGCGTTGGCGGCACGCAGCAACTGATATGGACGACGTCCTCAGAGTGTCCTGGCATGTTTTTTCACGCTCGCTGTGCGAGGTGTCCACTTGCATCTCGGAGGGTGTTTTTGATGTCCGGTGTGAACAGAGCTTAAAAAAAAAAAAAAGCTGACACTGTGATTGATTTGTGGCCTCGCGTCAAAAGCGTTTGTCTTTGACGGGATGACACTCGTCCCCCAGATGGTTTCCAGCTCGTACTTCTTCAGTTTCCTAACCAGTCATTTGTTAAGTTTAAAATGGTAAACCCAGGATGAACGTGCGATTAATGCGTTCTGTTGTTAGTGAACGTGACGATTTTGTTCCCTCAGATGCTTTAAATTGGCCTTGTGTTGAATCTTTCATGCTGCCAGACTCCATCTAATCTCTGCTGAATGTATGTTAGAAAGCGCACCGTCTGCTGTGCCCGATGTGCGGCAGTGTTTCAGATCTTGATCTGGAGGACCCCTCAGTCTGAGCAGGTTCTCGTTTGTAGTCGGTCCGGCTGTAGGTCTGAGTTTCATCTCGCGTCTTTGAAACGGAGTTACACGACTTACTGTAATAGCATTACATGCTGCTGCTGCCAAAATACGCTCAGTATCACTAGAGAGACACAGCAACGGTTATTAATATTAGATGTTGTCTCGGTAACTTTCAAGTGGCCCGGCCCCACGCTGTGTGCTGCATCAAAGAGAATATACACTTAAAAGTTGATTTTGAAGATCATTCTGGGGGGGTGAAACAGAGGGGTGTTTGTTGGTTCAAAAGCATTTAGAAGGAGATGTTGTAGCCTTGTAGGCATGGATGGTTAGGCAGTCTTCAGAACCACCCCCACCCACCCCCCCAGGGGCGCCGCGAACACTGGCTACAGGCAGAAACAGCTTCAGGATTAGCATGTAGCAAGCAAATGGGACGATATGATGATAATGAAAAATTTTATAGAAAATGAATACCGCAACACATCATTTGTCAGCAGGCGCCTGGCCCAGCCCCACCCTCTTTGAATACCAAAGCCGGCACCCAGCAGTGATGCAGCTCTCTGATGCAGACGTGCCTTTAAATTATGAATGAGTTTGGAGTCAAATATTTTTTATACTCTCTTACGCCCATTTGTATTTTACTTTTTATACTATCAGCAGTCACAGACTTTCATCATTTCTCTTCGTAGCAATGTACAAATTTTTTATTTTTTTAACATTAAGACTTCAATCACAGTTGTAATATTTTAAATTACATCCATAATGCTGAGTGCAAAGGAAATGTAACTGCACCTCAGCAAGATTTGCTTGATCCATGTCTCGGCGAGTTCATAGATTTTCACCTTAAACTGTTTCATAGGTTGCAAAATATTTATTGTGTCTCATTTGCATTTCAAAAAAAAAAAAAGGAAAAACCTGGATTGACCTGGATGAGTGGTGCGGATCATAACATTACCGAAGTAAAAGCTCCTCCTGCTGCTTCAGGTTCAGCTGTGACTCTGTTGGGTTGGGTCTGCAGGTCTGGAGCCCGGGACCGAGTACTCCTTCAGGGTGTCAGCCATGACGGTGAACGGCACCGGACCGGCCACCGAGTGGACTGCAGCGGAGACGTTTGAGAGTGATCTGGATGGTAACGGCTGCTTTTTACAGGATTAACCTTTTATTTGCTGTTGAGTAAAAACTAGTTTTAAAAATGTTTTTGTTTTCCTCACCAGAATCCCGAGTACCGGACCAGCCCAGCTCGCTGCACGTCCGGCCTCTGGTCAACAGTATTGTGGTGAGCTGGACGCCGCCGGAGAACCAGGACATCGTGGTGCGTGGTTACACCATCGGCTACGGCATTGGAAGCCCCCACGCTCAGACCATCAAAGTGGACTACAAGCAACGCTACTACACGATCGAGAACCTCGGTACGAACGATCTCTTTCATCACATATGCGTTTGTCACTCTAATAATGATTTGAAGATAGCAGCCAAACTGTCAGACGCCGATGTGACCTGTGAGACTCGTGTGTGCGCTGCGCTGCACTGAATGTACATATTTAAAACAAAAAGATAAATGTGTCAAAACTGGTTTGATTTGCTCAGTTTAAATACTAACCAGCAAAGAGTCAGACACACAAACACTATGAAACAATCCACGGGTGCCCCATCGTGAGTATTAAGGGAATTAATTAGATCTTCCCCACCACATGCCTCAGTCGCTAATTACACAGATTGGCCTAATGGGGACACAATTGTTAAAGGTCATAATATGCAGATAAAATAAATTGGTTTTAGTGGTTCTATCTCTTGTTGTCAAAGCGAATGAGACATGAAGTTGTGCCTCATTAAAATGTTCTTCTGCCTCTCGTTTAAACGCCAACTCCTTTACTCTTCATGCAATTTGTAGTAAATACAAATTTTTTTTTTAATTATTTTTAATTTAGAAGACAAAATACTGCAATCTGATCATAAAACTTCAAAAAAGTGATGGCTTTGTTGATCATGAATTGGCTCTGAAATGACTTTTAACAGAATGATCTAAGGAGTTGGAGCGATTCGAGGGAGGAACTGTTGCACATATCTTTACTCTATATGCATAATTGAAGGCTTCATTATGATCCCAGTGAGCAGAATGATTGTATTCAGATACTCGCTCTGCTAATATTGCCATTATGAGCTGAGAGTCTCTGGAGTTTGGTTTGATTAGATGGCTGCATCAATTTCTCCCTCCCCTGCTGTCTCCCTCGCTGCTCTCCGTCTTCCTCGCGCAGACGCCAGCTCCCACTACGTGATCACGCTGAAGGCCTTCAATAACGTGGGGGAGGGGATTCCGGTTTATGAAAGCGCCATCACCAGACAGCAGTCAGGTATGAACTACACACCTTGCACATCTGCATCCACACGGGAATCTGGTCCCACCTTCCAGGAAAAAAATCGAATAAAATAATAGATGAATTATATTTTGATGCGCTGAAGATGCGCTTTGTCGTCTTTGCAGGTTAAATTGTTCTTCCTTCCTGTGATCCCAGTTAAGATAAGAGCCCGTACTGTGTGGTTGCGCTCGTTCCCAACTCCTCAACTGTTCGGGCTGACATTTAACTTTGCCCTCTATAATCCGACATCATTATCACACGGAAATGTGTCTCAACTTTTAATTTACAGAGAAGAAAATGGGTCGCCGGCCTCTCTGTGCTTTAATTACCACGCCTCATGATGGCCCAAAGTATTCTTGAATATCTTTTTTAATCAAATGATCAAACCCTCAGACGTTCTCACTTATCACCAGTTTTGATTATTAGAATACGGGAGATAAGCTTCTCAAACGTTGGAATTAACAAGTACCTCGTAAAGAGGGGCAGGCCCCCCACCAGGCAAAAGAATTGCTTTTTAATTGACAAATTTACTTGATTTTATGATGTGCGTTAATCCAGAAACACTTGCTTTTACAGTCTTCCCAACAGAGAGCATGTCAGATCATTTTCACAGGATAATGTGAAATCTGTGAGTAACAGGGAGGGAAACTGGCAGTGGAAGCTGTCTGCTGAGCATTTGTAGGACTGACTAATCACTTTTGAGCCAGGATGTATTGTCTGACGATTAGTTCGGTTTTTTTAATTTACCTTCATCAAACGGTAAGTGCTGATCATCTGTCAGACCTCATCACTGGCCGCTCATGAAACACAGAACACAGAATAATAAACACTGAATCGTGCATTCTTAACATTACAATTTTTTTAAATGATTTAGTCATCAATTTCACAATTTTAAATGTAGTTTTCAGCATATTAATTATAATTGCTTTTCCAAAAACCAAAATAATGCGTGTTTGTATTTTAATTTGAAAGGCGTTTTTACCATCAAAATGTAAAAAAAAATATATATATATATATATATATATATATATATATATATATATATGAGCAGAATATTGATTCATATTAAATTATTTAGTTAAGATTGAAATTGAATAACCTTGAGCTATTAAATTCACCCACAAGTTTTTAGTTTGGATTTTAATTGCTTTTCTTAATGCAGCGCATGACAATTTTATAGTTTAAAGTTATAATGGAGAAAATTAATTTTAATATGTTGTGAAAACAGCACAACTTTCCATCCAGACTGAACTGTCTGGACCGCGTAAATGTCCTGACCTCGGTGCACACTTCTCCGCAAGGAAAGGAAGGAACGCGGTACAATACAGCAGCTTTGCCGCATTTACCGAAGAATAAGGTCGATCCCGTTCGGCTGCCAGCCAGACAATGCATAATTCGTTAAGCCTCAGATCACAACCCTGTTAGCACTAAGAAGTAGAACTTAAATCCTGACTGTTTGACAAATGATCTCAAAAGTGCAAAAAGGCTGCCAGTTTGACTGCGTGGTAGCTGAGTTTACACGGTTTACGTGACAGTTCCAGGAGACGAGCGGCCCGTGATCCCCAGTGTGTCCCAGAATGTGGACGGCACCCGCCTCCTCTCGCAGACAGCCTCCCACGCCCCCGCTCAGCCTTGATCGCTGTAGTTTCTCTGCTGCGGCGCTGCAGCACCAGCCAGCATGAGAGGGGAGGGATTCCTGGTGACATGAATCACGTCAACATACTTCGAGGGGGGGTGGCAGCTTAAGTATGCGCACACACCCACAGACTGTCACGCTGTAAAACTTCTCTCCGTGAAGCTCGCTCTCCCTCACATCCTCGTACGCACACGATGCTGTACTTGCGGCAGACCCCCTGTGGTGGCTTTGGCAACCCTTCGACAGATCCAAACGTTTTCTCTCAAAGCAGAACCAAAGCCCACCACCATCTTCTGCTGCTGAATCCTCGGGGGCGCGTTCCTTTCCTGCCAGTTTGTTCAAGTCGGATTTAAAGACGAGCTGACCTACATATTACTTTAGCTTTTGAAAAATAAAAAGTGAAGAACAACTTAGCCTGAACTTAGGTTGGAAAGTGCTGTGCTGTATATTATTAAGATAATATGACATTTTAATTGCAGGAAATTAGTTATTTTACTCCCATCTACAGATAGAAATGTTTACAAGAACAAGTCAGCCTCTTTTGTACAACTTATTCTCCTTGTAAATACTAAAGACTGAATTCTTCTTAGCTGCGTAAAGGATTGTGGCCTGCATGCCTTTCCAAAACCTCAGTTCCTTTCCACAACCACATGAATGCCTGGGCCTTGACTGCGCACACACACACACACACACACACACACACACACACACACACACACACACACACACACACACATACTCTTACTCATCTTACACTGTCTTGGGAGTATAATTAGGGCAGCAGCCTACAAAGAGGTGTCAAATGGAGAAAGGCTGAGAGTAGAGGACCTACAAGTGATCGAGGAGGAGTGTCATCATGGGTGACCGAGCAGAGCTTTTTCTTTTTTTTTCTTTTTTTTTTTTTCACTCACGGCTAAACTAAGTACAGGAGCAGTGAAACCACCAGCCAGGAGCCCATCTTGAAGCATTTACTCTGCAGCATGTGGGCCTGGGAGTTGCTAGTTAGAGCCCTGTTTCCCTCCAGACACACATCCCCTGTGTTTTATGGGGTGGAATGGGCAGGAACCCGTCACACAAACACACCCGTCACACATGAACTCAGAGGTTCCTCCTGAAAGAGCCCATGTTCTCACCGTTTCTCTGTTACGAGCAACAGGTTGTCATTATTCAACCTGCCAAAAGTAATTTATTGTAAATGCTGTTTGTTTTTTTTTATGCAATTCAGTACTTATTGAACATATGGATATGATTATGTAGGAAGTGACAAAATGACTGTTTAAATCAACCCACACTTAAATTTGCATACATTTTCCACACCTCTAGAAAAATACTATACATATACTATAATACTATACATATCCTGAAATATCAAAACTTAAAAAGAACATGTATGAAAACAGATGAATGATAATAGCTGTACAGTAACATTCAGGCATGTGTTTATGTGATGAGGATCCTCTGCAACCCCAAATCAAAAAGGTGTAGGTCATTATGACATAAGCAAATATGAATTTTAAAAAAAAATGCAGTTATCCCTATCAGAGGTGGTGTCAACATCTCTGGACTCGGAGGCATCTGGGATGGACCATCGCACAGTGAAGAATCAGTTTACCAGATCATTTTAGGAAGACATGGACACGCGTGCTCCAAACTAAAGATGAAAAACACCAGAATGATGAAATCCAACAAGTCTGTGGTCGTTTCAACCTCTGTGATGTTGGCATTAATGGAGACGCAGCTGCCTTCAACATGATATCTTTTCCAGGGATGTCTATGCATTTTTGAATAAAACAAAAACACATTCTGCCATAATTACAAAGCCACGGCTGAGGAAGAAGAAGGTGCCGGGAGCTGGAATGGCCTGCATGCAGTCCTGACCTGTCCCCAGCAGAGAAGGAGTTTATTCAGAAAAATGCCTCTTAATGTTTTCACTGAGGGGAAAACAACCAAAAAAAACATCAGCTAAAAACTAAAAATCATCACATTTTTCAAGCAACACAAGGGAGTTTTTTTTCCATGTTAAAACACCAGATTCAATTTCATTAGAGCGAACAGTTGATTAATTTTGAAATCATTGTCTAGCTTTCAGACTTCCATCCATCAGCAAAACCCAACAACAATAAAACTGGATTCCCCTCCTGATTGTCGTATACAACAACTGCATATGGCTTCATGTGGCGATCACACGTCGGCTATGATTGAGCGAGCTCGCAGAGGCAACTTAGGGTCCAGAAAATAAAGAGGGAAGAGAAAACAAAAGAGTGATGGAGCAAGAGGCCGAGTGTAAATCCCTTTTTACTCTGTTACAAACACCGCCATTAGAGGACCCTCGAGCTAAAAATGGCAAATGTTCCCTTTGTGTCATTTTAAGTGTTGTAAGGAATGGCGACTACAAAGTGTTAAAAGTATTACTGGAATGTGTTGCAGGCCTGAAACGTAAAAAATGATTGAGAAAAAACATGCATTCAAGTAACGAGGCCGGTCGAGGTCCGGATGAATGAACGCTGATGGCACTGAGCCAAGCCAGGAGTGGTTCCCACAGTCTCTCGAATCTGTTTTCTGTGTTAGACTTATACATTTACTGCCAGACAACAACATCTCTTTAGGTCCTTGTGCAAATCTGGTTACTTTTATACATTTCTAGGTCAAAGGAGTTTGTTTTCAGGGTGCATGCCAGTCTGCATGTACCCCGAGCCATTTGGAAATTGCAGCTCAGAATGTCATTGTGCCGAATGAAAAGTGAAAAAAGGCGCGCTGGCAGCTGTTCGGCAGAACGGAAGCAGCACAGGACACGTTCGTGTCTACCCAGAGGCAGCACTGTCATGCACGGGCTCCGCACTTAAAGCCTCATTTTCCTTTGGTAAAGTTTTGAAGGACACGGCGCACCTTCTCAATGGGAACTACAAAGAAGGAAACATTTCAGAGATCTCTGAGTCGTCGTATTCATTCACTTTTCATTGGGAATGTGTTGAAATGCTCCACGATGTAAACATGTTTCAGAACTAACTGCCTCTCTTTTGTAAAGATTTGGTCATCACACCTTTATGGATATGAAATGATTCATGTAGGACTGTGAATATCTGCTTTCCCTCTAGCTTTCCATTTACTTTTATCTTTCATATAAATAGAGAATCTCCTCCCTTCTTTCCGTAGTGCTACAGTAACTATTGATAGAGCATCACACACTGCTCAGTAGCTTCTACGTAGCAACCAAGTCTGTAGATTTGTCTTGTTCTAGAGGTCAGTGTCTGTTTTCTAATAGACTCTCCTTTCTTTTTTTCACCCTTCCCAACCCCATCCTTTTTGCAACATTACTTTTGTTTGCCTCCCCTCTTGCCATTGTTCTTCATTTTTAACGCATTAACCTTTTTTTTTTAATTTTTTTTTTATTCCTTTGACCCTTCCTGCATCCTGTCATGGCTTCACCATCCGACCCACCACACCACGCTTCTCGTTTATGTTTTAACTTTGGTCATTTTAATTTGTATGCATGCATGCGGGTTCGATGCCTGACACACAGACCCCATAGACCCCGATGTTGACCTGTACGAACTCTTCCATGCTCCATACACCCCAGTACCAGACCCTACTCCCATGATGCCTCCCGTGGGTGTTCAAGCCTCTGTGCTGAGCCACGACACCATCAAGGTGACCTGGGCAGACAACTCGCTGCCCAAGAACCAGAAGATCACAGATAACCGCTTCTACACCGTGAGATGGAAGACCAACATTCCCGCCAACACTAAAGTGAAGGTAATTGATTTCTCCTCCTGATGCAGATGCAAGTATGTTCCGTTCAGGAATGTCAGATAGGATATGTGATTTAAGAGGATTTCCCACTTTCGTTTTAATTCTCTCTGATTAAAGAACACTTCACAGGAGAGATTTTGTCTTTTCAGCTCTGGCCGTTGCAGATTATTTCTGGGGGGTTGGGTTGGCATGTTCAAGCAGCACAAAGGAGCTTTTATCTTTGTAGCTCTCTGGGACCCCCAGTTATTTTGGAAGTGCCCTGTGGTCGGCTGGTAGGGCAGGAAGGGGTGGTATAACAAGCAATCGGTTACTTTGTCTAGGGACTGCTATTCAGCATGAGACATCAAATGATGGATGAGGCTAGGTGTTGTGTTGTATTCGATGTACCTGCAATATCAATGAAAGAGATGTAAGCTGCATGCATACGAAAAAGAAAAAAAAAAGAGCACGAAGCAACTGCCTTCACTGGCACAAAAACGTCTCATTGGGCAGAGGAGATTAAACTTTTTGTACACTCAGAGGGATTTTAATATGCATGGATTTAGACTGATAGAGGAATTAATCTATCAATCAGAAGGTGGCTCTGAGGATCAGTTTCTGGAAGGGAGCAGAAGTCTTCATGGCTACAAGCATCTTTTAATAAGCAGAACTGTGGGATGACTTTGATGCTTCCATGTGTTTTAATGTACTCGTAAGTGTCTTCCTCTCCACAACAGCAGCCCCACTGTACTTCAAATGTGTAAATAAGCCAAACGTATACAGCAGCAATCCAACATGGGTTTTATGTGATTGTGTGATTATTATTAAGAAAATACTCTACAACCCGCTGTTTTTGTATGTTGCCTTATGATGCTGAACCCAGTGGGCTCATGCACATTTGTGTGCATGTTCGTAGTTTCGTGGATGTGTGTAAATGTGTGACAAAGCAAGTCAGATGAAGGCCTGCGTTTACTGATAAATTATTCAACAAGGACAAGACAAACTGAGAACCAGAAAAAAAAAACAGTGCAGGTCTGACGATGCAGTCCCCGTATGGCCAGCCCAGAGGACCAACGTGCACAGACCGAACAGCCTTGCACGGGACGGTTAGAAGCAGCTTTGTCAGTTCATGGCCTTTTTGCCATTTAACCTGCCATATATATTACATAAATTAAAGCCATCGTGTTTGTTTTATTGTTATTCAGAGTAAAACGGAATTAAAATCCAGTGTTTGTGTGAAATTATACAACAAATTGTAGTAGTAATAGTACATCCACAACAAGACGTATATGGAGTAATACTCTGCCTCCGTACATGAGTAGATCTTCAACTCGGTTTGTAATTGAAGAGATGCAGCTCATTATCTTTCCGTCTTGTTAACAAAATCTGATATATAAAGAAGCTTATTAGAAAAATGTTGTGCTCTGAAACTATCCAGCAGAGCGAGTCCAAGCAGACAGGCTCGTGCATTATTGAAGAGACGACTGCTCTTAAACTGGCCGCATGTTTCTAAAAAAGGGCGTTTTCTTTTCCCATCCTGCTGGCCTCTGTATGACAGCCCCCAGCGGATATCTGTACTTTTGTTATCGCACGCAACATCATCGGCAAATCTAAAGCTCGGCCTCTGGCTCCCACGAGCAGAGGTGTTGAACTTAAATGGGTACAGGAGTCTTTTTAATTTGGTGATAATCAACTATGGGGTGCTCATTTCTACACGTCCACCTCTTCTGTCTGAAAATCCGGTTCATGTACACCGTCTCGTGCAAAGATATACTTTGACTGCCAAATAAGATGAGAACTGTGTTTTAATAAAAAAGTTGACGCAGAATAAGCTTGTCTCACTCAAACTCTGGTTCTGGTTCTGCCACTGTACAAACCTAAATCTTGTTGCGTTCGCCCGCCTCTTTCTCAGATGGCCAACACCTCCAGCCTGAGCCACATGGTCACGAGTCTGAAACCCAATACGCTGTATGAGTTCTCCGTCATGGTGACCAAAGGCCGGCGCACCAGCACGTGGAGCATGACGGCCCAGGGCACCACCTTCGAGACGAGTAGGAACGCTACAGTGACACACACGCGTGGTTGATTGTTCATAAGCACTCACTGTGAGAGGACCAAGGAGGGAAACAACCCCTGGCTGGTTAGGTACTAACGTTTGATTAACCAGGCGTAATGGAGCGAGGAGACCCACCTGAGAAATCCCAGTCCACGACAGAACAGAATATGCCACGAGAGGCCCTTATCCGTAAATCCATCATCGTTTACTAAACAAGAAAGTCATGATATTTGCAGACGATCCTTTTAAACTGTGCTCTGAAAAATGTGAATCAAATATATGATCAAACTATTTATCATAATAATAATGACAATGATAACAATAATAATAATAATATGTGTCTTATGTACAGATCTGTGCACTAGTGTCTCGGTCTGAACAGCAACAGAGCCACAAACTCAGTTTTGGCTCAAACTAGTGACACAGGAACAAAATGACTTTAAACTTGCATGGGCAAATGTTCTCGTTACCTTCAGTGTTAGGTCAATATCCGTTGCATAAAAGTAGATTAAAGATTCCAGTTTCATCCCTAATCGAAGCAAACTCATTGTTCCTGGAAAAACAGCCTGTTGTGTCACCATGCAAATTGAAAGCATCCAATCCCCCGTGTACTTGATGGAAATCCCTGCATTGATCTCTGCCTAATAAAATGTTCAAGCTGGAGCCAGTCAGCATCCATGCTTCCTTGTCAAGTGTAAATGCTGAGCTAAAAGATGCTTCAGATTTACAGCGGCATTAAAACCAAAAGCAGACTTTCTTTCATTGTATGCATTATTGGACTGAGACTTATTATACTTTTACAAGAACTGAGACTTTTTGTTACTCTTTAGAGGGACAGCTTTTATTTCTGCCCAGCCAGGGGTTTGAACAAATGACTGGTATCTGCAGAGTCACAAACACACACAGACGTACACTTGTACATAAACACTTGCAGATGCAGAGGCTCAAACTTAGTACTTGATCCATCATATTGATGAATTTTTAAATGTACAAATCGTTAGCCTCAGTCTCCTTTCATCCGCCTTCTTGTTAACAGTTTGTTTTTTTTAATGCCATCCACAGTACCCAGCTCATCTCCAAAAGATGTGACTGTGGTGAGCAAAGAGAACAAACCTCGCACCATAATTGTCAACTGGCAGCCTCCTTCTGAAGCCAATGGAAAAATCACTGGTGAGTCTCAAAGCGCTCGTCCTGTGTTGCGTCATCTCACAGATCCGGGTTCAGCGTTTAAATCTGGCCATGAAGCATTCGTGTCGCAACTCCTGGATGACGTTGGTTAGGGTTTCCTGACCTTTTGTACGGTGCTGGTTTGAGAGGAAATTCTGTCTTATTGCTGCAGGTTTTAATGTTTTTGTTAAAGTCGGGAGTACGCCAATAAATCTGGTGAATCAATATTCAGTCATCCTACCGTCATGTGCCCATGAAATCCGTCAAACGTCACATTCGACCTGCCAAGCGACAGCTTTCATCAAAGTCCATAGTTGTAGGAGCAGGTACCGTTAAATCATTGAGCGATGTGTTGATCTTGGAAAGAGACCATAAGTATTATTTCTGAAGAAGGCTAAAGGTTTCAAATAACGCCTACAAGCTCATTTAAAATAATAATAAAAGGTAAAAGATATTGCACCTGCCAGTCCAATTCACAGAGTTCCCTTCACACAAACGCAGCACCGAACATTTAAAGACCTTTTAGAAGCTCATGAAGAAGTGTCTTCTTTTGGCAAAAGAAGACACTCTGGGCCGTGACAGTATTCCCCCAGGAAAACAAATCCAACCATCCGAAAAAAAAAAAAAAAAAAAAAAGCTAATCCCAAAACCTCAGAGAAGTGGTGGCCTTCCACGTATGCCTCACCTCGTTTCTCTTCTTGTAGGCTATATTATCTACTACAGTACAGACGTTAATGCCGAGGTCCACGACTGGGTCATTGAACCGGTGGTGGGCAACCGCCTTACACACCAGATCCAGGAGCTGACCCTGGACACCACCTACTACTTCAAGATCCAGGCCCGAAACTCAAAAGGCATGGGCCCCATGTCTGAGGCCGTACAGTTCCGCACCCCAAAGAGTAAGTGTCCACGATGGCCTCCTGGCCTTCACCCGAGACTGAAAGAGTCTTTGACCTCTCTGTTGGCTTTGAGATTTGCTCACGCAGCTGTGGTCCCCACATAGAAACGGTGTTGAGCTATTAAACTGCTGCAGTGATGTTAAATTTCAGTTCTGTGGTTTCATGTGTCAGATCATAAAGAGTCACTTATCTTTTGTCAAACACTGAGATAAAATGCAAACGCAGTGAGAAGTCCAAACACACCCTGATTCAGCGGTTTCTACAACCATACCAGTCATCATGTCCTGTGCGACGTTCCTGTGAGTCTCTCACATCGCTGTGGAGACATTTCAGTCGCTCTTCTTCTCAGTGTTGTTTTAGGACATTAGAATATGCAGACATTTGTCTTTGGACGTCCCGCCGCAGCGTTTAACACGGGTTTGGGTCTGGACTTTGACCGACTGCGACTTCATAAACTTATTTCTAGAGCTGGGCTAGAGCAGTCTTGTCGACTGGTTTTGGACCCAATTACTTCGAAGTCTGCGAATTTTTCATTGGCTGAAAATAAAAATACAAGATCAGTCTGCTTAAGGAGGCACATACAACACTTCTTTATTCGTTAACTTGCTGAATATCCTCCTTTTTTGTCATGGGATCTTCTGTAAAGTTTTATTTTTGTGTTGGTGTCGGAAGTCAACATGTTTTATTGTGGGTATTTTTGTTACGAATTCCTGTTTCAGTGCTTCGCTCTTAATATCAGCTTGGCTGTGTCTGTAGCATATTCTGTTTAGTAACTGTTTTGGTTTTCTCACTATTTTTCATGCCTCTCGTTTTTCGCCTGTTCCTCCTCACAAACCCCATCTGTCGCTTTATTTCGCTGCCCCTTGCTGCTCTTCTCAGCTAACCAGTTTTTTTTTTCTTTTCTTTTTTTTTTTTGGCTTTTTATTGTCTCTTCCTCCCTGCTCTCCTTTGGCCTGTTAAGCTGAGTCCTCTGACAAAATGGCTAATGACCAAGGTAAACTCCCTCTTCATACTTAATCACTGCCGACTGCACCTCATGTGCCCCTCTTTTTTGAGGAAACTCATCATCTGGGCTGATGACAAGTTTGCACTGCATGACTGGAGACGATGTGTTTGTGTTTGCAGATCTTTTTGCAGTTTATCAAGTTAAAATCTTTTTTTTTTTTTTTGTTCTTCCTTCCTTTAACTCAGCCTCAAATATTCCAGCAAAGCCAGGACCTCCCTACCAAAATACACACGACTCTGGGACGCCACTTGGTAACATTTTAATTCCCACTTTGTCTTTTTGACATTGCTGTTCTCAGCTGCTCTGTTCAGCATACATGTTTGTAAAAGTCTTATTAAATTGAGTGCAAAAGGTCCATCTTAACAGTCTTCTTAAGGTTCCCCAAATGCATTGCATATGAAGCAAGAAGTTTATTTATAAAATGAGAGCTGTTTCACTTAATGTGCACAAATGCAAAGTGAACTTTACAAAGTGTCTTTTCTCAGTCATTTATTTGGAAGTGTTAAAGTTTTACAATAACTTTTCTTTTGTCTGTTTGCATCGGTGTGCATTGACTCCCAGATCTCATTAAAGACGTGTAGTGTAATCCAGTTTCTCTCTCCTCGAGGTAAATCAGGCGTCGGCGGCGGGGAAAATCACATCCTTGTCATTGTCATCATTATCTCAGTGGGAGCCTTCACCATCATAGTGGTGGTAGTGGGGGCTTTCCTGTGCACACGGCGCACCACGTCCCACCAGAAGAAGTAAGATGTTCATGAATGCTGTTTTTTCTTTTTTCTTTGTTAGTTTTTGTTTCTCTCCATTTGTGCACCATATCCACGTTTGCCTGTGCTGCAGCTCTGTTCCCTCCTGTCTGTTGCGCTGCGTCCCGCAGCCACTTCTCTCATAGATTGGCTCGTTGCTGTTTCACCAGTGGTCTGTGTGTTTGTACCTGCAGAAAGCGAGCTGCTTCGAAGTCCTCAAATGGCTCCCACAAGTACAAGGGAAACTCCAAAGACCTGAAGCCACCTGATCTCTGGATTCATCATGAGAGGCTGGAGCTGAAACCGATGGACAAGTCGCCAGAACCCAACCCGGTGATGACCGAGACGCCCATCCCCCGCACCTCGCAGGACATCACGCCCGCTGAGAGCAGTCTGGAGAGCAACCCCCACCTGCAGCAGAGGCGCAACTCCTACCGTGGTCAGTCTCTCCCAAGGGGAAGATGTTTTTGAATTTGACGTTTTAGAAAAGAGAGAAAAGTGAAATGTCATCCTCGCTGCCTGAGCTCTGGCAAATAACACCGAGCAGAAGTCTTGAGACAAGACTGCGTTTTGAGAGATTCTCCAAGGAAAAATTATATTTTGGCAGGAAACAAGGTGGAAAAAAAAAAAAAAATAGAAGCCATTTTCCAGGAATCTGTCTGGTGAAGTCCTGTAAAATTTGTGTCACAATTTGTCGTTGTCTGCGTTTGTCATGCGAAACATCTCATGCTTTTCGTACATGGAGGATTCATTCATGTGAGCACCCTCTCCAGTTCCACACCACCCTGCAAACACATCTCTTCAATTTAGTTTGAGAGTTTAAAAAAAGAACATGACATTCAAGAATGAAATCAAGTTATATGAATCTGATTTTCGATGGTAATGGATCAGTCAACAAAAACAACTGTAGACCCTCTCTGATTGGCTGGTTTCCACCGTACCTTTTAGGCCACGAATCAGAGGACAGCTTGTCTACACTAGCAGGCCGCCGAGGGATGAGGCCTAAAATGATGATGCCTTTTGACGCACAGCCGCCTCAGCGTAAGTGTGTGTGAGAGTGCGTGTATGTGCACGTGTATGTGTGGCGTGAGCTTGTCAGAAACTGCAAATAGTGGGCAATTAATCTTAAAGGTCTACAACAAATATCAGACCACGCTCATTTCATGCTTTTCATAAACTGCTAACTATTTTTGTTGTGAATTTGTTGCTTTCTAAAATAATCTACTGAGTTACGAAGAGGAAAACCGTGTTCCCAGCAGGAAGTGCATGCGTGCGTCTGGCTGGTAAAGCGTCGCTCATCCTCGCTGCGGCTGGGTCCGCCTCTCATCCTGTTTGTGTGTGTTTGTGTGTCTGTGTTCATTTCCATTCACAGCTGTGATTAGCGCTCACCCCATCCATTCCCTCGATAACCATCATCACCATTATCACATGGGCAGTTTGGCATCACCAACACGCAGCTACCTCTACCACCAGGGCAGCGGGCACCCACGCTCGCACACCTGCGCCACCCCGCTCTCCCATCTAGACAGGGTGGACTCCACAGGTGAGACACTGCCACCTGCTGGACAGCAGGAGAAACGCGGAGGACGACGGCGCGGACGTCGCCGTCCACATTCACGAAGAGATTTGTCATCTGTCATTCATCCACGTCTGGCTGCCGCTTGCTTGTTACATTCATATTTTGCGTCTTCATAGTTTCACATGATGTTCTTGTCAGAATCTTTATGCCATCAGTTTTCATCTTATGCCAGTGTAGATTCAGCCAAGTTATGGTTATCCTTGTTTCTACTCGCGTAACTATTGCGCCGCCTTTTCCACCGGGAATGTATCGCTTCAGATTCACCGTCGTCTTAAATGTTGCTGAATATTTTTTTACTGCTTTTGACTTCAGAAGTCTTTTAGATTTTCTTTTACATTTTTTAAATCATTATTATTGTTATTGATTTAGCACAGGCCCCATGCCATCACTATTCCAATCTTTTATACAATATACTGTTTATCTGTGGGAAAACTTTTTTGTTTTGTTTTGTTTAAACTTTAACATTTAGGCCCACGTTTCTTAGGCAATGTTACGGTACGTTTTGAAAGGCCGTTCGCTCCCTTCACCAACACTCAGTTTACCTGAAATTTAAAAGAGTTTAAAGCCATGTTCAATCCTGAGCAAATCAAATTTTTGAAGCCAATCGGATCTAAATCCGTTCCTCCAGGCTGACATGTTTACATTATTTTACATGATCTTTTCTCTTTTCCTGAACAGCTGCTATGACAGCCTACGCTGTTCTTAACAAATCTAACCATTTGTTAAAGCCACAGTGCAAACGTCCTGCAAGTTACAAGAAAGTGCCAGAGAGGGAGGAGCTACTGAGAAAAAGTTAATCTTCTATCCAACCAACTGTTATCACATTAATTATAAAAAAAAAAACAGGGCTGGATCAAAGTGGCTTTTGTCATTTCTTTCACTAAACGTAGTCGCTGTTTGTGTTGCAAATGACTCAAAAGATTATTAGAAATCCTACCTGCAGTTCCAACTGGATCTGCTTTTGAAACGCCTCCGTAAGGGATCTCAATCCCATTTGGAAAAATTGCATTTCATTGTTGCTTCTCGTCCATTCAGACTGGCTGCAATTGCAAAGCAAAATCTGAAATAATTCAAGTTGCTTATCATTTTATGTCAAAGTGTGCACCAAAGGTCAACTCCACCACTTAGATGGGAAGTCTGAGAAGGTGACCACTATTGATCCAGTTTTAATGAATCAGACTTTACATGTCCTGTAATACGCCGAGTATAGATGCTCTGACTTTTAGCTTCATCGAGGTCGACAGCGACTCAGCGCTGCTCAGCGCTTTGATTTTCCCAAATTAGGTGCCCCCTGCCTGAATCTAAAAGGTTTGGACTTGTAAAGTACCGATTGCAACTTTACTGTTCGATAATGACCTGCTAATTGTAACTTTAATCAGTCACTTAGAGAAATAAGTGTTCATTCAGTGAAATATAATATGTTGCATGACGTAAGGAAAAATCCTTATCTCCCAAGTTGATTGCATTTAACCCCTTAATGCCCCACATGTTATATTTGTCACAGACATTTCTGAAAGCTCGGCACCACCCCTATTGTCAAAACAATAAAAAAATATATTTTACAATTTATACAATTTAAAAAAATATATATACAAAATAAAATGAATAAATTACCTCTCCAATGTATTAATTGAGATACAAAACTAACTAGAAAACCATAAAAAGCAAAATGAGGGTATTTTTAATTTCAATATATAATATACTTTAATTTTTAATAGTATTATTTCATACATCAGGGATTAAAGGGTTAAGAAGTTAATTCTTACTCAACAGTCAGATTGATTTGGTTTGATAGTGCAGGAGACAGAAAATGTCAATATATTCAAAAATGAGAAGCTGAAACAAATAATTGGTTTAAAAATGTCTTCAGTGGGTAAATATTTTAATTATGATGAATTTTAATTTGTTGACAAGCTTCACTTGATTTATTAAAGCGGTTTTCATCTAAGTTTCTCAGCTCTGTTGGTAAAGAATGAAGAAGTTAAATTATATATTACAAAGTTGATAAAGGAAGATTAATTAACTTATTCATATTATATTTCACTGAATGAACACTTATTTCTCAAAACGGGTATAAAAGCCGTGGGAGGCTGGTTGTTTTTACGTCTTGAAGTCCTTTGGCTCAGTGTGTTTCTTTACCTCCCGCCTCCTTCTCTTCTCCAGAGTCGGTGAGGAACACCCCCAGTTCGGAGCCCCTCCCTCCAGCCACTGGCTCCTCCCAGGCCTCCTGCCCCTCCGAGATCATGGCTGATCCTGAAGGCAGCTACCACGGCTCCACCACCACAGAGGAGGAGGCCAGCTACTCCAGCAACCTGCCCCCACACCGCTCAGCCCACCCGCACGCCCACGCCCACCCACTCAAGAGCTTTGCTGTTCCCGCGATCCCAGTCTCCAGCCATCCATCATACGAGTCCCCCGCCCTGCCCAGCACGCCCCTGCTCGCCCAGACAGGTGAGCCCACACATGCAGCTGCAGGATCACAACACAAGCCTGGCTTTTATCCTTCAGTCCGCTCGCTTTAGATCGTTTATCCTCATTGCTTAAATTCGCTTTTATGACTTTGCAGATCTGTGTCACATTAATTAACAGTTCACCAAAGCAGATATGACCCGGTGCTATTATGCACATGTTTACCATACTTCAAGAATTATATTTGAATCCGTCTAAGAGACTCATTCAAGTAATCTGTTGCCTTCACTGACCGTTGAATTTTCGTGGGAATGTTTTCTCCTCCAGGAGCTCCAACTCATCCCCACGTTGTGAAAACAGCTTCCATTGGAACACTAGGAAGGACACGAATACCGATGGTGGTCACGGTTCCCAATGCACCAGATGTGCCGGAGACCAGCAAGATGCTTGAGGACGTGGACAGCGTGAGTATAGCGCCTCACACTGGCAGCTAGGACCATTGCAGTGTGTGTTTTTTTTTTTTTGTTTGATTTTTTTGTTGACACTGAAAATGTCACAGTCCTTCACATCACACTTCCAAATCCATGTCAGGTTTTTTTTTTTTTTTTTTTTTTGGTAGGGGGGGGGTACTGGATTATACAGTTACTTTCAGCTGGACTTGTTGTAATCACATTTTCTGTTTGTTCTTTCTCTTTTTTATTCTTTCCCGCTTCAATCTCACCTTTTTTTTTTTTCCACACCATTGTCGGTTCCCTTTTAATCATTTTATTTATTATGGCTGATCTTAACAAAACCCATAACTGGAATGATTTTATTTTTACCATCTGGTTTTTGTTTCACATACCTTTGGCTGGCTGTTGCTCGCCTGATGACGTGGGCTTCTCGTTGGTTCTTGATGTTTGGCTTTCGTCTGCTGCTTCTTTCTGTGTTTATCATTTACAATGCTTCAGTGCCATTGACCCGCCTCCCACTCCCTCCCCGCCGCTCGCCTCACCCACCCATACAACTCCCCCTGTCCTCTGTGAAAGATCCCTGACTGACCCTCTCCTCCTTTCCTCTCCTCTTTTCCTTCCTTCCTTACTTCCTTACTTCCTTCCTTCCAGGTGCTTGCCTCCCTCGCCCCATGCCCCTCCCCCGCCCCCCGCAGTAACCCTGTTCCTCTCCCTCAGAGCTACGAGCCTGACGAACTGACCGAGGAGATGGCCCACCTCGAGGGCTTGATGAAGGACCTGAACGCCATCACCACAGCGCCGTGAACATGCACTCACTGTGATGTGCACACACAGACACGCCTCTTCTGCCATTCACACGCATACAGAAAGCCACACAACTCTCAAGTCAAACAACACACCCCGACATAAACACTCTGGAGCCAGAGGGCCGGTGGACACAAAACAGCTTCGTGTGCCCTCTGGAACTCTAATGCCCCACACCCCCGACCCCCACCCCACCCTTGCAGAGAAAAGAGAACCTCCAGACTGAATTTTTGAGAACTTCTTTCGGCTCACCGCGCTCAGTCTCAGGAGGGAGACTGTCATGAGAGGGAAGAAGAATGAGACACTTCATCTCATATGAAGAACCGTTCTCAGAAACAATTAACTTTTAAACATTGGTCTCTTTCTACCGGAAGATTGTGAATTTTTCTTTTCCTCAGCAAAAATCTGTACAGTAAGGTGTTTGAGCTGAATCCTTGCTCAAGACGATCGATTCAAAGTCAAGTCAAAAGGAAGAAGTCCAAAAACATGCTGGTTTTGATGTTGGTGCTCATGCAGCACAGTCTACACACAGTGTTTGTTTGATTAGTGTTTTCTTTGTGCATTTTGTGTATCTATTGGGCTGTTTCAGTGAAGTGAACATTGGATATCAGCCCCCCTTTACGAGCCTCCATTATTCTTTTTTTTTTGTTATTCTTTTACCCCTTTTGTCATATATTGTGCCATGACTTTCTATTGTTTTCTATGTTACTGTATTTTTTTTTTTACACACATATCCTTATGAACATGTACATATGTTTTATTTTTTAAGCTGCCTCATTCTTTTGTTTCCCATATCATAATTATTATTATTATTGTTATTATTATTCTGAATGGAAATGGGATTAAAAATGAGTCCTGTAGCTTGGCTTTCATATCAGTGGGAGAGAAGCGTGATGCGTTTTTACAGGTCATTCGTTTCTGGCGTATTGTTGCCCACTTTGTACATGAAAATGCTTTTCAGTCTTTCCGTTTGTTGTGGGAGCTCCGTTTTGAAAGCCTTACCAACGTGTTTGTATGTTGGACCATGGAGAAGACCCGACGTGCTGCCGCTGTAGCTTTCTCGCATCGTTATGTGGGACTTGGCACTATCTCCTCGCAGGTCAGGGGTACCTCGGACTCAGGGCGCTTACCCCCATACCTTTCCTAAAAGAAGAAATCAATCAATCAGTTACAACTGACAAGCAATCTTTTATACAAGTTCAATTGAATGTCTTTAAGAAAACCAATATTTGGTTTGAAACATGTGTCCCGCTGAACCACGTGGGCATTTTCCTACAGCGGAGTGACTTTGATGTTTTTGGGGGTTTTTTCCAGCTGTTGTTCACCGGATGTCGCACCGTGGTTCTCTTACAAATCTTTTCAGATGCAAAGATGTTGGCCTTTTAAAAGGGACTCCCAGATTATTCTTTTTCTTTTCTTTTTTTTCTTTTTTTACATGGTAGGTTTTGTATGAAGAAAAAAAAAACTTGTTCTGTGCACAAATCTGCTGTTAAAAAGGAAGAAAAAAAAAGTTCATCTAAGAAAATAGTTTTTCATTGCCCTCTTACCCAAAGAAATTTGTCATTTGCAATCAAAAGGATTTGCTCTACTTTTGTGAATACCATGTTTCTCATAAATGTACATTGTCATGAATGTTAGTATAACTGTAAGAGATTTTAACTATGGAGACGCAGAAGCAACGCATTTTGGGGGGAGATGATTAAAAACAGGTGGGAGAAAAGGACGGGACTCCATTTGGGAAATGATCTATTGAGTTGTAAACAGTTGAACCTGTATTGCACTTTTTCACAAATTTTGGAAAGTACATTTCTTACATATCTTGTGTTTTAAATATCAAAAGCCGTTTGTGTAATGTAGTGTCCTAGGTAAGCAGCAGGCAGCTGGTCTTGTTTTTTTTATGTTTATTATTTTGCTTCAGAGATGATATGAAGTGAGGAGCCGAGTTGTTTCGCTCAGAAGCTCATGATGAGGAATTCTGTTGTTCTGCTTGTTCATGTACAGAACTTTCTTTGCTTTCTGTAGAAAAAAAAAAAAATCTGTGGCTTTTTAAAAAATGTTGGAAAAAAATGATCGAAAAAAAAAAAGTTTTTTTTATTGGTGCTCCTATACATTGTGTATACAAACCATTATGAATACTAACAAAGTAAATGTTTCTGCTTGTCTTCTTTTCATCAAATGTGGTGAGGGTGTCCACTGGGATTGACATGGTGCTCATTAATCGCTGACGTTTCAAATTTAATCCCGTCTCGTTCAGTGATGCGTCTTAAATCCCTGAAGGGAAACGCCGTCCGCTCTGAGGACTTCTGCTTTACTGAAGCAGCAAAAGTTTATGAGAACTGAGTTAATTTATCAAAGCAGACTCAATTTCTGAAATTAAAAAAATAATAATAAAATGCCAAAACTTTTTTTGGTTTTAATTCCATAATGGTTTCCTTACAAACCTACTTCTGAAAACTTGAGATAGGTTTGGGGAAACTCATCCATTTCAAACAGTTGCCTTTTCATTTTTCCGCTCAGTTTGGCTCTCAGTCTCCGCTCTAATTCATCCCAAAGATGTTCTGTCGGGTTGAGGTCAGGACTCTGTGCAGAGGCCAGTCAAGTTCATCCAGACTCTGTCATCCAGGTCTTCATGGACCTGCTTTGTGCACTGGTGCACAGTCATGTTGGAAGAGGAAGGAGCCAGCTCCAAACTGTTCCCACAAAGTTGGGAGCTGGAATTGTCCAAAAGTTCTTGGTATGCTGAAGCATTCAGTACCTTTCACTGGAACTGAGGGGCCAAGTCCAGCTCCTGAAAAACAACCCCACACCATAATCCCCCCTTCACCAAACTCTACACTTGGAACAATGCAGTCAGACAAGTACCGTTGTCCTGGCAACAGTCAAACCCAGACTCGGCTAGAAGGAGAAGTGTGATTCGTCACCACAGAGAACGTGCCTCCACTGCTCCAGAGTCCAGTGGTGGTGTGTTTTACACCACTGCATCCAACACTTTGTATTAGACTTGGTGATGTTTGTCTTGGATGCAGCTGCTCGGCCATGGAAACCCATTCATGAAGGTTCCCTGCCCACTGTTCTTGATCCAATCTGAAGGCCACATGAAGTTTGGAGGTCTGTACCGATTGACTCTGCAGAAAGTTGGCGACCTCAGCATCCGCTGACCCTGCTCCGTCAGTTGACGTGTCCTACCACTTCGTGACTGAGTTGCTGTCGTTCCCAAACTCTTCCATGTTCTTATAATACAGCTGGCAGTTGACTGGAATATTTAGGAGTGAAGAAATTTCATGACTGGAATTCACTGAGCTCCTGAGAGCGAATCATTCTTTCACAAATAGTTGTAAAAACAGTCTGCATGTCCAAGTGCTTAATTTTATACACCTGTGACCATGGAAGTGACTGAAACACCTGATTCCCATTATTTGGTTGGGTGAGCAAATACTTATGTCAATATAGTGTGTTTATAGTTTAATCCTGACTCAGGTACTCTGGTTTACCATCCTCTCACTTGGCTGCAAGTTGTCAAGTTTCTCAAAGTTTGAAGCAGCTGAAAAGTGTGGCATGATATTGAACTGCCACATATGAACAAACCATGACATGAGCTTTTATATCGTCAGATTCAACATCCAGAGGTCGGAGGGCATGCAGTTGTGACGTTTCTCCTCTCTCGGCTTTCAAAACATTTCTAGGAGTTTAAGCTGCAGGTATGACCATTATGCTCCAATTTTTACTTCACAATTGAAGGTTGTCTTTTGCTGTTTTTTTTTTTAATTCATTCAGTGCTCCTGTATGTAAAATATTTAATCCATGCACACAAGGATACAAGGAGAAAGGTACAAAAAGGTAATGGTGTTGATTAACACTGAACTTTTTTTAAAGTTGAATCTATAGTAAACTATTAAGATCTGGAAATGTGTAATACAGATGTAAAACAACACACTGAAATCCCGGGGGAGATGGGGTACTGCGCCCTTTGGTTAACTATATCTTTAATAAGATAATATACATGATAAAATCAGAGGTGATGCAAGCCACTGAAGTCAAGGAGTGCCTTACAACTCATGGAGGGAAGGATGGGCCCTTGCATGGCCCGTACCGCTATTATTGAGAAATTTTAACAGACGGTAGCAAAGCTTTGTCTGCCACCACCAGATTCTGGGAAAAATAAAGATCTCTTTCCAGAAGAAACTGCGTAAAACTATTAAGCTCCCAAACTTCTGGTAGAGGGTGCCTGAGCTTGAAGAGGGGAGCTGCCAGTGGAGTACAAGTGTATACTGTAGAATCTAGTTTTCAGTAAGTCACGTGATGAAACCGCAGCCTGGACAGACGTTGATTTCAACATGCATGTGAAAAAGGTTCAACAAACCTGGCCTGTATTGGATTACCAGGAAAACGGACAGATTCGCTCTACTGCTGCTTTTTCAAGCTTTGAAAGTGGTCATATTTGTTTTTAACACAGTTAAGACAAATTATTTGTAGTGTCACATCGTGGCCAGCGGGTGTCGCTGTAGCCTTTCGCGCTCCCCTCTTCCAGCTCTTCCGGCCGCGACGTCAATGGCTCTAACAACACAGAGGATGGCGGCCAGCTCGGATCGGAACCCACCTCCTTTCCCCGAAGCAGAGGAGCCAGAACCGAGACGGCCCGACATGGCTGATGGGGACAGCGACGAGGGAGAGGACATCTTCGTCAGCAACGTACGTTTCGACTTCTGTTGCAGCCGAGGTGTTGGACTGTATCAGGCTCGTTGTGTCGGAGCCGGAGCCTGGAAGTCAGCCTCTTCACCTGATCTGCGCTCACATCGGAAATAACCGCTGAAAAACTGAACTCTCCTTTTAATTTGCTGTAAAAGCGACACGGTTTGTTTAGAAACTTCCCTGGAGTTTGTTTTACAGCGCTGATTTGGGGTAGTTTGGGCCGCTGACTTGTAGGTTTTACGCCTCATTTTGAGCTCGTTAGCGTGATGAACTGTTCATAAAAAGGCCTTCTGGTATTTTAACACTTTAACACATGATACTTCTACTCTTTTAGTTGATAATGTCAAGCCTTTCTCTATGTCCGGCTCACGTGACTATTACACTTTATTCTGTCAGTTGTAACGGTCCGCATGCTTATGTCGCTGCTTTTTTTGTTGTCGTTGTTTGTTCCTTCTGCTCAGTAAAGGAACTAAAACAATTTTTATTTATGTGTTTCGTCCAGAGGAGTAATCCTCTTTCCGTCAGTCGAGGAGTCTCTCAGCCGGAGCGGGTCAACGAAGAGCCCGCAGACTTGTTCAGTGAGGAGGAGGAGGGCAGCACCGCGACGGCCAAGTCCAACGGCGTCAACTCCGACGACGACAACGACCTGTTTGCAGGTGAGTCTCGTTAATGTTTCTCCGCGTTTCCGACAGTTTTCGCGTGATTTAGCAGGCGCTCACGGTTCTTGAAAAGACGTCCACGGAGAAGGATGTGGACGGTTGCAGTCCCACTTGCCATCCGACCTGAACTTGTTCACAGAATTTCTGAAAAACGGTGAAACGACCAGTTTCAGGGTCAGTATCTACCGAGTACTGATCCAATTTCAGCGTTTAGTTTTTATTTTTACTAACAAATTGAACTATATGTATTTTTTTTAAATTGGGAATTAAACTTTAAGTGCAGCTGCAACTAAACATAACACAAAAAATACACAAATTTTACTTTACATTTAGCAGACAACAAAGCCACCGTAAACATGGTAAATGTTAGTGTAGTTGAGATGACGTTCAGATGTGGGTTGAGAAGTTGACTAAGAGCACCGTTTATGACAGAAGATACTCTGGGAAGAAAATGGAAAATTAGTGTTTAGTCTAGTATTTCTGTGTAGTAAACAGTGCTTCGTGGCGTTAAATCGTATGCTGTTGGAGGTCTGTTTATCTCATTTTAAATGGTGCCACATTTGTGGAAAAATGCAGTTGTGGGTTAGACCCATGGAGAACTTGCCAAATTTTCTCTGCCAAGGCCAAACAGCTTATTCTGCTGTTGACGGCATCTCCCTCACTTGAAAATAAGCTCGTCATTGGAGGCAGTGTCAATGCAGAGAGATGTTGAAATGACATTCTGCAGCCAGTGGAAACCCAATTTTCTCCACGGTCTGGGACTAAACTCTGCCCTCCAAGATGACAGTGCAGAACAGGTTTGGGAGTGCCAGAGTGACCGACACAACCGCATTTGGTTGAAGACTCTGCTGCTTAACCCACACATGCATTTTTTTTCCACACGTGGCACCGTTTAAAGGGTAATAAACAAGCTTTTTAATAGTATAAGATTTATCACCAACATGCAGTGTTACAACAAAGAAATAATCAATCACACACAAATATCCTCACTTTTGTGCTAAGTTTAAATAGCACGAAAAAGGCATTTATATTTTGACACTTGAACTCATTGATTGTCAAAAGCAGTTTGTCTGCACTTCTTATAGCTGACATGAAACATGTTCAGTTGGTCTCAAGCTGCCTGGAGAAATCGGTTTCAGAGATGGATTTCGAACCGAGGAATTTGTACTGCAGATCCAGACCTTCATTTACCCAGAAAAATCCAACATTTCCAATCAAGGCCAGAGGCCGTTCAGGAAGGACAATGACTTGCATAGTTTGCTGTATCGTTGCTCTTGGATTCTGTCTTTTTTAGGGGGGAATTTGTCTCATTTCTGAAAAAACTAACTCCAGAAATTGCTGCTGTGGTTCATCCCTCCTTCCTTTTCACTTGATAAACTTTTTCATGTGATTACTTCTTGATTGCTTAATAAGGTTGCTTGTGTTATTTTTAGGAACATTTGTTCCACAACTGGGAACTGCAGCCTTGCATCGTGAGCATGTCACAGTTTTCCTGGTGGGATTTTCCAGACTAAACTAAAGCAGTATTGCCAACATAATGCTAATTTTAGATGTATTGCAAGGGGGAGCATTGTGTAATTTATTGTGCCAGCTTTTAGAGGAACAGAGTAGCATTGGGAATGCACTTATTAAGTATGAGTGTGAGTATTTTCAATACTGGTATCAGTATTAGAACAACTCTGTCATAAGTTATTGAACATTAACTAAAACAAATACAGAAGTGTCGATAAAGTGAAAATGTAATGGCATTAATAATGGACAGCATGTACAGGAGGTAGTGCAGGCGGACAGTACTTGAACACATCATGTTTTAAAGCCACTTCTGACCACATAAACTGTAGATCTGCTGTGTTGACTAAAGAGCCACTGACAGCAGTGTGCTAATTAGTGGGGATGGTTCAGCACATCTTGTAGTACCACGTTGTTCCACTAGAGGTGGACTTTGTTTTGTCTGAAGCCACGCACTGACACTGTTTGAGTCGGTGAGCTGTTATCGACTCAAACATCTCCAAGTTCTCCCCAATGATTGTTCCAGCCTTATGAATGGGTTCCTCGAGCTTGCTGGCATCTCCAGCACCGATGCTGCTCCAACAGCAAACCCCGGCACAGTAGATGGCATTTCTTGCCACAGACTGGTTAAAATGTCAAGCATCTTACTGTGGACGTTGACAGATCTGAGCTGCCTCGTGATTTTGTGAATTGTAGAACCACCTTTATCAGTGATTGTTTTATGTAAGATGTCAGTATCCTACATTGTTTTAGAGAAAATTGGCACATATTGAATATGAGCTTGTTGATCGTTGTTTCTAATTGCAGTATTTTATTCCCCAAAATCAGTCAACACAAGTTTTAAATGGTGTTATACACAAGCTGAAAGTAAGCATAGCTTCAGTTAAGTGTGTGATTTCTTTCTTTTTTTTTTCTTTACTTAGGTTGCTTAGTTTAATTAATCAAAAATCTCTTCTTTTCCCAGACGCGCACATGGATCTAAGCGCAGGCAAGTCCAGTAGTTCTGCTAGACAGGAGCTCTCGACCTCTTCTGGCCCTCAGGCTCCTTCTTCTTTCACTCAGAACCCTGCAGCCCTGCAGCCCACCTCTTTGGAGCAGGTACCGGCCAGGAATCTGGAAACATTGAATGGAATGCATTCTTTTGTATTGTCTACATTTTAATTACCAAGTAATGTCCCTGGCAGCCTGAAGTAACACTGAGTTGTATTAACATTGTCTTTTGTTACAGTTGGAGGAAGAAGAGGGGAGGGATAGTTTTGATGTGGATGTTGCTGTTACCAACCCTGAGAAAGTCGGTCAGTACAAATAAACTTTCCTGCAGCTGGCTGCAATTTGCCATTCATACAGATGTTTTTTCTTAGGAAAGTATTCATTCACAGGATTTGTTTCTATACTTTCTAATTTTATCAATCTAATTATTTTTAAATCTTACTTTATCACTGAAGTCCCGTTACGTTTCCACTTAAATGTATCCCAAATGTTTCTGTTGTTTTAGGGGATGGCATGAATGCATATGTGGCCTACAAAGTTTCCACCAGGGTCTGTACTCAGGCTTGTGTTGACTCATTCGTCATCTGTACTTTTACATGGCCCTGGTTGAAAGTCTGTTTCACGTCCTGCCTCTGTCTTCCACCAGACTTCCTTAACAATGTTCAAGAGTAAGACCTTCTCTGTGAGGAGGCGTTTCAGTGACTTCCTGGGTCTTTATGAAAAGCTCTCTGTCAAGCAGTCACTTCATGGCTGCATCATTCCCCCGCCACCTGAGAAAAGCGTTGTAGGTGGGGACCTGCTTTTTACATTGGATATTTTGCTTTGCATAATCTACTTTTTTGGTGTGTGTCTTTGGAAATTGTGACTGTTATTTCAACTAACAGGAATGACCAAAGTCAAGGTGGGAATGGATGACCCGTCATCAGTGGAATTTGTGGAGAGAAGAAGAGCAGCTCTGGAGAGGTAGAGATTCTTTCAAGTATTATCAAAGTCAAAAGTCAAAGTCAAGTTTATTGTCAATTCTACCACATGTGAGATACATACAGAGAATCGAAATTGCGTTACTCTCAAACCCTCGGTGCTACACAACAAATACATTTTAAACACAAAGTGCAAATTAAAAAGAAACAAGTTATGGCATGACTAAATGATTATATATTTTATATATTTTTCACATATTGTTAAATAGTTGCTGATATTATTTGGCTTATATATTAACATAGACATCAGACCGCCATTAATGTCTTGTATGATGGATTCTCCTTCATAGCTTTGCATCCATTTTAGCCCCAAATAGTTTGTAATTACTTTAGGTTTAAAAACACAGCACACAAAGTTCACAACGTCCTTGAAAATAAGATGTTTTTTCTGCAAGTGTTGCATGAAGGGCTGGGGTGGGGGGCTGACCTGACCTGAAACATGGAACTCCAAAGCAAACGAGCTTAAAATAAAACTTTAAGAGATGAAATAAAACATTGAGAGACTCTTTATCTTTAAAAATCCCAGAAATCCAGCCATGCATGTTCAAACCAGAATTGAATCTGGAGTTAAAGGTTGTCAAGTGAAAGAACAGAACCAGCAAAGATTACACACCAACATCTCTATTTGGGATGGCTGTTAAAAAAAATCCAGCTGAAACGGGTTTGTTGCTTCTCAAGACGGAATGCACATTTCTTCCAAGACATTATTAAAACAAAACATAACAGTTTTAAACATGAAGCAGAAGCTGATCGGTCATATCTTGGTGTGCTGTTGAAGGTCTCTGCTTTTGAAATTAACGTGGTGGCCTTATCCAGTTTAACACAAAACCGACTATATTGCTGTTTTCTCTTGGCCAGTGACTACAAGTGTGTTTCCATTAGCGGGGATTCAGAGTAAACCCACCAGGCATTTTATGGCTTTTCTTGTAATCTCCAACTTCATCAAACCCCCGCCAGGAGGTTCCTGTTGGCCAACCTGAGTATCTCTCCTACTACAGAGACGTTCTTTTGCAGGGCTGTTCCTGGTAATGGAGAAACGCGCCAACGATCCAGCCCCAAAAAGTCTACTTGAGCTTCCGCTAGCGGAAACGAGCCTAAGGCCACTTTAGTCGATGGCATAATCAGATCAACCAAGGGAAATCCCTTTCTTATTACATTGCTAGTTGAATTCCAGAAATAAAGTCCAGGCCATTGAGTTTGTGAGACTTCCATGCACAAGTATATTTTACATAGAAAAAAAACACTTTGAACAAATCTTTTTTTTTTTTTCTTTTTTTGAGTCATTGTTGCAACATACAGTCTGAAAACTGAAAAATGTGCCTTGTCCACATATGTTTATGTTCTCAAGTAAACTTAGTTTTAGTATGCATTTTTGTCTTCATCCTGCGGCTGGTGTGTTTGTGTAGGTATCTTCAGAGAGTTGTCTCTCACCCACTGTTGCTGCAAGATCCCGACGTTCGTGAATTCTTGGAGAGAGAAGATGTAAGTATTTCACGGTCTGAAAAAATATTTTATGTAGGAATATACTATTGCACAGTTGGCACTTATATTTGTGTGCGTGTGTTTTTTATTTATATAGTTTATATATATATATATATATATATATATATATATATATATATATATATATATATATATATATATATATATATATATATATATATATATATATCTATATATATATATATATATATCTATATATATATATATATATATATATATATATATATATATATATATATATATAAATTGTAATCTCTGTCAGGATTATCCAATAGCTGACTCATGAGTGATGTGTTCCTTTTCAGCTTCCCAGAGCAGTGAACACCCAGGCGCTCAGTGGAGCTGGTTTTCTCAAAATGATCAACAGGGCATCGGATGCTGTCAACAAGATGACCCTTAAGATGAATGAGTCTGACACTGTAAGAGGAGTCTGGATGAAGCGCTTCACACTGATCACACTAACTGTCTGAGATGTGGTCTGCATACAAAAAACAAGTTAATATATACTGTCAAATTACTTGTTAGATAAATCCTACTAAATCAGCAATGGCACGGAAAACTGTAAACACTGAATCAGTGTTCACATTGTGAATGTCCATGTGGAGCATTGGAGGAAATGTAGACAAACTAATGTCTGATTCTCATGTGGCCATTATAGCTAGGGACCGGCAGTAATTTGTGTTATCTGCAGAGGCAATTTCTGATAAGAAGGGAAGAACATCTGTGATATTAATGCAGTCTGAATTCACAGAATCAGTCATTTAGAACCTGTAATAAAGTAAAAATTCCACTGCAGATTACCTACCATATGGGAACATTTTAACGCCATGCAAATGCAGATCTCAGTAATTCAGTGACTTTTAGTGGTGAGAATCTTATATTTTATTTTCTGCCTAGGTCCCAGTGGAATTATGATAACTACATGGGGTAAAGTAATTTGTCAGTAAATTCAAGCAAAACATAGACTTTGTCTATGTTGTGCAGGTATGCTGCACAAAATGCAGACATTGTGGTGAAATTACCTCAGCTCCTGAGGTAACGTTTGTCCTGTGTGAATAGGATAATAATGAAATTACTTTTCATTTCAAAGTTAATAACACAAGTAAAACTGTACATCTTATTTATTTGTAAATATACATGTAAATATAATGTATTATAACCAGAATAATTTAAATCGCAGTGTAACCACATGGTTTTCCATTGTAAAAATGTTTTTTAAAATGTTTTTGTTGTTTTGTTCTGTGTTTCAGTGGTTTGAGGACAAGTTCCAGGAGGTGGAGACTGAGGAGCAGCAGCTGAGGAAGCTTCATGCTGTGGTCGACTCCCTCGTCAATCACAGGAAGGGTGAGATACAAATATGACCTCAGACTGTGGTGAAGAAAGGTTTAGTCTAGCTTCTGACTTTGTAAGGAGGAAACGGTTAGTCTTAAAAATAGGCCCGCAACCGATGATTTATGTTTTGTGTTGTCAACTTTTCTTTTAATTTACTTTTTTATTTGTTTCACCAGTTGATCAGTGAGCAGTTATTTTTTAGGTCATGTCCTCTATATTCCTCACTGTAGTGCTCCCCTCTGAGAACGAATCAGATTTGGTGGAGTTGCAAAAACAGAAGTCATTACGAGTTGCTGTACATGACGTTCGTATCTGCATTCTGGATCACATCTTGGTATACCAGGGCTCTCTTTGCAAAATTGACATCCAAAGTCAGTCTTCCCCAGCAACACATTTTCCTTCGCCAATTATTTTTACAGCATTTTGGGCACATATAAGAGCTACTACTAGGGGTTCATTTTTTTGTTTGTTTACCGCTCCCCGTGCTGATGACTCGCCCTACATCCCTTTGCATCAGGTCATATTTTACGACACAAGGGGGCATCATCGGACAGCCTGTGTACACTGTTCTTGACGTCGTACCCAAGATTAAACAGATCCGAACAGTCACACTGTGTGTAATGATCTTATAAGGATGCAAAGATTGTGCAGGGTGCAGAAGCCTTTAAGCAGTGGGTGGTGAGAGTTTTATGTGCCACAGCAGCCATATGAATCCTCTGCAGCTGCTGACCATTTGTAAACTGCTGATTGTGAGAGTGGTCTGTACAAAACCTGCACTGCACACGAGCAGTTCTGCTGGTTATCATCAGTAAAGGGAATCTTCAGCCTCAAAAACTTAGAGATGGTGGTTGGCAAGTCAGCTGGACAGATTTGTAATGTGCAGTTCCATATCAATCGGGACTTGCCGACCAGCTTTTGATCCAAACTACTCACAGTTCTGCAGCTCTGTGAACTGTTTGGATCTGGAATTAGGACTAAAGAGGGAGACAACAGGACTAGCTCCTTAGATACATAATGAAGTAAACGTTAGATGCTCTTAAATATGGTGACACTAGTCTGAATGTTGGCTAGGCTTATTTAATGGTATTTAAAGGTCTGTCTGAATAGTTGCATACTCTCTCCTCTGCTATAATGCTACTGAAGTGTTTCTCAATCCTGGTCCTCGGGGCCCCCCTGCCCTGCATGTTTTTAGATGCGGCCCTGCTTCAGCACACCGTGATACAAGTAACTGCGTCATCAGTTGTGCAGACCTTGATGACAAGCTAATGAGGACCATTAATTAGACCCAGGTGTGTTGGTGCAAGGCAACGTCTAAAACATGCAGGACGGGGGTCCGAGGAGTGGAATTGAGAAACACGGTGCTGATGTGTTAATCAGGTTTTGTGTTTGAAAACAGCAGAACAGGTTTTCTAGCGAACAAGGAAGCTACGCTCCCCCCTGAACTTCCTGAAGCGCATTGCTGTGACAGATGAACATTTACCTCTGAGCTGCAAAGACCAGAGATACTCTTGTGTATTAATGTTTTATACACCGTGTCAGTGTGCATGAGTTTCTGTAATTATTTTAACTAATGGGGGCGGCTGTATTGAATACATTTTTGTTTCCTTCTGCAACAACAGAGCTGTGTGGGAACACGGCCATATTTGCCAAAAGTATGGCCATGCTGGGGAACTCTGAGGACAACACGGCCCTGTCACGGGCCCTCTCCCAGCTGGCAGAGGTGGAGGACAAGATGGAGCAGCTGCATCAGGAGCAGGCAGCCAGTGACTTCTTCATCTTTGCAGAGTTGTTGGCTGACTACATTCGTTTGCTGGGTGCTGTGCGGGTAAGCTGTCAAAATAGGTTTTCTGTCACCTTAGTTTTATTTAAATGAAACATATTGGTAGTTGATGTATAAATCCCAATTCCAGAAACATTGCCTTTATTTGGATAAGACTGATAAAAGGTAATAATCACTGACTGGCTTAATTGTCTTTGGAAAACATGAACTTTCATGAAACATTAAAAAAAAAGACATGTTTACGGTTGTATTATGTCACTCCTCCTTTAAATTACAGCTTTAATTTCTCTTGGACCTGAGCAAACTGATTGTTGTACTTTTATAGAAACAATCAGTTTCCCCTTTTTTCTTTTTTTAAAGTAAAAAATATCATGCCTCAAAACAATGATCACATGATCTCTACCATGATGTCGCGCGGGATGCAAGTAGTTCAAACTGACATCTGGTATTGTTCTGCTGAAATAAGAGACCTGTTGGAGAAAAGATGCCATAGTGTTGGTAGAATCCAGAATTCTAGTACGCACTTTTGCATCCATAAAGCCTTCACACATCACAGTTTCTGGATTTTGAAGCCTTCTCTATTAACAGCCTGGATGGTGTTTGTTGTTTTGAACATGAGGAACCTGATGTACTATACTAGAGATCAGTCTAATGGATCACATACATCATGGTTTTGGATCATATCACAGTTTCTGAGTCATGGATTAGATAGTTTTCCGATCTAATTCATGACTCAGAAACTGTCATATGCTTCTATATTGAACTGATGACATATGTCAGCTGCAGCCGGGTACCCATGCCATAACCTCCACTCTACGCCTGACGTCCGTCCCCCCAGAAATGTAATGATTCAGTGCATCAGTGCAGACGGTTGCAACTGGGAAGCCACTGCGCTTCTGTACGAGCAGCTTTTAAAGGTGGAGGAGGCTTTTCAGATTCTTCCAGCTTTTAGACACAGGTGGTTAGCGGTACGTCCAATCAGAGCAACAAACACGGTGATGTATTCAGAACGAAGGCAATGAGCCAACGGGAGAGCGTGTTGTGTAGAAGACTAAATGAAGCTTGCTGCAGTGTGTCAGCGAAACGGAAAATGAATCTACCTTGCAAAGGAATAATTTGAGTCCCATCTTTTGTTCAATTTTCAAAGAAAAACTCCAAGTCTTTAACTGTTGATCCAAAGCCAATTCAAACGAGTGCTGTTCTTGCGCTACAGCCATCTAGACTGTAGACATCCAGATTGCAACATCGCCGCTCTGTCAGTATCGTGTTAAGCCCACTCAGAGACACGTCCACAAGGATAGACTGATTTGATCGGCTCTGCAAGACTTTTGGGCATATTTATTGAGCTTCGGCAGATGGTAGCTAGATGCAACTGCAAACCAAAGTTAAATTTCCTTGTGGGGCATCTAGATTTCTACGTTAGAAGGGGCAAACTGTTTAAAACTGTCACAGTTTGGATGAATCACTCTGCAAAAGCCAACGTGCGGTCTGAATTCACACACTGTGTCACAATCGTGCTGCTTTTCACAAATATGAGTAGCTCAATGGGGACACATTGGCAACTCTTGGGATCTCACTGTAAAACGATTTTAGAAAGATCTTCAGTGGTTTTACTACAGCTTTGGTAGGCACAACGTGTTGTAACTGCTGTATTTTTAAAACTTTTTCAAATGAATGTCCACAGGGGAGTTTTGACCAGCGCATGCGCGCATGGCAACGATGGCAGGAAGGTCAGAGCACACTCCAGAAGAAGAGAGAGGCCGAGGCCAAGCTGCTGTGGGCTAATAAACCAGACAAACTGCAGCAGGCGAAAGAGGAGATCACTGAGGTAACGGACAACTCCAGTCTTTACGTTACATCAACAAAGTCTGAAATGTCCTTTCATTTTGTTGGTTAATGCATGGTCTAACCCCTAAGTGACGAAAACATTGTTTGGTAAAGGTCAGTTATCTCAGTAAAAAAATATAATTTTATAATGATAACCCATGTTCAAGTGTTTCTGGTTAATTTCCAGATATTCCTTAAAGGTTACCATGCGGCTGGCTTCAAAATGACTCTTGGTTCACGTTTATTTCCTTAAATTTATACATGTATGTGTGCCGTTCTGTTCAGTGTTAATCTATAGTATTATTATTTACAAGGGAATCCAAATCCTCAATGATGTCAGTAGTCAACATTTGAAGTGGATTAAAACATTTAATCACAGTTAAGACAAGAATGGATATTTAAATGTCTCATAACATGTGAGTGTTTTGGCTCACTTGTAGATTTGGTGTTTTATTCTTGAAGCCTCATATCAGACAGAAATGTGACCCTTTACACTCCTGTTTCCGTGGAGTTGACTACTCTGTAAACAGACAAGTGCATCGGTTTCCCGTAAAATGTTATCTGAGTTTCATCTGAGTCGTAAGTTGCAAAAAGGAGGTCTCCGAAGACATACAATCAGCAGTATTTGATCTGCATACGGCTGGAAAGGGATGGAAAGTAATCTTAGTGTTTGGGCATCCTTCAGTCCATTTAGATAAATTGTTTATAAATGTAGGCACTTTAGTACTGTGGCTGTACTGGCTGTCCAGTCAAGGTAACTCCAGAAGCACCGGACTGGATCCTCAATGAGGGAAAGAAGAACATGTGAGTAACAGCTAAAAGCTTGAAAACATCACTGTAACTGGTCGCTGTTCATGAGCCTAACAGATGCAAGTCGGTGAAGAAGCAGCCTGAGCCTCTTACCATCATCATGGGGGGCAATTAATTCTTAAGTTTAGCTACAGGATAGTGTCAGGCTGGCTGTCCTCCAGCTGAAGCTTAGCAGGAGTTGAGTGAAGCAACAGGACAGTAACCATAAGCAGGAAAGTAAATCCACCACAGAATGTCTTCTGAAAAAGACAATCTACCTTTTAGAGTGACCCGGCTGGAATCCATACCGTAACCCCCTAAAGATGCTCTGGAGAGCTATGAATGGGTCTGAGCTGAAGCATTTCTGTAAAGAAGATAAACGAACGTTCCTCCTGGAGGTTGTACAGCTCTGATCCAGAGCTACATGAGGCCAATGCTGCCAAAGGAGGCTCAACCAGCTATTAACACCAAAGTTTCACTCACTTTTCTTTGCGATTTTCTGCTTTGGCACATTGTTTTGTCTGTTGTTATAGCATATTTTATACATTTGCATGCTCTTGTTCTTTCTTTTCTAAATTTATTTTTTTGCTATTAAAAAATATATATTATGAAGTTTTTTGAAAATATTGAGTATTAATACTTGGATGTTTCCTCTTCTGTTTGTCCTCAGTGGGAGGCGAGGGTCACTCAGTATGAGAGAGACTTTGACAGGATTGGGATGACTGTGCGCAGAGAGGTTCTCAGGTTTGAGGTATGTTCAAAGATCAACCGTCCATCATCACGACACCTTTCACAGAACATCTTGAAATGGTCGTGCATCCTTTTCCGGTTGCAACGTATCTTTTGAAGAATGACGAGGAAGGTTTCAGCTTGAAGACATGTATTTCAGTAAGAAAGTGTAGTTTGAAGAAAAAAATAATAATTTTGAATTCACATTAGCAATGTGGTTCAAGGATCTGTTGTTGAAAGGCCTCTGAATCGGTTTTCCTGAAATGTTTACGTTTGTGTTGAGAATTTTTTTTTTGTTGGTTAAATATTTAACAATTTGGATCGCATGACTGTAGTTTAATTTTTACAAAGTAAAAATCTGTTACAGTCAGTTATATAAATTCTGCTTATTATGGAAGTAGTTTTATTATGACTGCAGTGATGGTCACGCGCCAGAACAGTTTGGTCTTCGGTCAGTAAATTGGCTGCTTTCTGCCACCGTGGAAGATGGTCAGCTTTAGGATCTGTTTTTAAACACGCCAAAGACCTGAAGATATGAAAAAAACTTTTTTTGTTTTTTTTAATGCAGAAAGAAAAAGCCAAGGACTTCAAGAGCCAGATAATCAAATATTTGGAAGCAATGCTGCAGTCTCAACAACGGGTAATTATTGAACTGTGTCAAGTATTCAACATGTACAATAACTCCATTGAATGTAATATTTGTTTTTTTTATATTTAGGTGACAGTACATCTTTTTTTAATACTTAATGAGCTTTTGAGTCTTATCATCACAGCAACATTTAACTACTATTCTTGCTCTGATTCTGTTCCAGCTTATAAAGTTTTGGGAAGCGTTCCTGCCTGAGGCAAAGGCAATAGCTTAATGAAGAGGGAGTTTTTTGTTTTTTTTAAAGACCCCAACTGCCTTTTGAACATCTGCCTCTTTACAAGGAGCTGAGAGGACAATTTTGAAACACACAAAAAAAAAAACTTCCATCCATCTTTCTTGTATTTTTACTCACAATATATTCTTATTTTGTACAGAACTTTGATATTATAAGCTGCCACATGTACATGTCGTGTCTCCGACAAAAGTCCATGTTTATGTCTTTGAAAGTGAAGGCAAGATTTCAGCCCAGAATAACCGAGCCTTTTTTTCTTGCTTACACCTGTCTATTTAATCATTAATAATAAGGTACCGCCCAAATTAACATAGTCTATAGTTTACATGGGAAGACAAGCGTATGCATGTCATTCCACTCTAACAAATGTTTATGGATGCATGTCAGATAATGGTTTTATAAATGTTGTTGCAAAGAGAGAAGAGCTGTTTTCTCTTTTGGGGGACTGAAACACCACTATTATGACTGAGGTAATCTTTCAGAAGTATTATCGCGTTGTTACAGCGTATCAAACAATGCACTTCACTAACAGAAATGATGTTGAGATAAGGCTGTAACAAGTTTACACGCTTGTCAAAGTCGTTACAAAATGATATATGAATTGTAAGGTTATAGTGTGTGCAAGTTGAAAATGCAATCTTCTTCGTTATATTGTGCGATTATATATGTACTAGAGTCACGTGTATCGTATTAAGTTTGGTCCACATAAAATGTCAGTTTGAAGTTGTGACATTTTACTGTAGGAGAACGAGGCCCACAGGAAGTTAAGTGGAACTCTGCAGAGATCGTTTACCAACTTTGGGGGGGATTTTTGACAGTGATGCATGTGCAGTGCCTGCACTGAATCATGCAAATATTGATGGAAATTATTTGTAATTGTACTTTTTTTTTTTTTTCATCATTTGGTTTATCACTGATGCAAAGAAACAGACTCCGTGATATAGCCCCTTATTTTCTAAATCAGCATTTGAAAGTGTAGTTACTCTTTCATGTTATATTTCCATAAGAATGTGTTTTATTTTTGTAACCACTTTGCATTAATACATACATTTTCCTGGTAATGTTGTATAGTAAAATGCTCAGAATAAATGATTGATTAAACTCTGGGTGCTGGTTTTATGTCCAATGGTTTAGTAGTTTTGTTGGGTTTTTTTTTTGTTTATTTTATTTCCTTTCAAACATTTATTTTCATGTCCTTTAACGTCACTGTTCTGATCATGCTGTAGATAAACCAACCCTTCTTCAACTTTTGTGATAGAACCACAGCTGTGCACAACAACACGGGTTTTGGGAGATAATTTTTGTATTTGCATAAAAGCAAAGTTGTTCTGATGTCAGACATGCAACCCTAACCCGAAATATTGTGTGCACCGGGAGTACTAGACAAACATGAGCAACATGAGACATTAAAGTCTCTTCCCTGCTTAAATAAACTCGATTCAGCTCAAGCCATATTAGACAAAAATTCTCAGGAAGAAAATAAAAAGTCTGAAAATGAAGATGGAATGAAAAGTCCCAGAACAGGAATAACGATATTTGGATCCTTTGTCAACCACTATATCCGAGAAAAATGATCTAGTTCTGGGGTTAATATCTATCTCTCTGGTGTTGTTGGTGGGGTTCAGGAAGACATTTCTTTGGACTGAAATCTGGAATTTCCAACAATACATTTTGGTAATTCTGGCAACTTGAAATGCACAAATATTTTCTGTTTTTATGTCTTCTACATTGACCATATATGATCAAATAAATATATTTAATTTGTTTATTAAAAACCTATTCACAAAGAGATGGAACAGGTCATCTACACCTGTGCTGCCAATTCTGTTTGACCTGAAATACCAAATAAACTAGTAAAGACTTGTTACATGCATTTTTCTCACACAAGGAATGTTGAATTCTAATTACTTCCTAAAAGCCACGAAATACTGAGACAATTGTGTCTTTGATGAAGAACAACATTTAAAGCATTAACACATTAAATCAGGCTGCTATGTTGCACACTGATATCTTGGTGTGGTTTTATAATGCATATGTGTTTAAGTGTTAATCCTGCTGTTTGATGCTGTGTAACCGCCAACATTACTGATGCTTCTATATATCGAACTGAAATAAATTTAGAGCGACTCAGATTTATTAAGAATATAATGTGTAAATGGATTGCACCAGACTGCATTTAAGTGGGCGTGTATTGACCAAGACCGACGTCATAGTGATTTCTTCTCCACAGCAACAGTCCAGAAGCTCTGTTGAGACGTGAGGTGGGGGAATCCCCAGTCTTTATCCCTGTAGAGCTGCCATGTCTCCTGGTATTTTTTTTTCTTCATGATACACACCAATTGGCAGTCTGAGAAAAGGGTAGTAGAAGAAGTAAAAGGATTTCATTAAGTCAAGAGATTTATTGGGGTAGATTTATGCTGGCACAGCCCTTGATTTTGAGCTGGATGCCTTAAATGCAATTATATGACACAACCTTTGTCTGTTTGTGCACTAAAAAGATTCAGACTCCAAATGATATGTTAACACACAGCAAGTAAGTGCATGTAAAAAACTAAAATGCCATTAAATCTTATGTCAGTGTGTATATTTAGTAATTATATCATCATGTTTGAATAAAACCACCTTTCTATCATTGTGATATCACAAAGCTGTACAGGTTTGAATGAAACATTCTGTGTTAACAGGAAAAGCTGATGTAAAATCAAAGCTGATCTTGTTATAGTGAGAGCAAGGCTTAAGTGGCGACCGCTACTGGATATCCCCAATATGCTCTTAGCTGAAAAAAATATGTATCCAATCTTTCCATTTTTCTAGCTCTATAAATCACAAATTTTGTATCGATAGAAATACATTACCAAGGTATTTTCACACTATTACGTTTTGATAATCTGACTAATGCAAACAATACCCAAACATTTAGTCAATGCTGAGCATATATATATATATATATATTGCTGGAATTAAAACTAGATATAATGCATAATGAAAAAAACATTTTTTTATATATTTTCCAACTACAAAATGAATAAATAAAATAAAAACTGACTCTTGATTCTTAGGTGCTCAATTTAATCTGATTTTATGTGTAAAGAAATGTGGAGCTGGTTTGGATTTTTTTTAGGTGGTTTTATTGTGAATAAAGAAGAAGTAAATGCGGCAACCTGTCTGATAACGACAAGCATTTGATTGTATGCTCAGTACCTTCGAGACAAGTACATGACAACCTTTCTGAGTGTTTGCACTAAAAACATTTCGAGAAGAACTTTACGTGATGATTGAAATGTGAAGCCCCTGTTTATACTCTGGTTTCGTGGTGAATTAAAAAGCTTTAACTATGGAAACCTGTGCGATAACGACGGTATAAAACGGAATAATTGTACAGTCTAGGCTTTGACCTGGAAGTGGGCGTGGTAGAGCGGGCGGTGTCTTTCTTCTACATCCGCTGTGTCCGGCGCGTTCACGAGCTCACGAACCGCGGAGGCAGCTGAAGAATGGAGCGAGCCGCTAACGGCTGCTAGCCTGTTAGCACGGACCAGCAGCAACAAGGTCTCACATGAAACTCCAGACTCACGGCTGCGTGCGAGGCGAGGAGCGGTCAAGCGGTGCCCTGGTCGTCCCGGTCCTCCACTCCGAAGGTAGCTGTGCTCGTCTGCGTTGAGCTAGAACCGCATCACCCGGCGGACGCGTGATTTTGTTCCCCCTTTTTCTTCGTTTTCTTTGACTGTTAGCTGATGCTGTCGCTGCTAACGGAGCTAATTTCCTTGTTGCGCCTCGTCCAGCTGTCAGCCAGACATCAGTCGTGGTCCGGCGTGAGCGCCACGACGAGCCTGCCGCGCCGACGTGGTTCCGTTTTTGCTTGTGTGCGTGTGTATGTTCTACTGCATCATAGGCAGCTGGGTTGGCGTGGTGGACAGGAGGCACCCGTGTGCGTGTCTCCCCCACACGGAGCGCGTCCTAAGCCCAACCAGCCAACGCGGCTAAGTAATGTTGTGCTAATGTTAGCCAGATGGCTGGTTAGTCAGGTTGATTATTGCAGGCAGATAGTTTGGTTTTAGTTACAGGGCATTTCCTGTACTAATCGATGCGGGCACCTGGTTTGATGGGCTGTCTTTGTGTGTGAATCGTTGACACGAAGCTCCCAGCTCGCCTCCTTGTTTTGATTCAATTGCAGGCCTGCTTGCACTGCATCGATCATCTTCATATTAGCTTCAGCTGCTTCTATCCAACATTTGTCCAAGATCGTAACTTATGGACCCTCTTTAAGTGTTTTTTTTTTTTTAAATTTATTCCGACAAAGTTTGGGAAAGCAAAATGAGATTTCTGACCATAGCTCCCTCTCAGCCTAGTCATCTTATTCGAAAGTATAAAGTTGCATTGTACATTTTCTTGTCTTGTGGTAAAACTCAATATGATTCATCTTAGTGTGGATGGCCTTCATCAACCATAAAGATGACTTACTACTGGATCCATTTAGTGTAACATTCACATTTTCTCGTTTTCTAACAAAATAATGAGTTACTAAGTGTTCTATTCAATAACACAACAGTAAGATGAAGTCTAACTATCTCAAACTACAGGGCTCAAACTCAAAGTCCACATGATAATTTATTTACATATCTTTCTATAAATGAGAAGATTTTAAATCATTGCAGATATTAACTGGCTGCCATGTACTTTTTAAAGCTAAGTTTTTTGTTTAAGTGATTTGTAGATCGTGTAAAAGTGAGTACTTGTGAACTATCAAGCCCAAACTGTTGGTGGAAAGATCAGCTCATTGTCACAGATGTGGCCTGTGCGCAAAATCCATGTTGTTCCATGTATAAGAAATAAAAAATAGTATAAATAAGTGACAGTATGAATAATGTAAAGTGCCTTCAGATATATTTCATAGAAGAAGAGAGGCAGCTGGTAACTGGTAATGCCACAGGAGGAGTCTGCACTGTTGGCAGGCCCCCCTCACTGGCTGATCTTTCCACTGAAGGTTAATCACTGCATTCAGAGCGCACTGCATGTGTTTGTGTGTGTTTTTGTTAATAATAAAATGCCAACAAATTATTTATTTCAGTTTATGCTAATGAATTGGAAACATCTCAGTTTTCTGAGATTATTTGACAGTTCATTTGCTTCAGTTCATTTTCTGTGACAGCTTAATCTGGTACTGAAAATACTCTATGTAGTAGTAAGTAATGTTTTATAAAATAATTACATTAGTTTTCCTAAATTGTTTAAAATACTTTTTTTTTTATTCTTCTAGTTTTTAGTTTAATCAAAAGCCTGTGCCTATGATTGAACTACCATCTGTCTCTGCGAGTATGCCTTTGTTCAGATTTGCAGCCTATATCCATTTTTTTTAACATGTACAGTTTTTTAGCAAATCTAGATTTGACAGTCTGAACAGCCAATAACCATACAACATGCTAATTTTCCCAAAAAGGGTTAAAACCACAGACGGAGATGGTTTCAAATACATGTGATTACAGTCTGATTTGCACAGATTCGTTACAGGCTAAATGGTGTGGTCACTCAAGCAAGCTTCCAAATAGTATTTTGTGTCATTCTTAACCCACTGCAAACACTGAATGTTAAATAAGAGTCACTCTGCATCGAACAGAGTGAAAGAACTGAGCAAGTATTCCTCCACTAGCTGGCCATAGATGCCCGTGAGCTCACAGCTAACCCCCCTGTACTGAGACATCAACTCAGACAACTGCCTGCAACAAAGAAGTACACCGAAGCATCCTCTGGCACTTTCTCATAACTGGTTGGAAAATTGCACTGTGGCTCCACAGAGCTGTTGTTGCAACACTAACAAAGCCAATACCATCCTTCATCATGGTTTGTTTACATCTGTTCTATGCATGTTGGTTACTATAGAGACCATGTGGACAAGGGAACATCAGCAAGGACACACAGATCAAAAGTGATCACTTGCCATGTACAGTATAATGTTGGATTTGGATCATATGTGCTAAACGTCAGGTTTCAGCTTTCAGCGTTAACATAGCCTAAATGTTTGCATTTTTGTTAGGTTACAAAAAAGGGTCTGCGAAGGCAATCGTGTGAGAATACCATGTTAATATACTTGTATCAATATATACAATTCAATACATGGTGATTTCTAGAACGAGACAAATAGAAAGGTTGGATATACATTTTCAGCAAAGAAAATATTGAGAATATAGTGGACACCACTTAAGCATAGCTTAAGCATTTATTGTAGATCGACTTTTCCTGTTTATAGAGAATGTTTTGTTCAAAGCTGTAAAGTTGTGGGATATCATGATATTATAAAGGCTGTTTAACCCAAACAGAATACTAAAGTTGCTTGAAAATATTATTGGATTTAATAGGATTTTAGTTTGTATGCACCTACATGCTGTGTGTTAACATCATTATTACCCTTGACTTTTTTGGGCAGTTTTCTTGGGAAGTGAGCCAAAATCATTTTAGCGCGCAGACTATCAAAAGTAGTGTCATATAATCCTCAAGACATTGAGCACAAAATCAAGAATCGTGCCGGCATAAATCTGTCATTATCATAGAGGTTGCCATATTTACTACTTATTTATTCACTATTAAATTAACTCAAAAAGAATATAAACCATAGCTCAACATTTTTATTAACACATCAAATCCGTTTATATTTTGCACATAGTTTTTGTGGTTGTAAAATATATTGAAAATATCAGTCCCTGTTATGCTGTTTTTTTTAGTTTTTATTTTAATACATTTTTTTTCTGAGTAGAAGGGTTTCTGCTTTTTTTTTTTTTTTTTTTTTTTTTTTTTAATTACCTAAAATGAAAAATGTGTCAAACCTAAACATTAAACATGAGGAAGCCTGTTTGAACAGTATAGATTCTAATAGTTGTTTACAGAATGCAACATATTCAACCGCATTTAACAAAGACTGGCTCAATGAACTAAATCTCTGAAATAATAAAATCCTTTTATGTCTTCTGCTACTCTTTATAGGCTGCCAAAAGGTGTGTATCATGAAAGAGATATTTTCATTTATCAAGAGATATGGCAGCTCCACAGGGATAAAGACTGGGGATTCCCCCACCACGCATCTAAACTGAAGACGCCACAGAGCTTCTGGCAATGTGCTGGATTGTTACTGTGGAGAGGAAATCACTGACTTTGGTCTCAACTTTAAATAAATTCAATTTGTTTGCATCAGTTTCCCTTCACAACATAAGTAATTTAATGATACTTATAGAAAGCAAACAGTTAAATGCAGCCTGGTTCGATCTTATTATAACGCATTTATTTTCTTGTTAGTCAAGTGAGATTTATTTATATAGGACATTTAGAAAAAATCAACATTGACCAAAGTGCTTTACAGGCAAATGTCAAGCAACATTAAAGTTAATTCACATAAAAACACACCAAAGTAACTATTTATCAGAAGACAATTATTAAATCCAACTTATTCTAGTTCAGTCCAATTCATAATTGTATTTATATCAATAAATACAATTTAGCCAAGGAAATCGGTGGATCATATTAAATCTTTAAACCTTTATTATTATTGTTGTAATCTGTCCTAAGCAGGTTATTTATTGGCTGCGTTGACAATTAATATACATTTACATGGGTGCTCAGGGTTATAAATAATACCTTCTGCACTCTACAGGGTTGGGCTACATAGATTTAAAAAAAAAAAAAATTTCTGGTATTTTTAGGCTGAATACTGATTATACAATAACCATCGCTCTTTTCAATGAATTATGTTTTATGGGTGATTCGATGTTGATGCTTACATGTGATGTAACTAGCAGTGGTATTTCAAGGCTTTAGCCTTCTCCTGAGTATTTATTAATGTAAAATAGCTGAAAAAGCAATCTTAATTATTTGAAAGTAATTAGCTGGTATGAAAAATGAATTTCTATTCAAACAAAACTGCACGTTGATACTTTTATAAATATAGACTTTAGAAATTTCTAAATTCAGACTTGTTGAAGAATTTCTTTGCAGAATTATACCCCATACACAGCCCTTTGTTCATCTTTGATCGCTTTAGTTCATATATGTGTGTGTGTGTGTGTATGTGTGTGTGTATATACGTACAATGTTAGCTTTTAAAGGTTGTAGATCTTCTGGTTTCTCGTTTTTTAAAAGGGTATGAAGCAAGTTATTCTACATTTTAATGTTTACTTGTCCAGAGTAATCCTCAGGTCGGGCATGTCTGAGCATGTTTTAGAGTCAGAGCGATTGTGGCTGAAATGCTGCTGGGGAAAAATGATACGTGTATAATACAAGCAAAGGCCACACACTTAGTTTAATGCTAAAAAAATGTAAAAACATGTTGGCCTTATGTTTTACAATGTGTGCTACTTTATCTTGCAGCCTCCAATACATATTTTTTTTGGTGGGGGGGTAAGTACTGGAATAACATTGAAAGATTGTCTAATGAGCCTTATATTATGCCATTGTCATGCTTTTAAAAGATCCATGTTTAATGTTAAAGTACACATAACCTTAGACCTTCATAGATAAAATAATTTTCACAATATTTAATGTCACTTATTTTATACTTCTAAAAGATCTAAAATATGAAAATGTGTATACTTATGTATAAATGTGGTTTACTTAAATGTTTATCAGTTAAGAATAACATGCAAATTCAAAGAACTGCTTATCTGAGAGAAACTGGAATTCTGTAATGATTTCTATATGAAGAGTACAGCAGCATTTGATGCCTGAGCTGGAAATGGAACAGTCACTCTGATATAATCAATCATGATGGTCTGTAATTAGGTTAAGTTGAGTGTTCATTTGTGTGTGAAGATGGTAAACTCTTGCTCAGTCAGGAGAAACGCTGAACTAATCTAAACACTCGAGCTCCATGGATCAGACTGGCCCACAAATCATTACTTGCACATTGAAAATTGTTACAACTCACCACTGGTTTTCATCGCTACAGACCTGTTTTTATCGCCCTGTTCCGTTTCTGGTTTTATGTAATAGCAACAGTGCACAGTTGCCCTTGAGAGAAAACGAGCTGTCTTTGATTCTGAGATCTGTGCAAGCAATACTGAGCATGAGTCATCCAGAAGCCCACACACACACAATACTGTCAGCAGCAGCCTTTCCATGCTCTGGAATTAGAGAATTGACATTAAAACAGTAGTAGCCTGTTTCTTGACTTTTTTTTTTTTTTTGTTTGTTTTTTTGTTTTTTTTTTTTAAACTGAAATCACAAGTTGTTTTTCAATATTAAGTGGATATTTTCGAGCAATTATTTTTGCAAAATTGTTAATCCCATTTAATGTAAATGTTCTTGAAAATAAAAACTTGCTGAAGATAATCAATAGTGAGATATCTCAACAGACTGACATTAGATAAAAGTGATTGCCTAATAAAGCACTAATTTGCATTTATGTTCAACTGTCAAATGGTTTTTATATACTTATTAAACCCTATCCATCACTATAAATTTTGGTGTCCTTGCAAGCAGACATGTGTTTATATAATTGTTTACATAATATTCCCCACTGGCATTATCCGCCTGGCTATTGCTGTAAGTTGTGAGATGCCTTCATGTTGCCTTAAGCTTTGTGTTGATACTGAAACTGATTGCTGTGTTTTTTGTGACCACTGTGGCTTGATTGCTATCATTTAAGCCCAGCAGCTTTTCTGCAGTGAGTCACTGATGTCCATGTGTAGTGTGGAGTTTCCCTCACATGAATTTAGTTGTTTTGAAATGGCGCAATAGAAATAAACAAACAACATTTTGACTTGTAATCCTTATAAATGTGTACAACTTTCTTACTTTTTATAGAAAACCTAAATTTGGAAAATGTGATTTGTAAATGCCATGCACACACTGTAGTTAAAGCTCTAGGCTAATTTTGTGATTGCAAATATTCAGTTTGCTGCTAATAACCTTTTAGAGTTACGATAATCAAATTGAGTTTTTATTAATCAGTGCATACATTTTATTGTGTATTTATTTTCCAAATAAAACTTGAAAGGATTTAAGTTCCCTTAACACACACTTACATGTACATTGTCTACTAGTTTAGTCAGACGGCTATTAAACATTATTGTAAATCAGATTTCGTCTGCTGAAATTTCAATCTAAACTTTATTTTCAGTTTTGCAGTTGTGTTCTTTTTTTTTTTTTTAAAAAAGTGTATTTTTAAAGATTAGTTTAGTTTCAAGCTTAAAGTGGAAATATACATTCATAGAAGTCAATCATAAATGATAAAAACAATAACAAATTATAACAAATATACAAAACAGGTTTCAACACTGTTGGGAAATGTGCATTGATCTGAAATGGGGTGTTCCTGCTGAGACTATTTACTAAGAGATCTCAGACCAGCTCAAATGAACTACTACTACCACTAATAAGAATAAGCATAATGGGAAAAATATGAATGCATCTTTCAATGTACCCAAGGTCACCGTACAGGAAAGATGCAACATTAAAGTAGGACAGAGTGCCATAATAAAACAACAAAATAGAGACAACGAACGACAAAGAATAAGCAGTTTTAAGAGGATGTCTTTTAGTGACAATATGAAAATGTGAAGTGAGTCAGTATTGTGAATGTGATGTGGGAGAGAATTCCAGAGAAGAGCGGCAGAACAACTAAAGGATCTGAAGCACTTGGTGACCATAAGACTCCAAGAGGGTTTGTTGATGTGAAAGAGTTCATAGGTAGTGAGGGTTAAGAACATGGAAGAAAATAGCAGAATCTTCTTATCAATGGAAAATTTGATGGGAAGCAATTGAAGCTGCTGCACGACAGGAATGACAATGTGGGCAGCCGAGTTTTGGACTAGTGGAAGTTTGAGAGGAAGACCAGAGAGGAGGGAGTTAGTCTTTGAGATGAAAGCAGCTAGAGCATGAGCTAAAAAGATAGTATTCATAGGTGAAAGCAATGGGTAAACATGGTTGTTTTTTTGTTTTTTTAAGGTGAAAATAAGCCGAGCAAGTGATGATATGTGATGTACATTAAAGAGTACTGTCAAGTGGCGCTTTTCTTTGCAGAACATTTCCCCCTTTAGCTGGTCATGGTGCCTGTTTGTAAGAGCCGCTTTCCGGAAGGGCGTAAAGTCTGATTACATCTTTTTTTCTTTTTGCCTCTCGGGGTAGATAAAAAGGAGAAACTGCTTGTGTACGTAAGGGCCATCCCCCCCGTTCCATAACTGAGTGAGAAGTGGGATCATGTTGTACATGTGCCGACCTTAGTTGTAAGCACAGAGAGGCAGCACTTGGCTCCAGGGACGAGCAGCGCTCGTAGTTAAAACTCGCTCACAAATGACACAGCAGCTTGTGAGGAAGACCTGGACACTTCCAGCTGAAGGAGCCGCCGCGCTCTTATTTACTGTACTGATGCTGTACATTCAGCTGTAGTTAAACAGTTCAAACTTTAAACAGTTTAACTTCTTCACACGTCAACGTGCTGCACCCACACACCGTTACACTCCCGTCCACGCGCCTCTCATGCGCATGCACACCTACACATGCTCAGCCCGTTAAAAGGACATGACACTCTAATAATACAAAGAAAGTTGACAGCACCATTTCCTCGACTGATTTTTTTTTTTTTTTTTTTTTTTTTTTTTTTAATTATTTATTTACCATAAATGTGACACGCACACATTGTCAAATTACACTTATTTTTCCAGAATGATGGTTTTGAGTATGTAAGGACACACGTGGGATTTTTCTGTCTTGCTTGGGCCAGTATGTAAAGGCCCATGGAGTAAAATTGGTGGTCTTTTTTTTTTTTTTTACAGAGATGTTACAGAATGCCAGTATGTAAGCTCCTAGTAGGATGACACAAGTTGTGACACTGTGGGGAAAGAGAAAGTCGTATTGTCAATTGTGAAAAGTTGTCAAATTTTGTAAAAGTATATTTAGAACCAATGAGTTGGACCTGAGTTTAGAAAACTTTTATGAGGCAGTCAGTAAGGGTTTGGTGGACACACAGCAATAGGAGAAAGGAAACATGTTTTAATCAGTACTGTGGGGATGGGGTCCAGAATACAGCGGAAGGTTTTACTGCACTGAAGAACTGCTTTTTATTGGTTTCTTTTAACTGACCTAAACATGCTAGATGTGAACAAACACTAGAGCTGGGATGTTCAGTTCTGGTCCTTGATAACTACTGTCCTGCTTGTTTTATATGTTTCCGTCCTTCAGCACACTTGGCTCAAGTTAGTGGGCCATTGACAGACTTGTGCTGACCTTGAAGACGAGCGGATGGTGATCCAATCAGCTGTGTTTGAGCAAGGAAACATCCAAACATGCAGCACACCAGGCCCTCGAGGGCTAGAATTGGAAACCCCTGTGTCGCATATATCAAATATTGCAAAAATGTAATGACCTGTCTGCTGCTCTTTGTGGATATTTAATGTCCTCTTTCTCATGTTGTGTTTTAACAGGTCGTTACCTTCCATCTGTCACAAATGCTGAAACCTATCAACTGTTAGAGGCGACAGGGTGAGGTCAGGGAGAAGTCTTGGCTAACTGCACCAGGTTGTGGCCCATGAGAGTGATTGTGCCATCTACGTGCCGTCAGTGACCAGGGCTGTGGCTGTGGTGGGCCCGGCCCAAGAGGCCTTATCAAACATCAGTCCGGGCCCTCGCTGACCTGTGCTGCACACACCATGGATCAACAAAGGGACAAATATGGCGAGCGACCAGCAAGGGGTACCAAAGTTTCCCAGGGAAGCCGCAGTGGACACTCATCTCGACCATCTGGCTCCTCGAGCTCCTCTGGGGTTCTTATGGTGGGGCCCAATTTTCGTGTGGGGAAGAAGATTGGTTGTGGAAACTTTGGTGAATTAAAACTTGGTAGGTTTTATTTTTTTCTTTTCTAAATAAAAAGAAGCTGTTAAGACCAGAATCAAGCATGTGATCTGAGTGATCCATTACAATTTAATGATGTTGAATACAGATGTTCCAATCCTTTAAAAGACTGACTGTCATCCTGTAACATAAATGTTTTCAATGTTGATTGTGGAAAGTTGCATGAAGTCTATTCCGGACTCCAGACAAAATTTGTAGGGCCGAGATCAGCCTCTGTACATACCAAAATTCGTTTTTCATTGTTGTTCTTCTGAGGGATTTCACACTTATTTTACGGTTTTCCTGCTTCCTCTTTGCTGATGTAATAAATGATGTAGGATCCTGTCTTTCCAGTGCTCTCCAGGCAGTGGAAAAGCCAGCCAGTTTTTTGTAGAACCTCTTTAGAACTGGCACTAGCACTGATGTTAAGTTGGTCTTAAAGCCCTACTAATGACCGGTGGGACTCCACATAAGCAACATCTACTGACATTTTTGTTTGCATGTATGATTTTTGGAAAGGGGGGGGGGGGGGTCAATTTAGTGTAGTTTTTTTGTTTTTCCCCCAAATGTTCCAATTCACAACAAAAGTAATCTCACATCTCTCTACAAGATAAATAAGTTTAATACATTTCTGATCCAGCTCATTCCAGTTCCATCAAATTCATATAATACCAGTTCATAAAATCAGGCTAGGCAAGAAAATTAACCGCTGACATCAAATCTTCACTTTGATCCAAGTCCTTGTTTTGTGAATGTACTTGTAGAAAAAAAGACTTCTGTATTAACAAGTACAAAGATATTTAGCACGACCAGGTTCAGGAATGGTAGATATCTGGCTCGACTGGTTGGAGGTGTAAAAAACAACAAACAACAAAAAACAAAAAACGCACGCATGAGTAAAGAGAGTGGAGTAAGGAATCAGCCCAGTGTATCATGGGAGGCTCACCAACAGTCGAGGCCTTTGGAAGAATTGCTAATTAAAGGGGTGGCTCAAGGTCACCCGGGGCAGTCCTAACCCTACATTTTGTGAGAAAGTTGAGTTTTAAGCCAACTTTTAAAGGTAGAGAGGGTGTATTCCCAATGAAAACTGGGAGTTAGTTTCACTAGAGAGACCAAAAATCTGCTCCCCATTCCACTTATGTCAAGCCAGAACAAAAAAAAGAGACTGCAGCTGTGGAGTGATGTGCTCTGTTGAAGTAATATGGGACTATGAGCTCTTTAAAAGAGGATATGCTTGAAAATGCTCAGAATTGGAATTAAGAAGAAAATAGGACACTTTATGACTTGGAGAACTGCTCATTTTCATATGGGCACTTGAGGCATATGAACATATTTTAATACCAGGTGTAAACGCATATGTACTTGAAGGTACCCACTTTTGATTGGATAACCTACAGCAGATGGGCATATGTGTGAATGTGAACAATCTCCAAAGCGAAGGTTTGCTGTGCATTCAATAAATTGATAATAATATTGCTTACACAGTTACATGTGCCTTGTTTAAGAGTCCTAAGTTTTGCCACGTATTTAAAAAAAAAAAAAAAACTCATCTATTTGTATATCCTTATTTTCCTTTTCTTACTTTAGGTAAGAATCTCTACACAAATGAGTATGTAGCTATTAAACTGGTAAGTACTCACTTTATTTCTCTGTTTGGTTGCTCACCTCTGTAGTGTATTTTTAGAATGATTACTAACTTTTATTTACAAACGTTATGGTCTTTAGTTTTTAAAGCACTATTATTGTATCATTGTAATTCAGGATCACTGGTACTGGTGTATAACATTACATTATTGTTTAAAAGTTTGTACAATGTGTTAATTTTGAGTACATAAATTACACAAATTATAACATGATGAAACCAACATTTTTAACATGTACGTTTCACAATGTTGAACGCAGGATCTTACAGTGCTGGGTGAATTCTTTTTTTTTTTTTTTTTTTCTTGCACATGGCTTTAAGTTCTGCAGTTGCCAAATTTCCATTAACCAGTACCCAAGCTTCAGGTGTTGTACATGACTGTTCTTGTTTTAAGGAAAATTGTGAAAACGGTGTGGATATTCAGCTAGGTGTGATGGGTGTGGAGGAATTGGTAAATTTTAGAAGAAGAAAAAATCTGGGGAACCCTAAAGTATGAAAATTATTAAATCTGGCATCTTTAATGATCATGTGCATCATTAATCGTAAAAATATAAACTAATGTCCTGAAAAAATTACTCTCTTTAATTTGAAACGTATAACTCATGTTTGTGTTCACTGTGCAGGAACCAGTCAAGTCGAGGGCACCGCAGCTGCATTTGGAGTACCGCTTCTACAAAACCCTAGGAAGCACAGGTGAGATCACAGTACACATTTTCTGCTCTTCGAGGTGTTTTGTGTGTGACTTCAGGATGATGATTTGATTGTTTTGGAAGATCGGCTCAAAGATTGCATCATTTCCACAACAAGTGATTACTCGACTTGGGTTGCATATCTCTATTAAAATGGATCAGTGGCTTATCTCCAGGATGTGATGCACAGGAGCGCATGAATGCCTACGTGCTTTTGTAGACTCCTAAACAGTAGACTTGCTGCAGTTACAATTGCATGATAAAGTAGTTAAGGTAAAGCTTCTTATTAACCCACAAAAAGGCAGTTGATCTTGTTTTCTGGCTTAATGGAAAGTAAAGTTGTCTGCTTGGAAATTGTAAAGTCAGTTTGTTAGTATAAAGTATCCAGACTTGTTTCTTGGTTGGCTGCTTCCTCCAATGTACCCTTCACCCTCGGCTATTTTCTCTACTCATCACATGGCATAAACGTTTACTTTAAAGCAGTATTGGATAATGTTACTTTCAAAAGTAACTAGATTACAGGGGACTCTGTGCAGCTTTTTTTTCTGTCTATCATACAGATATTATTGGACTAGTAAATATATCAAGAGCAATGTAGTGTGAAGTGTTTTTATTAAAGAGTTTATCAGAATGTGGACTCTGGAGGTGAGGGATTAAATCTCCTTTCATCTTGATTGGCAGCTGACTCCTTTTCCTCCTGAGCCACAGTTGCCGTGTGCAGCGTTATCAGTGCTGCCGGGCTGTGCTGAGCTTTACGGTGGTATGCAGAGTTACTTAAAATTTAAATTAAAGGTCTTGGGTGCTGGTAGAAACCCAGCCACAAAATTATTTTCTTTGTGAGGGTTTTTTTTTCTTCTTTCTTTTACGTACAAATTGCAAGTAAATTAAACTACAACTATCTAAATGCTGTAATTTACACCAGCCTGCTAGAAGTGAGAGGTGCACATGCGCACTAAGGTCTGTTTCTGTCGGAACATGTCGCACATGTATATACACTATATTGCCAAAAGTATTCGCTCACCCATTCAAATTACTTTTGGCCATATCGTGTACGTTAAAACTAAGACCAATAACGGGTTACGTATTTAGAAATGTAAGTAGCAACTGATTACTTGGATTGTGAAACCAAATTGTGACTTTACCAGTTATTAAAATAAAAATCACTTTACAGAAATGCATTGGGAATTCACTTTGGAACGAGGTCATTGTTTCAAGGTGACGAGTTGACATTAGGGCAGTTGGCATGTTTAATATTTTAATGGGCACAGCCTTGGCCCCATGACTTCTCATTTGTTACCTCTTATGTTTCATTTTGTGATGAAAGATGAGTCGAGGTCTGCTGATGCATCGCTTTTGCTACAAACGATGAGGAAAATCATACACTTAAATACAATACAATTGAATGACTACAGCGGAAAATTTTGAAGAAATGTGTAATTGATTAAACATTTTGATAAATAATGGTGCTTCACAAAATGTATCTAAACCGAAGATTTTGGTGATGTCAGCATTTGACCATATTGGTTGGTATAATTCATTACTGGTATATTTGCAGAGGAATAATATTGTAGAGTTGATTCCATGGATGGCATCAGAGATGAAAAATAAAAACATTTTATCGTAGGTCCACGTAGCTTTGGAGCTCTACATAAGATAACCGGACAGGGAGTATAATGGCTATTGTTTTGCAAAGGCTGGAAATGGCCAACAGTGCGTAAACTCATTAAATATTTAGAGAATGGGTTGGCTGCCCCTCTTAGTACTAACTTACCGCTGTCTTCTCCTCCAGATGGGATAATGTGACCTCATTTCTTCCTTACTGTTCCTGGCCACATTTGTCTCGATCCGTGTGGTTCAGTGCGGCTGTAAGGCCGGGTTTTTATGAATTCATGTGGTTTGACAAAGATGCTCAGTCAGGTGTTACCTTCTAAAGCATAAACAAGGGTTACTGGATATTAATGAGGATTACTCTATTATGAATCAACAATCCTCTTCCAGTTTTTACAAAGGAGTATTTAAAGCAAAAAGACTTGGTTCTGCTGTGATTTTGCACGATGGTAAAGTAAGATTAGGATTATTTTGCCAAAAACTATTAAATTCAATTTTATTTATCTAGCCTCTATTACAATATAAACAAATTGTCTCTAGGTGCTTTTCAGAGACCCAGACCACAACCCCCAAGCAAATATTAAAAGAAACAAGGAGGTTTTTAGGTAGGAAACAGTTTGTTAAAGGAGGTGAGCAATATAGAGTTGGTAATATCAGATAGGTTGAGGTTTGCCAGGCAGATAGGTTATAGGGTACATACTTGACAGGTTAAGTCTGTCATAAGTCAAACGCGCATAAACCCATTCATACACACGCCTACAGTTAGTTTAGTTCAAGCTTGCGTAACTCGGTGTGTCTTGGACTGTGGGAGGAAGCTCACAAAACTTTCACGCCTCACACAATTCAAACTTGATGTATGTTTATAGAATTTTTTTCCCCTGTTATTTATTCAAAAACAAAAAGAGAGATGTTTCATTTTGTAGACATGTTTGAATCAATCTCCTGCAACATAAATGTAACCCTTTGGGGAGCAGCCAGTGTGAGGTGACATCCCGTGGCCATTGCAGCACACTTACAACTGACTAAAGGACTGAAATGGTGAATAAAAACATAACTTTTTGTTTTAAAAAAAAAAAAAAAAAAAAAAAAAACCTCCTCGTAGCCAGGCCAGAGTTATCTATTCATGGCACATTTATCTTGTTCCTTTTTGTCAAAACTGCTTCTAGCAACTGAGATTTTAGTAACTGATATTTTTATTTACCGGCTTAGAAAAATGATACATGCAAGTCCTAAAATAAAACCTTCTGCACTCGTGGATTTTTGTGCTCGTATGTACAGTCGTGCAGACGTCCTTCAGCACCAACTAAACAATGAAGTCTAAAACCATACTTAACAATAAGCAGTCTTTTAGCGGCTTTGTGTCTTCTAAATATTACTCATTCACTCATGTTTGCACATGAAACAGTACTAGACTCAAGCTGTGTTTAAGAAAATTGGCCAGGGGAAGTTTATTTATACAGCACATTTCATATACAGGACAATTCAAAGAGCTTGTATAAAAACATTTGAAATGAAGAGTTTTAAAAGCAGAATAAAAAAAATAAACTGACATAAGTCAAAGAATTAGTTAAAGAAAAGTGAAATGAAAGTTTCAAAGAAGTGTGTTGTTGCAGTGCAGCGCATCATCGAGGTACTCTGTTGAAACAATGGTGATCATGCCATCAATTGGGTTTCAATTGATAGTGAAAAACTTGACCAGCCTTTTTTCATCTTAAATTGAGCTGTTTATCCGTTTATTTACAGCACATCTCCAAGCTGACACATTTTTAGGCCTCCCACAGGCAACTGGGGATTCAAGGCACTTATTCCTGTGGTACAATTAGCAACCCACAGAATTGCATAATGGTGTCCAGAAACGCATGATGGAGCACAGCATGACTCCTACATTCCCATATGCTGGCTGACAACATTTATGCCCCTTTTAGTGCTCTAGTGTATTTTTCATTACCCTGCTGGAAAGTCAAATATCTTCAGAAGCACAAAAAAATGCTTCTCCCTCAAATGACAAAATATTGAAGAAATTTTTGTTGAAATGATTTCAACAAAATATTTCAACAAACAAAATATTTTGGATTATTTTCAATAAATCGTGAATATAACACATGGAGTGTAACAACGTAGTATATGTGCACATCCATACACTGTGAATACTTTCCAATAAACACTTATTCCACATGACTAATTATTCTACTGTAACTACACTTATACAGTCCTGCTTTGTTAATACTATTATTAATGTCAAAACCTGCTTATTATGGCTCTGGCTGTTCTATCAGGTTCATGAAAAGAAGCCAAGACACCCAAGCTTACTTTTTAAGGTTTGCATAAATTAATACATTTGTCACGATTGAGCACAGCCCAACTCACTGAGTCTGATTAAACCAGGGCTGTATAACTTGAGCTTTTCATTTTTTGTAATCAATTTAATGTAATTTTAAAAAATTTTTGGTACGGTTTTTGTGGCAATAGTGGCCATAATTACAGAGTGTGAAGACAGGAAATCAGCGTCACAAAGAGAGGGATCTCGCACAGCAAACGACACAGGTCAGGGCTTGAACCTGGATCAGCTGCAGTGAACACTTACAGACTTTATAAATGGGATGCCTGCTCGACCAGCCGAGCAACACGTCGCCCCAAAGAGAGCATTTTCTAGCTATAAAAATAACGGGTAAACAGTGAGTCACGCTTTCCTGGTGCCAATTAAGTTTGACCCTGTGTGGCTCTTTAAAACTCAAGTTCAGGATGTGGTCGTCATGAAAGCAGACTTCAGATACCTCTAATTACAGATAATTTGACAAGAATGGGATTGCACATGCATAATGCACATGCATAATACTCCATGTACTGGGTATGCCTGATGGTCAGACATTTGGCAGAATTAATAATACATTTATAGTCTGTTTCACACATTTCTGTCTCCTCACATTATAATTTAAGGCACTTTCCTGACAGACTAACTGTAGGACAAAGAGCGTTAGTGTCCTGAAGACCAGCATGACAAACGGCCCAAACAAGAGTGTATAGGGGCTCCTGCCTTAGCCTTTTATTAGTTTCTTTACTCTATCATTCAACACCAAACTCCACTGTGGCTAGAAATAAAATAAGGGCCAAGGTGACAGATGGGATTGTTAGAACAATTAGAGTGAAGCTGAGAGGATATCATTCAGTTGGGGCGCTGCGATGTGAGGCAGTGGAAAAAATTAGTTTTCAGCCTGCAGCAGCAGAGTGATAGAGATGTGTTTTCAGGTACAGCATTGTGTTTTTCCTCAGAGTTGATCTTCTCCTGTGCTGCTCCTTCTGTCGGTCTGAGGCTTTATTTCACTTTTAACTTAGATAATCATTTGCCAAGTTAGACAAATGATTATAAGACTTTTGGCAGGATGACTGAGATTGCCCACAGATGGATATAACTGAAACTCTGATGGAAATATTTATGGTATTCTACTATCTAGTATGTAGTGTTTTTGTTGACTCCTTTACCAGTTAAACCATGATAGTGTTCTTGTGTATCTTGGACATGCTTTCAGTGATGTGGTTGAACCATGAAGGTTCAACAACTGCTACTGCATTATTCTGACAAAACAAAAAACCGTTTCCAGAGACTCTTGTCTCTTAAATCTTATGTGTTTCTTTCTCGTATTGCAGCAGAGGGCGTGCCCCAGGTCTTTTACTTCGGCCCCTGTGGGAAATACAATGCCATGGTTCTGGAGCTGCTGGGCCCAAGTCTAGAAGACCTCTTTGATCTTTGTGACAGGACCTTTTCACTGAAGACTGTCTTAATGATAGCAATTCAGCTGGTGGGTTCTCTGAAGCAGTTGTTTTGAAATGGTGTCCTATTCACAGCTTCTGCGTTTTGGCTTAGTTTCTCAAAGACGCAATGTAATATGTCTTAGAATCTTAACATTAAATAAACTACCAATACAGCCGTGTTAAACTGCTTGTGTGAATAAAATAATGTGCAGGTTATTGGGTTGCATGAACCCGAAGTACTACCTGCGTTCTAAAAGATACAGATCGGTTTGCAAGCCCGGGTATCGCTGCAGTGTCTTATCACTCCATCTGTAAATCAGCTAAAGGTATTAATGTGCATATCTTTGGTCAGATTGAGGTAGGCGTTCGCATTTTTCATTGAATCCCATCAAGTTTGAGCGTCTGAGGCTGATATGAACCCAGCCTTTCAGACGCCTCAGACATCTCAAAATTTCTAACATTTCACTTCGTCAGCACAAACTCTGCTGTGCTCTTGTAAACTAGATGACCTGTTTAAATTTGTAAAGACACTTCCAGAGAAAGTGCACCTGAGCTTCTTTTTCCTCTTTTTTTGTTATTTTTCTCTGACTCCGGTGTGAGTCTCTCCTTGTTTACCTAAGTTAAACTAAATAATTGTGCGCCGCTGGTTATTACTATTCCTGTTGATCACACTTTGTTTAGCAGCATTAAGCACATATCCATTTGAAATACTTTGAGTGACTAGCATCAAAATAAATCTTGTAATATTAACTTCCAACAGAATAGTTCTGAATCCATTATAGTATCTCGTATCATTTACAACATATAATATAAGAACACAGTAAAGTCACTAAAGACCATAGCAGCAATGGATGTAAAAAAACACAATAAAAATAAGAAATGTGTGAGTAAAGAAGTAAAGGACTGTAATACTAAAAATAACTGTTTCCCTTAGTAAACTAGCTCAAATAGCCTTTTGATGAATATTGAAATGCATACTTATGGTAAATCAACATTTATATTACAATGTTTGTCAATGAAACAATGAAAATTATGAGTGCAGTCTTGCATTTTATACGACATGTCTCGTAAATATTCCTCTTGATCGACTCTTGTGTCCTCCCCACCAGATTTCTCGAATGGAGTATGTACACTCTAAAAATCTCATCTATAGAGATGTCAAACCTGAAAACTTTCTCATTGGACGGCAAGGAAATAAAAAGGAACACATCATTCACATCATTGACTTTGGCCTGGCCAAAGAGTATATTGACCCCGAGACCAAAAAACACATTCCGTACCGGGAGCACAAGAGCTTGACTGGTACTGCCAGATACATGTCCATCAATACACACTTAGGCAAAGGTAAGAATGATTTCCACGCCTTGCTTTTTTTTTTTTTATGTCATGTTTTGAACGGTCTGTAATAAATATGGAATTCTGCTCAGTGAATGTTATAAAATCTATTATTTTAGAGCAAAGCAGGCGAGATGACCTGGAGGCCTTAGGTCACATGTTCATGTACTTCCTCCGTGGGAGTCTACCTTGGCAAGGACTTAAGGTTTGTGAAATACATGGACATGTTATAAACTGCTACAAAATCAGGGTTGTCTCGTGTGGACACGCATTCATCACCGGAGAAGAACGTAACCTACTGCTGATGTTTGGAGATGTTTTTGTAACAACTGGCATAAGTCGGACCCTAATCGGATCAGTGGGGGGTTCTTTTACAGAGGCAGTTAGATGGGAATGTTGGAAGAACCGTGCAGCAAAAGATCACAGGATGGACTCGGGCGGCTGTAGCAAAGACTTCTACTTCTCCACACGTTTATTTTATCTGAATGTTAGGAAATCAACATCTATGACATGAAGAAAAAGAAGTTTTCAGTTGACTTGACAATCAGGGTTTCAGGTTAAATGTTAGGAGTTCTGCAACAGTTAAAAAAAAAGAATATAAAGAACATAGTAATTTTGTTTTCATGTCATTCTTTCTCATGCTCCTTCAACTCTAGACCTGGTTCAATTGCGTTTGGTTCATTTGCAGGCTGACACACTTAAAGAACGATACCAGAAGATCGGAGACACAAAGCGGAACACTCCCATCGAGGTCCTGTGTGACAGCTTCCCAGGTATGTTAATGATGGCTGCGATTTGCTTATGGATCAGCACCAAAATTTAGATTTTGGTTTTGATAATCCCACTTTCTTTTTCTTTTTTTTTCTTTTTTCCTTCAGAAAAAAACGTAGGTGAATTAAATGTGTAAATTATATTTATCAGCCTTTGCGAGTACAGCATTCGTTGTATTTTGTTTTCAATTCAGAGGAAATGGCCACCTACTTGCGGTATGTGAGGCGTTTGGATTTCTTTGAAAAGCCCGACTATGAATACCTGAGGACTCTGTTTACTGAGCTGTTTGAGAGAAAAGGATACACGTTTGACTACACGTACGACTGGGTTGGCAGGCAGATTGTAAGTTACACATATTAACTTATGTTTATTCTGTCAGTAATTTTGCAATTTCTCAGCCAAGAATCCAACAATACTGATATTGTTCCCATCAGCCCACACCAGTAGGATCTGTCCATATAGATTCTGGTGCATCTGCTGTCACAAGTCAGAGCCATCCTCACAGGGACCGACCCTCACAGCACCCACCAATTAGAAATCAGGTATGCAGCGGTTTTGTTTCCATGGCTTAAGAGTTCTGTTCCAGTGGGAGGAAGGGAAACGATCCACTAACGGCTCAATGCTCATTTCAGTTTTCAGTTGTTGGGATTGTCAGCATTGTTGAAAGTAAAGCTGATGTACATGACGAGTTAATAACGCTGACAAAAATCACTTCTAATAGGATGTATTGTATAAGAGTTGTTGACTAATTAAAGCCCAACGCCTGATAAAACAAAACGAATGTTTCAAAACCTAAACAATATTGGAAAAGCGCCTCGTAAAACCCGAGGTTTTTCTGAAAATACCTCAGCTGTGGAACTAACAGTGACGTTTTGTGTGACTGACTCTGCTGGAAAATCATCCACATACGTCATTATGTTGAAATGAGAGGAACAAAGTTAGGTTAAGGAGGAATTTTTTTTAATTATTGGTTGTATTATTTATTAGATTTAAGATACAATGAGAAACGCAAATTGTTAGCGCAAGTGTATATCATTAATACCCAAGTATTAAGTAAAGTTGGACATGGGTTTTAATGTCATTATTGGCTGCCTTAAAGTTCAGGAGCAGTGATGGAAACAAGCTTTAGTAATGTTTCCCTCCAATAACTGCTGATTTGGTGGCTGCTGTTAATTGCTGTGTAGAAATAACTGGTATCAAAAATACTCATTTCTGCTGCTGGTTTACTTTGTGTTAAGTATAATGAGATTGAGGCCAAAGTTTGAGCTGAGAGAGTTCACGCCCAGCTTATGTCTTGGCTTCAGGCTCATTGGGTTTTTGATTCAGTTCTTTCGAGCTTTGCTTTGATTTTAATTCACTTTTTATTTTATTACTTTTTTCCTTTCCATATCTCATCCTGCTTTGCATGGTGCCTTACCTCGCACACCCAAATGCTCATCTTTCCTAACACAATTATTCCCTCACCCCCTCCCCCCTCTCCCATTACACCCTCAATCCCACGTCCCCTCACACCACCGATGCAACCCCCGACTCCTGAGCAGACTGCAGTCTCAGATCGACGAGGAGCATGGGAGGTGCAGCCCACACGACAAGCAAACTCCACCTATCTGACCTCCCACCTGGCAGCGGACAGGCACGGGGGATCAGTACAGGTACACACCCCCTCACCTGACAAGTCAACACCCCCTACCCAATCTCCCTGGAGTCAGATCTGTCTCATTGATCCAAGAAATCCAAGAAAAGAGGGCAAAGGCTAAAATTTTTACCTAAAGTCTTTTGTGTGCAGTCTGCATTTCGTTAGATTTAATTTCCCCTCTTTCGTCTTTTACTCTCCCAGTGTTTTTTTTTTGTTTTTTTTTTTTGTGGAGGAGGTGGTGATGTCAGGGTGAGTTTTCAGTAAAATATTCTTGTTTTTGTGTATTAACCTCCCAAGGCCCAGTGTAATTTTTGTGCTTGTTGCTTTGGGCCCCTATTAAGAAATTAAATATTAATATATCAACGACAAAACGTGTGATGTCCACGTATGCGTGCGCCATGTCGGAGCAGGTAAAACGGATTTCCAGGACTAGTGGAACAGAATTTTCCACTAAATTATTTTCCAGAAAACTGTATGAGGCTACTGCTCATAATCAACTAAAATATAACTGTTCACATATTTTAATAACTTTTTTACTTCTAGTTCACAAGTAAATGTTTGGTAGCAATGCCAGACATTTTACTTGCCTTTTTGTGAGACAGATCTCGAACCATTTACCTCTGCAACCCCCTTACCACTGGCTGGGAGAATTTTTATTTTGATTTTTCCCTCCTGCTCCATTATTATGTGCATGTCATCTGATGCCACTGACTTCTGATGTTGAAGGCGTGATTTTTAGCTTTAGAAACAGCGGCCCGTGTTGTGGCATTTGATATCTGACCCCACAACTCTTCATTACGCTTGGACACTCCTTGCAAGATAAAGATGCCTTTTGCATGGCAGGATGAGCTCAGACAGCTAAGTGCATGCTCTTACATCATAAAGGGCTTTTGTACTTGAAAGAACGTCCTTGAAAGAGGATCCTCTTGTAATTTCGACTCCTTTGCATTATCAAATATTGACTAAGTTTGCTTGCATAGTTGTGAAGGTGTGGTACAAAATATTTTTGAAGTGGTGGAGGAAGATTACATTTCAATAGGAGTATGTTTGTTTTTAATTTTTAATTTTTAAAAAAAAAATTAATAGGAGTTTAAAGATGACGGACTCGACCACACCTTCAAATATCCCCCTGCTGTATGAACAGCATGTTTAAAAACAAAAAAAAGGGTCATGAATTTCAGCAAACCACTTACTGGTTTGCAAAGCTTATTTCTCAACAGAACAGAGTGAGTCAATATTTATATTTACTGGGGTCTTTTTAAAATATGTCTTGGTATCACTCGGTTCATTAATGTGACACACAAACTTATTTTACACAGAATTAAAAAGCCCACTTTCTTCTACAGGCTAATGTTGAATCCATAAAAAGCTTTTATTACCACATTGAAATTCAAAATGTTCATAGGACAAATTATTAATAGAGTTTGATTACCTTGTAATGATGAAAATATTGTCAGCGGTTCTAAAATCTATTGGATATTTTTTGCCTTTGATTGTTATCTATTTCACTCACTACTTTCTGAGTAGAACTGGTGTAAAGTTTATTTTCATGAATATGAAATACCTGAAGCTCATTCCAGCGCTCCGATAAGTCGCTGACAGAGCTCACTCCATATAAAACAAACGGCTCCGTGTGTTTGGAGAGACGTCTCCACTGGGTCAGAAGTCTGTTTTTACTGATTTTAGCAGTATAATTTATTGGTTTCCATGTAAGATAAATGTTTCTGTAAATTCTGTCTGGAGGATCTGATTTTTAACACCATTAAATTTCACCTTTTCTTCAATATTCCTGCTTGTTACACACATCTTAATGAGCATAGATTTTCCTGTTATACAGTTGGTCAACTGATTTATTTATTTATATTTTCCTGCAACATTTTACAAAATTTAAAACTATTGGTAATATTTGCTCCTGTCACATTTCTGCTTTGTTAGTTCCGGTTCCCAAGTGGAAACTATAAAAGTGAAATGTAATTTTACCGATGACCAAGGTCTGTTTCTGACAGTGTGTGTTTGGGTTTGGTTGTTTTTTTTTTTTTGTTTTTTTTGTTTGTTTTGTTTTTTTTTTTTTGTTGTTTTTCTTCTCTGGCCTTGAGTCCGGTCGGCATACTAATTAATATAGCTGCTGTGTGTAGTGGTGTGAACGTCGGTGGGTCGATCGTGTGTGACACCGCTTTGTTCTGCAGGTGGTCAGTTCAACCAACGGGGAGCTGAATGCAGACGATCCACTGGCTCATTCCAACGCTCCGATAACGGCTCAGGCAGAAGTGGAAGTGGTTGACGAGGCCAAGTATGTGTCGTTCCTTGCCTACGCTGTCTTCCATGTCCATCTGTCGCTTCCTCTTCCCCACTCTTCCTGCTGCTCTATCACCCCATCTTCTGCTGTGGTGTGCAGTAGTGACGGCCCAACTCTTGGCCGTCAGCTGTTTCTGCCCCTTCTACCTCTCTGTGGGTTTGTTCTTTTTCTTTTCTTTTTTTTTTGTACTGCTGCTCGTCTCTGTCATGATTCTTTGCTACAGATTTCTGTTTAAAAGAATGAAAATGAATGCAGATTATTATACAGCAGTTTCTTCACACATGACACAATTAGCAGCTACAACATACAACCCTCCGAGGAAGCTGCTTCACTTTCCAGGAGTGTCTTTGCTGTAAAGAAATACCTGGTAATGCTTGTAACGGGACCCGTAATGACGTGCACAGTGCAGAAGCAGCAGACGGCAGAGATGACTACCAGGCTGTTTATGTGCTGACTAAGCTGCATGTGTATGTATTTATATTGTAAACAGGCAGCAACAGTCAGTCATTTCCCTCTCTGACAGCCAAACGGGTGAAGATCTCCTGTAAACCTGCTTTGTGTTTCAATGTTCAATTCTTGTCTGGTTATAGTTCTTTAAGCAGAAATGCACTCTCTTTAACCCCCAAAAGTTTAAATTTTGCATTATTGTAACTTTATTGTTTTCTACTGGGTGTTTTATTTACCACTCAACACAACTAGTATTGCCTAGTTTGTTATTGGATTGGAAAGAAAGTGTATGCATCCCATTTGAATACTTGTGAAACATCTCAGATGTGGGTTTATCAGCCAGTTTACCGTGGGATCAGTCCGATGGTCTTTATGAATTCATTTTAGTTAATTTCCCTTCGGGGATTCATAAAGTAAGTGAGTTACAAATACTAGACAAAGTAAATTAAATCATACAAAAAAAAACATCTTCTATAAGTCAAGTCAGCTTTATAAAGCACTTATAAATCAAGCTACTTGACAGGGCAATAGATGAGATTTCCAAAAACGTATAATGCATCATAAAATAGTATTAATTGACAGTAAAAATCTAATGTAATAAAACTATTAAACTGAAACCTGAGACTGAAGCCAAGGAGAAAATCTGTCTTCGCCAATGATTTACAAAGTCCTAAAGTGGGAGCAGATCTCATGTGGAGTGGAAAATTACTCCATAGTTCAGGAGCAGCCTCCCTAACGGCTCGGTTGCTCTGAATTCTGAGTAGAAAAGATTTTAGGCAAACCTAGAAGCGTTTAGAGGACGTCGGCGAATGTTGCTGATGAACACGCTCACGTACAGCGGACAGAATATTTTTGTGGCACGTCGTCCTCATTCCCTGGAATTCTGGGAAACAGAAGCTGCAGCGTAAATATTCTGTGATCCTTCCTCCTTAAATTCTCTCGAGCCTTCCTCCTCCATGTCCACCTGTCTCCTGTCGGTGGTGTTGTGTGCACGTTTCTGTGGCATGTGCCCTGTCCCGTCATCTTAGTCGTACTGTATTAATCTCTCTCTTTTCTCTTGACACCCTTTCCTCTCTCCTCTTCTGTAGCTGCGTGAAAATGCTCAACCTGTGGTGAGTCCCTCTCTGCTTGTCCACATCATACTCATGGGACAGGGAGTGGACCAGCCTGGGCTGGCTCCAGTGGACTTATTCCCTAAGTTTAACCAGACTCGCACTGGTACAGTAAGGCCATAAGCCCAAATGAAACTGAGAGCTCTACTCACTATTTAACCATTTATTCTTCTCCACTTTTTTTTTTCCTCTTTTAACCAACACCACCACCTTGAAGTGATTAAAATAGTGTAAATTGCTGCCAAATTGATATAAAACTTATAGCTGTTGTCACATTTAACTGGATCTTGGATTGAAAATAACTCTTTATTTTTGGCAGCAATAATATACAAGTCCTTTCTTTAAAAGTATATTTGGCCACAAATTCATAGTAAATATATTTATTTGTTAGTAAATAAGTGTAAGAGGACCAGTCACTGTCCTATGTCTTGATCCACAGCTTTCTTTTCTTGTATTTGTGTGTTTTACTGACCGTTCTCGCTCACCATGTCTCGTGCTTTTTGTGCACCTTTACCACCCCCCCCCCCCCCCCCCTCCCTTTTTTTTTTTTTTTTTTTTCAAAAAAATAAAGTCTCCAGTCACTGCAGCAGCAGTTTATAGTAACTGTGGCCCTATGTTGGAATGTGTGGAGGGACCAGTAAGCATGCAAACACATGGTGGATGGCTCCATCGTGTCCATAACCCCCTAAACAAATCTGTCCCTGATTGGAAAGACTCACACCAAGCTCCTCTATTAACACACGTCTGAGCGGCCCTCTTGTGCCTGTTCGTTCTTTTGTCTCATTGAGAGCCTCTCTCGTGTACATGTGGATTTAATGTCTGCCGCTACCTACAGGTGCTGCTGCTTCTTCAAACGAAAGCGGAAGAAGAACACACCCAGGCACAAATGATGCGGCTGCACCAGACTGAGACGTTCCAGGTGTCCACTTCAGCCGATTTCAGAAATCAAGGAGGTTCCATTCAGAATTACAGAGGGAGTCAACTTAAAGATCTTGTTTGAATCGTTCTCTGCTGGGACCAGTTAAAAATGGTTTGTTGAGATGTACAACACGCTTGTGTCTTTTGATGGGAGTCTCTTGTTTTTTGCCCATCCCCTCTAAGTTGTGTTATTTTGCTGGTCAGTCGGCTAAATGGGGAAACCATTTTGATCAACTTTTGCAGAGGATTAATTTTATTTTTCCTTCCCAAGCTACCCGGCATTTGTATTTTTTTCTCTCATCATTTTCAGCATATTTTTGCTCCAGTCTTTCTACCGTGGTATTGCAAAGGAAGAGACAGATCTTCCTGTGGATTCTTGCCACCTTCAGCCTTTTCCGTAATATTGTTTCTGCCTGACTCATGAAATGATTTAATTTCCCCTCCGTCAAGTCCCGGATCATCTCTCCTTGCCCCCCAACCCCCCTTTGTTAGTTTGCTGCCTCATTTTAACACCAAGCCCTTTTTGGTCATTGCTGTCGCAGGACTGAATGTAAACCTGAACACACGGGAGCCGCGAGTGTAACTGCCTATATTCATACACTGGCACAAAGAGCATCAGTCTGCCATTTGGCCCCTGCACTTTTCCCCCTCCGAGGTGGTCAACCCTGGCACTGGGATCTGGGCCTTGGAGAACAGACGACCAGAGATGTTCTCCTGCACTGTGTTCTCTGCGGATGATTTCTGCTCACCCTGCTTGGTTCAAGCACTCCTCAACCACGATGCCGTCAAAATACACTACAATCTCTTTTGACTCATGCAGTTTTGCTCCTGTTGTCTTTGTGATGATGAGCAGCAACCTGACATTTATAGACGGGGCTTGGGGGGGAAAATGCTATTTATGCTATTTATCTCTTATTTGCCACTAGTTTTCCTACTAATTCTCAAACATGCACACTGAATGTATGGACAGAAAAGTAAATGACTCTGGAGCATTTATATTATCTATGATGTGCATGGGAAAGGAAATTGCAGTTAAGGAGTTAAAAACCAATGTTTGACAAAGGAACAACAAAAAAAAAAAATGAGACCAAAAGTAGATGTGTTTATGGGTAAAGGGGGTCTTACATGTCCCTGGACTCCTCCACAACAGTAGACATTGGGTTGATGTTTCTTTGGAGTGACAAAAGAAAGTGGCGTGATGTGCTTTGGAGAATCACCGCCTCTAAAACTCTTCTGTCCAATGCCTTAACCCCAACCAACCAACCAACCAACCAACCAACCAACCAACCAACCAACCAACCAACCAACCAACCAGTGCATCTCATCACCAGTTGGGTTAGAAATTAGCAGCATGGTTTTGAGACCTGCCTTCAAACTTTTGGGCTAATAAAGTCGAGACTGTTTGCAGCTATCAAATCAGCGTTTTACACACTGAACGTCTACTGAAGAGGTGTCCCCGAGAAAGCAATGCCAAACGAAAGGCGTGCTCGATTTCAGCGCGTGGCGGTATTAAACACGTCCCTTACCCCTCCGTGTGGGAAACCCTGGAGCTGCAACGCGAAGTTTGACCCGAGACAGAAATGCAACGGCGGTAACGGAGAGGCGCGTATGACTGCCTTCAAACAATATCCTCAATCTGTCACCTTGCCTGTCCTCCGAACAGAGAAGTGAATTACAGTACATAGTTGTTCTTTGTGTTGGTTTTTTTTATGCTAATGTGAATTCTTTTTAATGCAATTTGTGTTTCCCCCGTTCCTAATAGCCATGATTTTATGGGGAAAGAGAGGGTGAACAAAAAAGCCTGAGACCATGACTGCACTACATTTGTTGACCCCCGGCTTTCCCTGACGAGACCCTGCCTTCTTAATACTGTACTTTAAATGTGCTTATTACTTTAATAGTAGCTGCCTCATGTGCTAGGCCTTCTCTATAGGGTGCAGGGAATACGTTTTGGTTTTTTGTTTAATTTTGTTTATTTTTTTAATCTCCACCTGCTCTGTTTTTTTCTTTTTTTTGTGCCATGACACCCTCCACTTACCCCTCTTTTTCTTCTGCTCACACACACACATGCACGCACACACACACACACACACACACACACACACATAAGTCCAAGATGAGTGATGCTCAGTGGAGTCGGATTTGGTGTTAAATGGACCTGCTCCATCATCTTTAGAATGTTGTAGATGTTGAAAAATGATCTCAATGAGTCAGTATGTAAACCTGCTTGTTCCGTGTATTTACACTGTATAGCCCTGTTTTGTTTTTGTTTTCACCCCCTGACATGTCAGTTGCTCTGGGGTCTAAGTTATTGTGTTATTGAAAGTACTTGAATATGAAAACCTATGGGACCTTTTTTTTTTTTTTTCTTTCCTCCCCGTTTTGTTCGTAGTAACTCCACACATAGGATTGGAGGGGATCGGTGAGACAAAAGGCTATTTGAATGACGGGTATTCATTTCTTGGAGGTGTCTCGGTGCCTCTCGAGCGTGTTGTGCAGGGGACGTTTGTCACCTGTGGAGTCCTGCGGTATCCGGTGGGAATGAGCCGCTGAGGGTTGATTCATTGTTCCCACCCAGAAGAGATGCACTTTGATGATGGTTTCAGAGAACAGAACCCCTTCTTTGTCTCTACAATTTATTCATCACCTTGTATTTTGATCTGGTGATTGCAAAAGCTTTCACTTTTTATCAGACGCTATGACATCGTCTGTCTGTGGTCCTTCCCACGCCAACATCGGTGGCAGCTGGACTGATTCACTCCAGCTACGAGAGAAAAATGGAAGGGTTTCTGCATGAAGAGATGGATATCAAGACTATATAGCCTTCAATACTCCACCTAAATTCCCCGAGTGCCATTTCTGAGACTACTAGCCCATGCCTTTTACCTGTGCCAGGAAAATATGAAGATGAATGTTTTGCTTTTGTTTTTACGCTTTATTTTCTCTCTCCACTCCACCTTGTGCCCTTGACATGTCCATTATCATTTTTGATAAACTGGAGCGCAGCACGGTTCAGTGCCGTACCAGGAAGTGTTGCAGAGCCTCACCAAAAGTGTTTGTCAGCCCTGACACGTCTCACTTTTCTGTCATCTCCCCCCATTTTTTTCAACCGAGCTCAATGTTTCAGAGTAGAACTTTTGATTGATCATCTTTGTAACGTCAGCGTCGTCTCCAAACCGTAGCTCACAGCTGAACGCGTAGATATGATGCTCTGACGTATTTCCGTTTCGCCCTGGCCGTCGTACGGAGCAGTATAAGAGTACTCTGTACGAGCTGCAGCTGCATGGCTTATCTGGACGGCTCGGGTGCCATTTGTTCAGTGACACGTGGCTTCGGGTCTTTCTGGAATATAATTTTTCACATCTTTAACACATTTCGTTTAAGTTCCCACTATTTCTTCCACGGTTCGTTTCCGTCAGAGTTGTATTTCTGCTTTTGGTTGTGTGCAACTCATTCCTGCGTCGACGTGGAGGACGGCAGAAGTGTGAATGAACGGCTTCGGTCTTTGGGTTCTCTGGCACTTTTTCCTTTTTGCTGTACTGTAGAGTTGTGTTGGACTTACTGTATATTTTTCTTTGAGGGAGAGGTGTGGGGTGACATTTACTGCAATATTGTGATGATTATTTGAACTGTAAATTGTACAGAGTTCACAATTGTAATCCTTTGGGAATTCATGAAAGATGTTCTGAGTTATTTTTTTTTTCTTTCTTCCAATTCTCAAACTGTGGAAAATCAAATTGTACAGCTCCAAGAGTTTATCCTCCCCTCAACTTTTTTTTTTTTTTTTTTTTTAGATCTATGATTAAAGTTCTTAAAACTGTAAATAAATATTATTGTGTTGAAATATGAATGTCACTTAAAAATGTATTTGAATGAGTTAGTCAAGGGCTTCAAGAATGAAGGACCCACGTTGCTTTTTATGGTTTCACATTTTTAATTTGCAGAAAGATAAAAGGTCCTTTTTTATCCCAAGACTTTTTTTTTTTTTTTTTTTTTTTTTTTGAATCCATGACTTCATACAATACAATGTCTCATTCATTAACCTTATAAGAATCTTATTCCCTCCACACCTAAAGGGAAACTCCAGTTTGCACCCTTTTTTATGTAAAATAAAAGATCTCTCCACCTTGTGGGATTGTCTTGTGATGAATTTATACAGTTTTGCACAATGTTTGATGAGCAGGTCCAACGTGCATGTTTGTACCTTCAGTCATTTGCAGTTGTACGTCAAGTGAGCATCTTATTTCTCCTCTGACCAGGTTTTTTTAAAATGTTTCTCATGCTCATCTAACTTCAAAAGAAATTTAAAGTGGGGTGGAAAAAATGTACAGAAAATGGAAATATTTTATCAAACGCATGCATTTTTAGTTAAATATGTGCTCTTCTCACAAGTTGCCTAAAATGTGAGTTTCTCTTTCTGACTAGTTTTGAATATTTTTTTTTTTGACCAGTTGTAGGATTAGGTTTCCAGATGCATTTATATTTTCTGCCCTTTTTTTATTGTTGTATCAGGCGAGATGTTTTAGTTTCATGTCCACTGATAAAAGTTTGTGTCATCAGGTTCTCATGGGCATCTTAAAAAAAAATGCATCAAAATCAATAGTGATGCAAATATTTATTTTTAAGGCTGATCTTCGGGGAGGGGGGGGGGGGGGTCTTTCTCAATTATTTATTATATAGAAAAGAGACATTTTAGAGATCAAAATAATTTAAGCGATTCAGCATTTGGTGGTTTTGATTAGGACTGAAGTTGATTAACTTTAATTTTTTTTTCCAGGTTCTTTAATCCCCAATAGTAGTTTTATGGACGGGACTGTTGTCTTTGAGCTGAAAGGGTCTTTAGGTCTTATTTTTCCTTAGTGTGTTATTGACCCATAAGAGAAACTGAACTTTGAATTTCAAACGTTTTCAAGAAAAAATCGGACCATATGGAGCAATGCAGCCAGGAATTGAGCCATACGTTTCCTGAAAGTATGAGAGAAGTCCCTAATGACGTACTCGGGTAAGGCCATGCGTCTGCTTAACCTAAATAATATATTTCCTGATGATGGTGAATAATAAAATTAAAAGCACTGGCGTCGAGTAGGAAGAGTTGCTGAAAATCTGTCGCCCACCGCTGCCCCGCCGCCCAGTCCGCAGCTGGTCGTTCCCTCCCACCGCCAGGCGGCGCTGTTTTCTGCGCTTTGCTGCGCGTCGACCTGAAAACTGTAAACATCCGGTTTGAGTCTGCAGCGGTTCTCTTCCACCGGCCAGAGCCAAGATGGTGGGTACACACAACAGTCAACCCCGACTCCGCCACAATCCTCCTCCATCCTCTCCGTCTGCGCAATAAAAAACCGATTACAAGCGTCACTCTGTTCACTAACGATACTGCTGTTACTAAAAGCTGCATCTGGATGCTCTTATTAGTATTTGAAGCATTTAATAGACGGTACAGTTGTACGTGTGTTATTAACTGGAGACTAATTTCCTAAATCGGCCAGAAATTAAGTGATAAACATAATTTTTTTTGTGTCAGGAGAATGTGCCGGTCTATTTGTGTCTTAAATTAGGATCATCTTTTGAAAAAGTGCATTATTGGCGTTAATTCGGTTAAAAAGTCGGTTCGGAATCGTCAGAAAATTTAAGTAATTTATCAATAACGTAACTGCTTGATTGATGGATTTTGATTGATGCTTGGTTTATTTTTAATTGACAATTCAAACGTCAGATGTGAAACGGTCGTTGAACTACAAAACTAGAAGACGTAAAATTAGTCGGTGAAACTCGTCCTAATTTATGTAATTTTGCTTTAAAAGTCATTTAATTATTCACGTTGGTAAAAATAACGGTCCCCGAATGAAGTAAAGCCTTTTAACATAGTCATAAATATTTGTTTCTGATATGAAGTGTTTGTAACCATTCGTAACTTTTCGTATAAATGAGAACTACCCAGCTTAAAGTATTTTAGTTTGACCGCCCGTTTGCTGTGAAATGCGTTGAACCACCGTTTTCCTCTGATGTGCGATTGATTCATTGTGCTTTTTCCCGGTTGTACGGAAACTGACGAGGCGTTGCGTTACTTTCAGGGACGCGTCAGGACCAAGACGGTGAAGAAGGCCGCCAGGGTCATCATCGAGAAGTACTACACGCGTCTGGGCAACGACTTCCACACCAACAAGAGGGTGTGCGAGGAGATCGCCATCATTCCCAGCAAGCCTCTCCGCAACAAAATCGCAGGGTCTGTTTCATCCGTTGGTCGTTTGTCCGCGCGTTTACAAGACAATTGTGTTCTTTTGTTAACTGGGGTCCAATACTTTTAACGGTCTTGCACTTGCACAGCACCGTTTCAAATTAATGGGTTTAGTAGACGGACAAAATGCTTGTGGATTGGGAAGTTGGAGAGAGAAAGCAACAGGTGTTCTTAGAAAAGGAGACTAAGAGCTTCTTGAAGAGAGGGACTCTGCTCTCGTAGCTCGTTCTGTCATTGAGGAACCACGTAGAACAGTCTTGACTGAGATCTCCGTGTGTGAGGAGAGGATAACCCCAGTAGATGTTCTTGTGAAAATGCCTGGGAAGAGATACAAGCTTTCACGATTCAGTCCAAATAAGCAGGTGCAACCCCGAAATCAGTTTGAGCGTCAGTGACGCGTTGCTACGGGTTACCAGTGAATGGAGGTGTGGCCTGTGCTCTTTTGAGGTTCAAGAGCAATATGCTGCAACATTCCGGATCGGACCGCAGTGAGTCCACATTCTGGATCGGACCGCAGTGAGCCCGCTAAAGGGGTGATGCGGGGTTCCGGGACTGACCCATTAACCTTCCGGTGGAGGATCAGTGGCCAGTGAACTCTGATCCACCCGCCCTCTTTCTGACTGCTTATATCTGAGATAACAGATTGGCAGATTTGTGCCAATCAGGCGACACTGCACAAAAAAAAAAAAAGTTTTGTCTTAAGGGTGGGTTAGAATTTTAAATTAGATTTATGTGCTGTGATTCAGGGGTCATCATTATCCACCCGCAGACTGTTCGCTCACATCTGGAAGCACATCAGTAACAGATGTTGAATGTTAAGAAATGAAGAGTAAGGTCTGCTGCTTCCTGTCCTGAAGTCAAAAACTGTAAAAGCTTTTTATTTAAATACTGGGGACAGTCACTTAAAAATAATTCCTGCACACAGGTGACTTAGCATTTTCTTTGTCATGCACATCTTTAAAATTGATTGTCAAGGTTTGCATGTTGAGGATAATTAACACGACCGCAGTGGCAGAAGCTTTTTGTACTTTGTACTGTACTTTCTCTGCTTGGATGCTTTTGTAAAAGATATTTTGGATCTCAGTAACACAGGCTAAATAAAGAGTTGGTAGATTTATTAAAGTTCAGTGTCAGTCTGCGTGTTTGACGTCAGATTTACCGGCATTACTTAGAATATCAGTTTTCAGGGAGACGATAAAGAATCACTGAAGTTGTCAGTTTTTCTTTCAACAGAAAAGCTGCAAATGTTCTGCTTCTGTAGCTCAAGTGTAAAGGAGGCAACCATTTAGTCCCTTCAGGTGGCATTTGGCCTCAGCTCCACCGATGGGCCGTTAAACAGTAAACATGTTTACAGCGTTTTGGTGCAGTTATACACATTTAAACTAAGTGTGCCGTTCGCCTCAGGTATGTGACGCACCTGATGAAGCGCATCCAGCGGGGTCCAGTCAGAGGAATCTCCATCAAGCTGCAGGAGGAGGAGAGGGAGAGGAGGGACAACTACGTCCCTGAGGTCTGTTCACATGCTGGCGTTACATTTCATTTTGGAGAGCAGGTTTAGTGGAAGTGCTCCTGTGAAAATGAAAACTGCCTCCTAGGCGTTACCATAGAGAGTCTAGGAGCAAAGCCACTTGACGGAAAGCTCATTTCTTGTTTCTCGTTCTGTAGATTTCTGCTCTGGACCAGGAGCTTATCGAAGTTGATCCAGACACGAAGGAAATGCTCAAGATGCTGGTGAGTATTTGTTCAAGTTAGAAAAACCAAAACCAGTAATTACAAGTTACGTGTTGCACTATAAAAGGTATACCGTACAACAAAATTACTGTTTGATTTATAATGAAATAAGAGTTTCAAAATTCCCCAGATAGAAAAGTGTCAGCGATCCTCTATTTGGAATTAAAAATAAAAATGTTGATACGTTTTCATTCCTGCAGGATTTTGGTGGCCTTTCCAACCTGCAGGTTACTCAGCCAGTCATTGGAATGAACTTCAAAACGCCACGAGGACTGTAAGATCATGTGAGACAACTAAATAAAGACAATTATTAAAAGTGGTCTTTGTTTGTGCCCCTTTTAAGAAGAAAGAACCCACCACACACAAACATGTGAGAAACTCAAGTACCACTTCAAAGCTTCATCCAGATACTGAGCATCAGGTGAGCAGACCGCCAAGAAGCAGACGTCGAGTGTTTAGCTTTGTGTCGACACCTGAAGTGAAACAGGCAGTTGTCTTGAAGCGTTTATTGGTTCACATCAATGTGGAAACTATTCAAAAAAAGAAATCATTTAGTTTCAGCATTTCACAGCAAGATTCTCCACTAGTGGAAACCAGTCAAGACGGTGTCGTGTTTCCAGGAGTGGGTATTCCAGTAAACCAACCCCCTGGCCACATGAAGGGGTGAAGATTCGGGGTCATTTCACAGCTACAGGACATGTTGCAGACAGTCTACCATGGACTGTGGCATGTACCAGAATATTCAACAGTCAAAGGTGAGGCCTGACCCAACGACCAGAGCTTGGTTCCACGTGGGTAATGGACTGATCAAGCGCAGCGGGAAGTCTGTCAGAGCTGCTGAGGAAAGAAGGTGGAATAACCCAGACTTCCAGTGAAACGCTTCACCAAGACCTTGAGTTCAGAAATGCTCCAAAAAAAAAAAAAAAACAAAAACCAAACATGTTTGATGAAATGTAGCATGGAGTTGGCCAGTCTTACAGGGAACGAGTCGTTCCTGCTCAGTGAACTACAAGCCCAAACCTACTTAAATCATGGGGTACCGGTTGCCCACATTTCCCTCTTGGTTTATGGTGAAACTTACTTTGAACTGGATTCGTCTTACTTTTGCACAACTGTACCATCTTAGTGAATTACATGAAAGAAAGCCAAACGTTTCCTTAAAACATTCAAGTTTGTAGGAGGTACAGTTGGTTTTATGTGGCCACCAAACAACTTTATAGTAGCCTTAAGCATCTCTTGGAAAAGCAATTAAAAACCCCATTTACAGTTATTCAAGTGTACACAGTTTAGAAACGAATGTGCTTGTACATTTTCCACGCGTGAGCATGTTTTAACTGAAACATTTGCGACTGAGGTGGGCTAAATCCTCGCAGGAAATGGCATCAACTCAACAACTGACCTACTGCAGAAAAGACCAAGACTTCACTCAAAAATCGCTTCGATTCGCGTCATTCTGGTCTAACAAACGTTGGCACATCAGTATCTTAATAGAGGAAGGTTGTGCAGTGTGAAAGCTGCCAAAACCATCCTCAAACTCTAGAATCGCCCTTTTTCTCCCCTTCACAGTCTTGTCAAACACACTCAAATGAAACTTTGACGTCAGACAATTAAGAGCCCAGACAATGACTATTAATGCTTAAACACCTTTATTGTGCCCAATCTGAACATACTCCACAACTGTTAAGTAGCAGCAAACTTGGCAGACCACAATGAGGTAGACTTTCAAAACTCTAAAAAGCAGCTGGGCTAAAGGACAACAAGCTCAGCGTGAAACCTAATGGATAAAGTAAAGACACGTTTGTCTTTGGCACACAGCTTATTATGCATTGAAGTTCAACTAGAACAGGAAGGCAAAATGGGATAAGAAAGCGAGAGATCATTTACTGGGGTCTACTCAAGCTCTGGATAGATAATTTATCATCAGCTAAGTGGAAAGTTCTTACATTCAACAGGAAACAAGCAGCTGTTCTACCATAGGCATGTCCCCCTGCTGATGTACAAAATAAGTGATTAAAAACCATTGCCACCTCTCCACACGTGCAAATTAAAAAGTGCAAAATCAAAAACTATCTACAATCAAATGTTTCACTCTAGCTTCGACTGGACCCGTCAGTTGCTTGAAAACTGACAGGTCACCAGTTTACATATCCAGTAGTACCAATACACATTTAATATAACTGGACCAACAAAGCAAGTTAAAGTAGTACATCCAACATTTTGTGCCCATTCAGTTGAAATTTGGGAGGGCAAATTAAAAAAGAAAAAAAAAGAAAGAAAAAAAGCCACTGAAAATGTATGAAGAGACCAAAAAAAGGAAAAAATAAAAAAAAGGGGTTTTCCCATAAACAGCCATCTGGTAGAATTCGGTTCAAAATTTTCATGTCATGACTTAAAACCGTTTGTGTACAAATTAGTAAAAAACTGCGTAAAAATGTCTGAAATGCGACTGGTTAAATGAAGCCCAACATTCAACTCCCAAAAGTAAGAAACACCAGTTGGTTTGCACAGGAAAACAGATGCCAACTGGGGCAAGGGGAGGGAAGAGGGGAAAAAAATAAAAATTTAAAGGCACTGTATGGCATTTGCCAATGAATGGCAATGAGACTTGCGTGATTGCTCTTCACTATGCAACGCATGTAAATGAGAAAAAAAAAAAAAAAAAAAAAGAAAAAAAATTGGCATTTTCATCCACTTCTTAACCTTAGCCTGACTCCCATCATTCTGTCTGGCCACAAGTCTGGGAAAAATGCATAAGTGTGAAGGGCCCCTTGTCTATCCCAACAAGGTCACTGTGCATAGTGCCACTGTGAACAACAGCAAAAATGTAGCAAGTGCAAAAGTGAACATTTTCTACAGTGATATCCCCAGTGCCTGGTGGTGCCACGGCGTCCTCATACGGAAGGATGTCTGGCACACGTGCTCTCCTCGGAGGGCAGCCTTGTCCCGTGGACTGGCTCTTCTGGCCCTTCAGAGCATCTGGATCCATCTGCTCTAGCTGGAGTCCCTGTTCTTCTGGTTCCGCATAAGGGGCCGGTGGTTGCTCAAGATGTCCATCGAGTGCTGCCAGTGCCAGCAGGAGCGGCAGTAGTATTTGAAGCAGGCCTGGAGTCAGATCAGAAGATTCTCAGACAAAAGTGAAACATCACCGTTTCGCACTCCAGTCTTAAAAACGTTAAATCATAGACAAAAGCTTAATTTAATAAACCAAAGGGCAGTGGGTCAGGCTTTATGTAATGACGCATGAGCATCCCAGAGCAAGTACAAACCACTAAAATGGCCCAAAAAAAAAAAAAAAAAAAAAAAACCTACTAAAACCAAACAATCTACATCAATATCTACCAATCAATATCCATCAAAAGGAAAAACTATGTCGGAGTTGCTCTGATTGCACATGGACCCCAAGTAACGTAGACGTTACAACCAGGCCACAGGCCAAAGTTTCAGTAAAAGCTTGATGACCCATCTTGGTAGTTATGAATTCTGCTCTTGGATGCTCCTGAGCAACTCAAACACTCAGACAACCAGCAAGAATAGGTTGAACAGGAATTAATGCTGACCTGGTCTCTGCAGAAGAAAGGCCCAGGTTGGCGAAGGCAAACTTGACACATGGAGTCTTCCAGGTAAGGGTCAATCTGGACCTGAGGGGAAAAAAAAAAAACCACAGCACTTTGTGAAGAGCAGCTGCAGCACGTGAGGCACAAAAACCCTCTGTATGAAAATAAATGAATATCGCCTCAATAAGCAAAACAGAGACCTGCAACATTAAATTTAAATAGTCAAAAACAGTGATTCTTAAACTCGCAACACATTTTTAAAATCCGTTCACCTTCTTTGTAAACTTGGGTGTTTTGATCTCCACAAATGCTGCGCACACAGCCTTCAGATAACTGCGCTGGTTGTTGAAAGTGACGCGTCCAGAGCCTGTAAACAGTCCGGCACAGAATCAGACAGACGTCAAAAGATAAAATACAAAAAGAATAACTAAACAGTCGTGACCCTGATCTTGATACACGTGTTGACCAATAAACCAAAGATCTCACCTATGGGATACTTGTGCTTGTCCGTGTCAATGCCAGCATACATAACCCCTCCGAACAGGTCGTTCATGATGCTGGCCAGCGCCTCAGCATTCAACATGCCGTGCAGAGCCCCAACAAACACCGTCTTGCTGGGGTCCAGACGCTGGGCAGGACAGCGCACGTAGTTGCTGTCAGAGATCACCCAGGGTATCACCTGCACCTGTAGGAGGCGACACGATTCCAGTGATGACCTCAACTTTGATATTGGCAGTGGTACAATTTAAATTCGAGTACTAGTGGGTGACAAGAAATACTGATGCAAATTCTGGCCCCAAATTTAAAACACTTTACAATTTGGAAAGGCTGGTTTATTTTTGCAATCCTCCACCTATGGTTCATTCATAGCTTCTGAGCTCATTCTGAGCTGGTTCTGCAACACCACTCAATACATCTAACGGACATTTCCTACTTTCTACACACAAGTTTCAGTTTCTCAGCTCCCTTTAAAACACTTTTCACAGACTTAAGGGGACCCCATTAGTGTGGAAATGTGCATCACCCATTTAAAATGAGTAAGACTTAAACCCTGGTGTGTTTACATCCAAGTCCTGCCTTGGTGACAAGCGCCCAGACTTGCAAGATTGAAACTCGAGGCAACTCTAACAGTTTTTAGTTGCCATTTGCAAAACTACGTGAGCTGGGTGAAAGTATTTCACAGCCGGTTTGTTAAAGCTCTAGGTGTGGACCTGTATGGTGCCCATTAACTTGACGTCTGTTCATATAATCGTGCTACATAGTTGTCTTGCATGCATCTTGAACTCACATCCTTGCATCGCATTCTGCGGCTGGACATTTTGAAGTAGTACTCCCTGTTGTCCTCGGGGTGAAATGGGTCCTGGGAGCAGGCGTGGAGCAAAGCCCGGACAGACTTCTCATTCTCAAACACCAGGTAAACGTAGCCTGCAACCACAGAGTTCACATTAGGATACTGAATAAGTACTTCAACTAAACAGTTCTTAGGACCTTTAAACCTTTTGAATATTTACAGCTCTCCAAATGAGTCAATTCTACAAAAGATTGATTCCAAGTCAGCAGGAGTTTGTCAAGTTTAAAGAAACAGGCTCCAATACTTCAGATACTTTACTTGAGCCAGTCACAGTGAGCCATAAATGGCCAACAACATGCAATCAACTTCGCATCCTCCTAAACAGCAATGCAGGTACGCCGCTTTAAAGAAACCCAGTTCACGATTCATACATCTTCAACTGGAAGTAAACGCACAGATTCCAATTTTACACAAACTAGATAACTTTAGAGGGAGATGCAATCATTTTGTTGTGGTAATGACGCCTCAGTTTTAATACTTCCACGCTACAGCTGTCGGACAAAACATCCATTTCAGTCAACACCATTACGTTGCTGCGTTCACGCCAGGTATGAGACGCTGCCTTAGGTGAATCAGACGAGACAGCAGTGGACAGGAGTGTGACGGGTAAAAATGAATTTAAAGGAACCATTCAAATCTCAATACAGCTGAATTGGATTCTGTACAGATCTGGAGATAAGGAATGATCAGAAGTTGAAATCGTCAGACAACTTAAATTTTTACCAAAGAAATGTAGATAAGCCATCTTAATTAAAAAGACCAGTACATTTTTTAAGGGATCTAAACAGTTTAAAAGCCTACAAGCCTTGTAAGAGCTCCTACAAGGATTCAGAATAGAGCCACACATCTGTGCGTCTGCTGCTTGCAGAGTAAGTATGACCAAAATCACCATAAAAAGTGAGTCTATGAGTAACAGTTAAACTCACCAACATGCCACATGCTCACCACAGTGCCACCCTGAAACCAGGAAGGACAAAAACCAAAAAAATTTTAGCCTACCAGCTTTTTGTTACCTTTGGCCACATTACCTTTGGGAGGGCAGCGAGGGTGCTTCCCATCCTTACCCGGCCATTCCACAGTCAGAGGGCCATATCCACTGAAGGTGTTGATCAGCCCAGCTGAAAGGGGAAAAGGATGGTGGCGTGAAGTGTGGTGTAAAGTATACTTTGAATGTCATACAAATTTATAAAGCCAGTTTGTTCTGGCTTTGCATCTTTATTCTGCCTTACTGTGTGAAATATATGAGGTGGAACAACAGATTTTGTTGCATCCCTGTTCCTCTTTGGTAGGTAGTAATAGAGGCAAAATAAAGGAGATGCTTTGTGCAAAGGCAGACGCTGTTCTTAACACTTGTGTCACTCGGGATTCTGCAACGTTGCAAATTTAAAAAGCAACTCATACTGAAGCAGCACCTGCCCGCTCTAATCTTGGCAAATTAGGAAAAAAAATAAAAATCTGTCAGCTAGAGTCTAACGAGGATGCCCACTGTGATGCCTATATGATGCAACTGCTGTGTGAAAAGGTAGTTGTGTGAATGCAATCAACTCTTTAGTAAGGATTTTACAAAGAAGGCAATCCCAGTATGCCCTGAGGTTTCTGATCTGAATAAGTCTTATTTGAATTTGGCTCTAGCTCAATGCAATGTGCCACTTACTAGAGACAAAAGTTCAAAAGAACTGCTCTCCAATGTGCATCAAAACATCTGAGGTGAAACATGTTTCTCCAAGGTAGACGTTAACATACTTTGGGAGCCCAGTTTGCATTGTGGGAAATCCTGGCGATGCTGTTGAATATACAAGGCTGCTGGCTGTTCTACCAGCTCCACTTCCAGCTTTTTAATGTCAGTTTTAAAAGCATCAGGCATGTCTTGCAGGAAGACGCTCTAGTGATTTGCCATGGAAAACCTTTTGGTCATTACTTTACACTTTGCCGTCTGTGCTGCTTTTAAAGTAACATCAATCTGTAGTTTGTACCTTGAAAATACTTCCCTGCACGCATGTTTTGAAAGCTGTAGGGTCTGAATGCGATCCATACGGCCTTGACATCTAAGGAGTGGCACCAAGGGTTGCTTATAAAACTGGCTTTGCACGCAGTGGGTTGGTGCTACGACCAATCAGTGCAAGCAACAAGGTGACGTATCAAGAGCGATGGAACGAGTCAACAGGCGGATTGGGTAAAAAGAGAAAATTAAACTTTTGCCATAGCTCGTTACCCAAATGGCAAATAAATCGACCTTGCAGAGGAATGGCGCGTCAGTTAAATTTAAGAAAAAGTCCAGATCGTAACTGGAGATGCCAAAGGTGATTCATTATTCCACAGCCATCGACATCGTCAACTCTGTTGTCGTGTTGAGTCCACCTAAAAACTCTGCACGGATAGGCTGATTTGATTGGCTCTTCAAGACTTTTGGGCATAGTTAATTAGCTCCAATGGATGTAACTAGATGTGCCATTAAAGAAAATGTAAATTCCCTCGGGTACGTCAAGACTGCGATCCTAGTGTCATGCGTCTACATTTAAAGAGAAAAATAAAAAGGAAATAAAAAAAATAAATAAATAAAAAAAAGGAAGATTGGCCAATCCCTAGCACGTGGACTTGGTGTCTCTTTTTTTTTTTTTTTTTTTTTAAACTGATGAATGCCAATAAAAGGTCCCAATCATCAAGGCAAGTACATCAATACATTTTGCCCATCATATTTTTTTAATCCCATGCAGAGAACATGCAAGAGCCACCCTGCTCAGGTTATATCCCACTACACTGTTTGAAACTGAATATGGAGCTACAGGAGCAAGGATTAATGCATTTTCGGTGTCTGGGCTTGGCTAATAAAAATAAAGCAAACCTACTAACAGCAGTTACCTTCTGTGATGTCCCAGGGCACGCCACCAAGAAAGACCTTACAGGAGTACAGAGGATCCTTGTTGTTCCTAGGAGGCAGCTGACCGCTCCAAGTGAACGTGGCCTCATTCATAGCTGGTGAGTGCACAAAAAAGTGGTTAGACACAAAGGGGTTGATCTAACCTTTAATGTCTCAAGGCAATTTAAAAAAAAAAAAAAGAAAAAGGGGGGGGGGGGGGGGGGGGGGGGGGGGGGGCAAATTCACCTGCAGCCTGTCTGTGCAGACGAGCCTCCCTCTCGATGCTGAACGTGTCATCTGACTGGTCCAGCATGTCCGAGCCTGGCCACGGAGAGCCACTACGCCAGCGGCGAGACACGCTTGAGGAGGCAGGGCTGGCACTGGATGGTGGGGTCAGAGGAGAGCTCGTGTCCTGGGGGTCCAGACGGGAGCCCAAACGCAGCAGATCCTTCTGCACGTTTGATGCCAGGTAGGGAAGAGGAGGGGAAATCCTCAAAGTTGACTGGAGAGAAGACGTCCAGACAACTGATGTAAACAGACTGAACAGAGAATTGATGCCAAAATATGATCAACACCCAACAGCTGAACCTGATGACACCCAAGTGGTATAAATTTAACTTAGAATGAAAAATGTTATATTTAGCTGAATATATAATAACTCAGCTGATAAACTGTAATAAACACTGAACACATTATGTTTTGGAGTTAAAACCAGTACATTGTAACCATAGATTACTATACTACTTTAATGCACATCAATGTACAGTTTAATGGAAATACTGAGGACTGACCATCTAATGGTCAAAACTGGTCTAACTTGTACTATTTCTTGACATATGTACTCTTACATCAAGTTTTTTTTGGCTGATATTTGTGTTTTTTTCCCAGCTGTGCCAACAGCAAGCAAGTTTGGATGTGAGCTCAACTAGAACAGCAAGTGGTTTGCAATAACCGAAATAACAGAATAACAGAAATACAAGTTGGAGAATAAATACATCTTACCAGCATGTCACAGAGATGATCTGAGCCAGAGCTGAAGCCGCTGGTCTCAGAGTCTTCAGGACTGCTGGAGCGAGAGTCCAAGAAGGAGCTGGAGTCCAGTCGATTCGTCATGCGCGCCATGCCAGGGAACTTCTCCAAGAAGTCAGCAGTCATGCTTATGGACTCATGGGGCAAGTAGCCTGGGGGTTTCTCAAGAATGCTACTGAAGGGACTGTTCAGTATACCTAGCACTGGAGAACAGAACGATTACAGCACAGTCTTTCCCTAAAAAAAAGCTTGCAGAGGTCAATTTTGTCAGATGAGCAAGCTGTAGAATATGGTAGGTTTGCACAGAGCCTACAGAGACATATTGATTCGTAGGTGAGCAGTGTCTTAAAAGGGAATACATTTACTTACTGGATGAGCAAAGCAAAAAGGTTTGTGCTGAAGTTGCAGTCTTGCATTGACTTTAGAGTTACATTGATTTGGAAGAAAACCAAAAAGGAAAACAAAAAAAGACAAAAAAAAAACACTTCCAAAGACGAGCTTAACGAGGGCACCCGAGGCATCAGCTGGCTGCCTACCTCAACTAAAGAGGCTCAACTCAGGCTGGAGCTTTTTCCAATGTTACATTTGATCATTTTAAGTTAATCTCACCACAGAAGCGGGATGCCCCGTCGCTGGAGGCAAACCCATCTGAAACATTTCTCAGTGCAATCCAGGGACTGCAGAGCAGCAGTTTCCTAAGAATTAACCAGTGTCTTTCTTCCTGATCAAGTAAGTAAACTGGCAGCAGTCACAGGCACGTACTGCATGGCTAAATGGTGAGCATGAGGCTCTAAAGGGGATTATTCAGCTGTGGGCTACATTCAGAGCTCTGTCCCATTTTGTTGCAGACCTAGTTTAGAAACCTCTAAATGAAGTTCAGCAGGATCGATTTGGATATGCAACAAAACTATAGTGTTACAAATGGGGTCAGAACAAATGACACTTATGTCCCTGAATACATTTTTTGTTTTAAACTACTAGACATTATGAATATAAGTATTTACTTAATCAGTTTAAGACTACACAGGACTTTCTTCCTTTAGCTTTAAAATGTGCGCTCTTCAACATGTACCCACATTAAAACACTAGTAATATTTTGATGGCGACAGTACTAGGATATGCGATAATGAAAACAGCCTTACTGGACTGTTTTTGCTTGCTGGCTTGCTAGAGATGCAGCAAAAGCAAAACTGCCACATCATCCTCCCTAGCGATGCTACAGCCTTTTCCCCTCACAGAAGGCTGCTAACCAGCATCACAAATTTAAAACCTCAATTTCAGTGGGGTTGCAGAGCACATAAGGAAATTGCTTAAAAAAATAAAAATGGTTCAACAACAGTTATTGGTGGATAATAAGTCCCTTGTCAAAGTCTTAGTGAATCGAGTACATTGTCGCTGTAGTACTTTAGGAGAAGCACCAGTAACAGTAACTAGACTGGCATCACAAGCACACCAACTGACACATCTTGCTGTGAAGCCTCACAGGTAAAACTGCTCCAGTACTTACTGGAAGGTGATCCAGTCTGAACCTGGGATGAGGTGGTATGGGTGTCATTCTCCTGGCTGCTCCACGGTCTGTCCCAACCAGACAGACGAAGTGACTGGAGGCCAAGGCCCAAGTCTGTGACATTTGATGGGCCCCTGGATGAAGGCATATCCTGGGATCCGGGTATGCCCCCACAGTTGGGGAAAAGCATCCTCCTACTGCCCACCGCAGCCAGCTCCGACTCTTTTGGATCCGTGATCCCGTCCAGACATGTGAAAAAGAGAAGGAAGAGAAGTGTTAGCAAGCCAAAAAGCTGTTTCAGTGCAAGTTATAAAAAGGAGAAAAAAAAATAAACAAAAAACAGGGTGAGTCCAACACATTTTCCGTTAAAATAAAATATTTAAAGACAGAAACTCCCCTCACCACCACATCTCCCCCTACCCTGGCTGACGGCGGAGCTAACCTGCTGCCTCTGTGCCCGGTGCAACTGCCATGCATCTCCGTCCGCATCACTGACCCACCTAGCAGCATGTGACATGGCTGCTGATGCACTCGCACACCCCTGCTAATGACATCAGCTCCCCCCCCCCCCCCCCCCCCCCCCCACCTCCACCAACACCACCTCCCTGCCTCCTTGCCTAACAACTGAGTAATGAAAAATTCCTGTTGGAGCGATTGGCTTGCTCATAGGAGGTACTCCTCTCTCTGGTAGGCACAGAACGTCTGATTCAGTGGGACAACAGCTGCCACTGCTGCTGCTTACTCCGTCTAGCCTCGTTTCCTGAGCAAGCTGAGCCAGAAGTAGAGGGAGGAGGGGGAGTCAATAGGAAGGACTACAGCAGCATGGTGGGAGGCAGCATGGGAGCAAATGACTCAGCAGACTTGAGCGGTAGAAAAACACTTTAAACCCAGAAATGCTCAAAGATTTTGCTTTTTACCAGTTTGTGACTTCTCTATACAGAAAGTGGGGATTCGAGCAGCAAGAGCCTCAGTGCAACAGCAGCAGCTGACTGATCAGATGTTGAGGACTGGGTGATTTGCAGTGCCAGCTCCTCCCTTTCCTCTCTATGCCTGGAAAGCTTCCAGTTACACCCCCTGATTCAGCAACACCAAGCTGAGCTGGTCAAAAATATGAAAAAAAGCCACAGCAAGATTGTAAAAATCAGTTCATGTATCAAGATTAAATGTGACTTCTCTCACTTAAAAGTGGTAAAACAGTTGTGCTGCTTTGCAGCCATGTTAATCTATAGAGAATCAACTGCTTACAAGCCCTCATAATTAATTAATTGAAAGATGCACAATGCTGAGCTTAATTCTTGGCAAATCTCACTCGGCCAAAAAAAAAGTAAAAAAAAAAAAAAAAAAAAAAAAAAAAACAAGTTTGGATTGCTGCAATGCTGCAGACCAGCAATGCAGCATGAATCAGCTGTTGGCAACCACATGATATAAGGTCAAGGAGGTTGAACAGATGTAAAAAAATAAATAAAGTGAAAGGAGACTCCATAAAAATGTGAAACTCTACCTTAAACTGCATATTTACACTTTGTACTGCAGGTTGTGAACTTTGCGTTGCCACAATGAAACCGAAAATGTAAGCAGTGTAGCGTCCAGCGGGGACACTGCGGCTGCGTCCCGTCTTCAGGTGTTGACCCCCCGCATATACTGAAAGTGAAAACTTCGTACATGCAGGTTGAGTCATGCAGTGAGTCTTAATGCGTTGAAGCTACACCTAAATGTTTATCATTTCTAGCTCAGAGAGCATCGAAACTCTACGTTCCTAACGCTGTCCAAGATTCAGTCTTAGGAACTCATTTCCCATCATCACTCTTGGGACTAAATCTTTGCTATGATGTTCCCCTGTAGCCCCATGAGCCGGTTTCCATAGTTGTGACGGTGCGCCGTAAAGTAATACGTTGTCATTGCAAGAAACAATCAGGATCGAGTCCAAAGTTGCTGTAAGATGTTTTTTTTTTTTTTTCCCAGCTGATGAAAACAGAAGACCACAAGAGCGAGGGGTCACCTTCTAAACAAATAGCTCTTTAAATGACTATTTTCAACATAGAAATGGTGCCACTTTAAAACCAATCCATTCAAAATCGCATTTATAAAATTAGTTAAGACTTTGTATAGTTATTTTTGCAAACTAGTTTTTTAGCATTTGCTGAAACAGCCAAAATGGTTTAAAATTTATAGATTGCATTAATTGAAGATGGACAAAACTAAAAATGTACAACTTAATTTTATTATTAATAATAATAATAATAATAATAATAATAATAATAAAAGTAAAAGGGGAAAAAATGAACACACATTAGACCTTGATGATTAATGACAATACCAGTCAATATAATGGATTCTGGGAAAACAGGTGGATGGATTGTTTATGAGACGGCGGCGACACCAGCGGTGTCATGTGGTTTAGAGATGGCGGCGCTGACAAAACGACAGGAGGCAGAGTTGGAGGTGGCAGAGCAGAGTTGGTGAAGTTAGAAATGATGATGGACAGGATCAAAAATAACAGAGGGGCAGCAGAGGTGGGCCATTTTGGAGACAAAGGAGGCGCCAGATTAAGATTGTTTGGACATGTGCAGAAGGAGAATAGATGTATATTGGTAGAAGGACGCTGGCGATGGAGCTGCCAGGAAGACGACAAACAAGAATCCCAAAGAGGAGATTCATGATGATGCGATGAAAGAGGACATGCAGGCAGTTGGTGTGTGAAGAGGAAGTTAACAGGGTCACAGGGAAGAGAAGGATTTTCTGGGGTGACCCCTAAAAGGAAAGGCAGAAGACAGACGGACGGGGATCAAATCCAGCCACAACGCAGAAACACGGGAGGAGAGAAGACTTAAACAATACAGTGTTCAATGAGAAATGAGTAGATTGGCCTGAAAGCAATTTTCTCATCTTATTGAATGGATGTGCAGTTATTTATTGATTTTCTAAATAAATCCATCAGTTTGTGTGAAAGACTCATCTCTGACCATGCGTTTACAAAGCTGGCACGCCTGTCCTTGCTTCTGCAGCCAGTCAAAAATAAAAACAAAAAACACAACTTTACCACACAGTGGGTCTGGCTTTTGCTTGGTGCTGTTGGGTGTGGTGCACACACCGGTGAAGTCCAGGGCATTTCCCAGCATGGTGTTCATCCTGCGGAAGATGTCTGCGTTGCTGCAGGTGGACAGAGCTGGAGACTCGGAGTCCGGGTTGTCCGGCCTGCGGCCGTCGTTTCTCTGCAAGCAGGAGGTCAACGTCAGCCACAAACACGCGCCGACACTTACATTAATGCTGCTAAACGAGGGCAAATGTCTCAGTTTTGGAGACGTATTTTAGAAGACGATTTTCATCAGGGAAAAACGTCGGGAGTTTTTTTTTTTTTTTTTTTCGTAACGTACTAAAAAGTCAAGCGAAGCCCAACCACGACGGGGCCGGTTTCAACTCACCAGGGAAAACGCCATGACGTCGACACACAGCCTAAAAGAAATGTCACGAAAACGACCGCCGCCTGCTAGAAAAGGTCATATTTATCAAAGTTCGCTAGCGGGTAATTAGTGTTAATCTGGTAAACGTGTGATAGGCCAATGTCTGGGCCTCGAGGGCATCCGTGTGCTCACGTGCTCAACATCAAAGAGAATGCCGCCAAAAAAAAAAATCACGTGTTTTTTGAAAAAGACATTTTGAAAATGTCGTCTGAACTGCTGTTTATAGTTCTGTGAATAAAACAAAATAGGTATAATCAAAGTGTATAAAAGATTTCACTAAAACATTTACCTGGAATTAGAGGCTTTTTATTGCAAAGTGGGTTACCTCTATTTTCAGTGGCTGAATTTCTTTTTTTTATTGACAAAGTGACATAACTGTAAATATATCCAACATTTTTAATATTTGAAAATAGATCTTTTGCAGTCAATGACGGCCTGACGCATGGAGTCCAGAAACTTCAAAACCCTGAGCTTTGTCAGGCCTCCACTGCAGGCACCAACTGGCCGACTTGCTGGTTGGCCTTTCTGCCTTGGGGTTAGTCTTCAGTAACTGGAAATCACGCTCCACCAGTGATCAGTCGATTGACTTGTTCATTAAAGAATACTGGTCTTGAGCTGCTTTCAAAGTATGTTTATTGTCCATCTGCACTTTGAAGCACTGTCCTCACAGTACTACTTCTGTCAGCAGTCACATCGGGAGTGAACACCTGCGAACCTGCTCCCCTGGCAGCCACACATACCCATACCATAACACTGCCCCCCTCATGCCTGATACATGACGGAGTAGGCTTTGAGTCGTGAGCTGTTCCTTTCCTTCTCCATGTGTTTCTTGTTCCATCAGTCTGGTACAAGTTTCTCCTAGTTTTAATCTGTCCTTCGAATCTGATTCTAGGTCATAGAGGCTTCGTTTAGATGTAATCTGGCTTTCTTGTCCTTGAACGTTGAAGTGCTTTGCAGCTTGTCAACCATCTACATTTAGATTCATAAAAGTGACTCTTGACTGTCAATGTTGACAATTACACGGCTATCTACCAGAGTATTCTTGATTTCTGCTGATAACTGCGGTCTTCCAGGCATTGTGATGTTGTTGAGGTCGCTGGCAAAGTACAGGTTTATATGTTACAAATAAAAACAGATCAAACTGTTGCTACGTATAAAACTGTTGATCTGGTCATACTGGGTTTTGCCTTCTCTTGGTGGCAGCAGTAAAACAGCTGCCAGATGCCAACTCAACACCTGCCATCAGCTTGCAGACCTTTTATCTGATTTTTTTGTCTTAAAGTGACAAGTGAATGCACTGTAGCTGTCCAGTTATCTTTTCAGTCAGTTGTAGAAATACGTTTGAGCTCTTGAAAATCTAAGTAATTTGCTTAAAATGGCAGTAATTCCTAAATGGTAAATGCAGTGAAGCCTTTTAAATTAAAGCCAAAAGTCTACATCTTGATCATTCAGTAACCAGATACAAACGTTGTTGCAGGACGGTATAGTTGCAGAAATGAGGTGGTTAGGGGAAAGCGCTGCTCACCTGCCCCGTTTAGACTGGAAGACGTGAAGTGAGACACATGAAGCTTAACTGCTTGAGAAATGTGACTCTGGGTTTTCCACATGGGACAACCGATGATGCTTAAAACTATCAGATAAATTACAATTTTAATACCCACTAGTGTTTATTTTTTAAATCATAATCAAAAGCATGACAAACACTTCATCTGAACCCAAGTCTGCTTATCTGGTAATGCAAAGTGATTTGGTTTTTGCAGTGAAGATAGACGTTTTGAGTGAAAGATGCTCAAGGTTTAAAGTGTTCTGAAGATACGCCATGACCACACAAAAACACGCAGACCTAACAGATACTCACTGTAGTGCTGAGATGCGGGAATGTTAAGATAAACCGTAACATTTATCTTAATCTCAGACATTTAAATTTAAGGACTGAAATTAATCCAGTGGAAAAAAAAAATCTTCACTGTAATAGAATTTGCTTTAACTTCAGCTGCTCCATGACGTCTGATCATGTAGATGTTTGGTCTGTAGAGGGCAGCAAAGTCCTGCATGGAAATAATCTGCAACTGCGTTGTTTCAACCATTTGGAAGATGTGCACTTAAAACAAAGTGCAAGTGCAAGAGCCACCAACGTACCCTTTGCTTTAAAAGTTACGAAAATTTTATATACAAGTTTAATGGGGAAAAAAAAAAAAAAAAAAAAGAAATTGTTCAAAAAAATCTGATGAAACCCATTTTGTGGAAGTCGCGACATTTTAACAAAACCAGCAGATGCTGTTAAAGTTTTGATTACTGCAGCCTGGTGAGTGAGAATACTTTAAGATAAAACCACTTCACAGGACAGTGAAAATTCATTTTGTCTGCAACAAAGCTTGTGACTGCAAGTGAAAACAGAAAATACTGTCTGCCAGTCCCTAGCATCCTCATCTTCACGCTTTATATTGATTTCATGTCAATCCAAATATTGTGAGAAAGTGATGTTAAATGACCCGTCTTCCCATGAAGGGCAAACAGCTGATTCTTGATACATTTGTCCAGAGCTGTTCCTTGGGGTTTGAGCCATTTTTACATTTCATATAGATCAGGTTTTTATTTTCCCTTTAATATTTAGATGCGACCAATTCTTCCTTAGATTAATGCCATGTCTACTTTAAATTCACATGTAAAAAAAAAAAAAACAAAAAACAAAAAAAAAAAAAAACCCAGCAGTGTCTCCTCTAAAGAAACGGCAGCTGGCATTGCATTACTCGAGTTACAGGGTAGCATCCTGGTAATACAAGGGGTAAGACCTGGTACAGTTTGGTTAAGTGTTTGCAGTCGACTACCAGCACCAGCGCCACTTCATTTAAGCATCTGGTTACAGTCACTTAAGAGTCCCTGGAGGATGCATCACAGTTGGTTGAGCAGAGCATCTTACCATCTCAAGAGGGCAGAGTGTAGAGGTCAGCGCCACCCTTCATCCACAGAGACGCTAATGCAGTGGTGCATTACAAATAAGTTGGTATGAATTATTGATGCCAACATCGGATGTCCAGATTTCAATACTTTGAGTTAACATACAGACGGAGCATTCAACATTGATCGTCTGCTGACGTACTGCTGCAATAATGACAGATGACCAACAGAGGGATGCATTCACTTCTTTTATTCATAAGATGGGATTTTTTTTTTTTTAACATCTTATGCACAGCAGATACAAAGACAAACATGTTCTAAACCACAAACTAAATTCCTCCATCAATCCAATCCTGCCTCCCATCTCAAAATGGTCCCCCCAAAAAAGCAACCATGACGTTTGTAGTCCAGTTTCACATTCTGAAAAGATTGTTTTTACAGCAATCTCATTTTAGCAGAATGGTACAAGCCACATTCTGAACACTTCTTTTAGACAGGCATCCACTTCCCCTTTAAACAAATTGCACTTTTTCTTTAGAACTACTTCAACAGGATTATAGGATCAAAAATTAAACACCAAAAACACAAAAGACGACTAAACATCCAACTTATAAGTTCTTTTTTTTGTTGCACAAAAATGCATAAATATACATTACGCAAAAAGTACAAAAATCTGTACTTTGCTTAAATGACAACAGCACTGATATGGTCATGAGGCCTGGGACTATCTGAACATAGGGATGCATTCACAAGGTCCATGCGAGATAAGCCATTTACACAACAGCCTAACTTTCACAGAGGCAAGACCAAGGTTCCACAGAAAATAAACAAAAAAACATTTCACTGCCTAGGCCAAAAGCCAACACAAAAACACTAAGAAAATAAGGATACACAGAAATCTGTGTTCTAAATTCATGCCAAAAAAGACTTGAACATGCAAAGACTCGATGCTTCTAAACCTCCCTGGAGCAGCAGTAACGCGAGGAAGGACTAGCTTAACAGTAACTCAATGAGTCGGTTTTCCTCAGCAGTTGTGATTCATGGCATTCAAATTAGTTTTTGCATGAGGTTTTTCTCTTTTTGACGCACTAATGGTACCACAATAGTTGCCAAGGATAAGCTCAGATTGTCAACAGCAAGATGGTTTCAACTCTGACTCCCCCCACCCCTCAAAATAAGACAGTTGGGAGAAGATATAAATACTGTTTTTGTTCATTAAATAAACCTGATTAAATAAAACGAAGAGCTTGGCAAACCTCACTTCAGCTGGACAAAGGTGTGGTTTCCAGAAACCTGAAGAGAACAAGGAAAACCAGTTAGTCTAAACACATTTAAACAATCTAAACATAAAAAATAATAGAAAGCATCAGGCTGGTGTCACTATTCTTGTTACAGTATAAAAATGTATTTGTTTTTTTTTTTTTTTTTGCACTAACTTGTACATCTTAATCAAGGCTCCAAGTTTGAAGGTCAGATTGTGCATTTGTTGACCATTTTCAGTGGCGCAAGATTTGATGCATTGAGCATTTACAGAAGCCGTCTTGTCCACAGATCTGAACAGTTGTCTGCTAAAACATCCTGCTGCAGGAGATTAAGACACCTTCTCCCAGTTAGAAAATATTTGAACGCAGCCTGTCAAAATTTAAAAAGTGAGCTTTAATATTTTATGCATTATTTTGACTCATCTAAGTTTCATGGGGATCAAAAACTGTCTGACATTTCACCACCATTTAAAAACTAAAAAAGCAGCAACAGTGTGGAAAAACCAAGTATGCACCAAGATCCAACAGCTTTTACAGTCGCTCTGCGGTAATCATGCCATCAGTCTCAGATTGAAGAATTTCAGGCCCATTTATTTGATGCATTTAAAATGTTGCTTCAATTTATTGAAGCTTGTGAGTTTGTTATGCAGAAACTTAGTCCAAGGTGTCTGGTCATGGCTGCAAAAGTCATCTAAATCATGATCCCCTCCACCACTGTGTTTTAATGGTGTGGGTATGGGGGGGGGGGCAAAAAAAACAGCCCTGTATGTTATGGTCGAAGCACCACCATTGTGGTCTTAGTCTGAATGACATCCTTATGGAAGTCTTGTAGTTTTAAATACACTTTTACAAACCTAGGCTTTATAGTCTAATATAGATCTTGGGTATTTAGGTATATTCTGAGCATTTCCAAGTGTCTGTGGTGAAGTTGCTTCGATGCCCACTTCTCGGAAGACTGATTTCTGTCTTGTACGTTTCCACTTAGGAATAATATCAGTATGCTTCCATGTTTTTAGAAATAAAAAAAAAAAAAACAAAAAAACAAAAAAAAAAAAAAAAAAACATGCTTGCCACCTAAAATTGTGCCAAACCAAGTTTGTCATACTAAATGTTAAAGCAGCTGGAATATGCTGCGTACACACCTACAGGGTTTTTCATCTGGAAATAGTGAAAGAAGCTAACAGAAGAAAAAAAAAAAAAAAAAAAAAAAAAAAAAAAAAAAAAAAAAAAAGACCCACACATCCATCCCCAAGTGTAAAGGACTTACGAAGTGTACAACGGTGCAGGTCTATCAGCTCACCACCACCTAAACCAACTACTTGCCTATTTTGATGTGTGGTTTAATAGGTTTAAAGAAAAGCTCAATACTATTTGGTTAAAGTATTTTAGGAGGCAGTCCCTGATTTTTAAATCAGTAATTAAAAAAAAAAAAAAAAAAAAGTATAAAAAAAATAATGACATCTATCGGGACAAAAGGACTCCAATTAAAACATCCAAGTTGAGATGCGACTACAGCGCGACTAAACTGACTGTAGACTGTCAATGATTTTGAAGGAGCAACTGTTGCCGTCCATCAATCGGTGTTGAGGCCATTTCCATATTCTTTACTCCTTATATCGTATTTAACAAACACCAGATCAGATCAACTAGAAACTTCCATTTTCAGGTGGTCACACCTGGTGAATAAATCAGTACCAGGCTGTTTTACATTCTTCATTTATGAAACAGAACGGGTGAACTCAGTTTTTCCACAAAACTGCTTCTGCATGTTGGTTTGGCTTCATTTAATTGGCAGTATAATCTGTCTTCTGTTCCAACTGTTAACTACCCAATATTAGGACAGAATAAAAAAGGTCCAGATATACATTTTAAATGGACTACATACTGCCACATTCCCACAAAATATAAAGCTGATTTTTTTTTACCTCAATGTTTGCTCAGTAAACTTAGACCGAATTTTTCAATTTCTAGCAGTGCTGATAACATGCATCTGGGTATTGTGTACCACATGGACATCGATTCAACTGAAAACGGCCCAACAAAAGCAGTCTTTAAAGTCTAAAAAGATTGTGTAAATCAGTAAACAGCTACTGTAGGAAGTGGGATATTTATAGCCTTTTTAAATTATTTTTTACACATGTTGAAAGAAAAAAAAAAAAAAAGTTTGTTTTTCCAAAAGTTTGGAAACTTTGTAGGCCTGTTTATATTCAGCAGTTTTCAGATAAGGTTTGTGTTAGTCTGTGGCTTTCAGTTTGTATCACATCAGGTTAGCAAAAGCACTGAGGGTGGCAGATCTAAAGAACACTAACCAAAGGTTACTCACTAAATATCTAACAAAACTGCCGGGACTTCCATCCAGGCTGGGAAGTCTCAGAGGGAGAAGGGTACCAGCGCATCTAAAGAAACACAAACACAGTCATGTTCACCAGAACAAAACTAGGCTTCAGAGCTGCAATTATACAAGTTTCATCCATGAACATTCTGGCATTTGCTTTTCCGGGCGGGTTCAGGAGGACTGCTCCTTTAAGCCCTGGTCACTGAAGCCATGAGAATATGGGTCACCTAGCTGCTCAGCGAGGACAATTGTCCTCAATTAATGAACAGGCATGGAAATGTGGAGCTGAGCCTCTTGATGTGTTAAACATTTCCACAGGGTGAGAGCTGACATGCCTGTACCTTTCCATACAGTTGAGTAAACCCTGTGGCAAAATGAGGCCAGTCGCCAACAAAGGCTGCAACTGCAGACGAACGGCTAAACATGTGTCCTTAATTGTTTAGAGATGCCTAAAGACTCCTACGCTTTCAATGTCACAGACCGACTCGGTAGAGAGTTGGTGAAAGTGCATTTAGGGATCGTTCATCAGAATGTAATTAAAAGGCCCCCCTTTACAGAGCCACTCAGTCAGCTTATGTTCCAGCAGTAAGGTGGACAGCAAGTTGGCACCTCCAGAGATGGCCATCAGGTCTGACAATTTCTCCAAGCGAATGCCTCACATTCCACAGCCTCTTGTGTCAAGGAAAACAGCCTATGTGGTAACTGCCTTCTTTGCAGGGCAACACTCCCCTCTGCTTTTACTTTGCAGGAGGAAGTTTGCGGACAATGAACTTTAAATGACCTTACAAGAGAAATCTTTTCCATTGCTATTGTTACCTAAAGTCCTGCCCACTCCCTTATAGTGATCGACACCATCGCTGTACTACATCAACGACAGCAGTCGGCTTAAAATGGTTTGCACTCAGTACTGACCCGGTTAATATTGTTTTGATTCATTTTTAAACCAAACAAAAATGAAGAAAGTGTTTTGAAAATTGACTTCAGAAAAGCAGCATTGACAAAGTGACAATAAAAGTATTTGGTAAATGCAAACTTTGAAAAATCTTTAGGCTCCAGTTTGGTAAATAATTTCATTCTGTAGAGAAAAAGAAAATTAATAAAAACTGGAAATCTTTGTACTTCCATGCAAAGACAAACAGAACTTAAGTGCATGGCATTTTATGGGCGATTTCCATCAGGAAAGATTTTTTAAAATGGAAAATCTTAACTTGTACTCTGACATCAGCAGATTGTTCGAGCATAACTCATGCTTTTAACGCCCATTCAACTATCTGGTTCATACACAGTCCACCACAAAAAGGCACCACCTGGATTTAACTAAGCAAATAGATAAGGGCTTCCCAATGGACAAGTACTGCAGTGATTAATGAGTTTAACCCAGCAACAAGTCATTTCACCCGTACTGATGCAGAGAGCAGCTTCCCATTCCTGAACCATATTTGAAAAACACTGGAAAAATGTCAGTTTAGAAGGGTAAGAACCTATACACCAAGCAAACATGACTGCTGAAACTGCTGAAACGGAGTTAAGTATTGCCCACGTATTTAAGACCGGGAAGGATGGTAGTAAACCTTCTTGAAAGAAACTCAGAAAAATATTGAATGGTCTGATATCAAGTACATGAAAGGAGAATTCTGATTTTGGGGGGGCAAAGCTTAATGATGATAGTTACAGTAAGGGCATTTTCACACAAGCTGTTAAATCATAATGCAAGTTACTTAAATAGCTGTGTGGCGTTAAGAAAACTACTTATCAGAAAGGTAATGGGGTGGCAGGAATTTTCTTTTTGCTAGAATGGATAAAACCTGGACTTTGGAACAAGTCAAGATTTACCCTGTACAAGAGTGATTAAGTGACGCATCCGTCATGCCTAGTGCCTGTCCTGCAAACCCGAGGTGGTGGCATTATGGTCTAGGGTTGCTTTAGTTGATCGGGTCTACGTTAGGAAGCACTGATCAGTGCTAAATGGATTTACTTGCCTGATGGTAGGGGCATATTCCAACGCCAAACCCATGATTCCTAGCACTCAAGTTATCGGTGAGGTTCTGGGAGAAAGTTGCTTCACATGGATTGACCGCTAGAGTCAAGACTTTGGGCCCACTGAGAATCTGAGATGTGCTGGAGAAAACTATGCAATGGTCCAACTCTATCAATCTCTTCACAAAAAGTATGCATCTCTGTAAAGCGACTGTGCTGTGACAACCATTACACAGGAAATGCATGTCAATCATTGCTAAAGCGTGACTCATCTTGACCAGACGGTGCATGAAGACTGGGTGCAAGCTGATAAGTCAAACTTGATATCCAAGTTCAGAAATGCATCTAGCAAAAACACTTCGGACCATTAAAATTCACAAGTCTCTGAACCTTCTGAATTGTTTTTGCTAGATGCATTTCTTAACTTGGATGATAAGTTTGACTTATCAGCTTGCGCCCAGTCTTCATGCACCGTCTGGTCACCTTTAATTCAGTATTTTAGTTGCATTATAGAACCACATAATCTTCTATTTTTTGTTGCTGGAATGGACAAACTGTATTAAAACCTGTTTCACAAATTTTATGCATTATTATTAGACAGTCATGATGATGTACAGCATGCTTAACAGCGGGCATTCATCCTTTCGTCTAAAGGCTCCATGTATCAATTGATACACTGTTAAAAAGGAATAAAAATAAATAAAACACACCGGTTGGTCCCTCACCTGGGCGTGGAGGGCTGCAGCAGCGGCAGCAGCCGCCGGGTAGGTGAAGGCTGCGTGAGGGAGGCCTGGGGTCAGCTCCGTGGTATACAGAGGGTAAGGAGTCCAGGCATCCGGTGAAGCTGGGATCAGTGCTGCCCCTGTCAGGTCATCTGGGGAAGTGCAGGAGACAAGATGACTGCCCTCTTTTCTCCAATACTGTACATCATGTAAAAAGAGGCTCAACTGTGTGAAAAAGCCCTAAAAACAAAGTTTTGTATCCAGTTTTAGATTTACTACATAATTTTGCTTCCTAGTAATTTAAGGGATAAGTTAACGTTCAAGCTTTAACTTGGTCGTCCTGTTTCCCATTGCATTTGTCAACTGTACATTAAATGCACTAAACTAGGGCTTCAAAATCCAGTTTTAAAAGCAGGAGGGACTGACCTGTCAAAACCATCCAATTGTGACAAAGGGTTCAAATGTTCCATTCACGTTCAAACAAACATAACGTTGCCCATTTGGAGTTTCACAAAAATCCTCTAAAGCATCAATTTCTGTTTAAACCATCTACAGCACTTCCCTTCTATGGTTCTCCTCCTTATGCAACAAGCTCATGTTTAGGCAAAGACAGCGAAGACGCCACTGCTGGCCAAATCCTACAAGAGTGAAATTTCCCAGCTGACAGAAGCAAAGCGGCCATGTACAGAATCAAGATGATGCATGCATGTGGAGGTGAGTTAGTCCTCAACTTGTTAGAAAACCTCTTTAGACAGCCTGCCCATTTGTTTTATTACCACAACATCTGAAGATTTTAAAAAAAAAGAAAAAAGAAAAGAAAGTGTAACCGGGATCATTGAGCACTGGCATTGCTGAGGTGAGAGTGGATGAGAGCCTAGAGTGGTGCAGCCGTACAACTTACATGGGTCCCGTGCAATGAAGTGTGCTCCTAGAGCAGGGTGGATATTTGTGGGGTTCGGTGTAGCCATCAGCTTACTCTTTGCCATCTTCGTGTTGGCTTTAGCAAACTCTAAGCGCAGGGTCTGGGGGCTTTCGGGGTCAAAACGGATACCCTGGGAGGAGAGATGGAGGAGGAGGGGGACATATTTTAAGGGAGGCGAGCAGAGTTTGAGGGGCTTTAGCTCAAAAGTCCCACATGGCCCTCTTTCCTAAAGCTGTGCTTTAATACTCAAGAAGTACCCCTCAAGCTGCCCTTGGACTTAACACCAGTGGGATGGCTAAACGCACCATCCCACCTGACTGCAGTCACTGAACTGATATAGGGTAGGCTGAAGAATACACTTCTGAAGTATTTCAACATCATGCATACATCTCGTCCCTCTCATGGCCTAAAATCAAGAGCACAGGCGACTGGAGGACGACTTCACCCTTTGCAAGGGCCAGGAGGAGGAGGAGGCGAGGAAAAGGGCCAGTGATGAGACCGAGTTCAGTTTCTTTTAGGTGGTTTAACCCTGCTTGTGTTTTTGTGCCGTAAGCGTTGTGCCCACATGCAGGTGAGTAGTATATTTGTGTATGTGTGTGTTTGTTTGTGACTGCTGGTGTTGTCTAAGAGGTGATGCTCATAAGGAAGGCTATAGGCTATGAGAGAGAAGTGTTAGATACTGCCAACGTGGGCTACTGGGTGACAAAATAAAAAAAAAAAAAAGGTTATACTACTGCAGATGTGTCCAATAACACTACACATGTGGCTATAGAACAGGTTTTACAGTAAAGCGTGATATGCAAAAATGAAGAAAGCTATAAAATCAGACTGAGAAGGATGTGTATCAAGGTCAAAGTAAACTACCGTAAGGCTACAGGATTCTGGCCTCTTTCCAAAAATGGCCCTGCCATTGAATTGTAAGAGACAAAATGGGTAATGATTTATGATTTAAAAGAAATTCCAAATCATCTGTGGGTCTTAATAAAAGGTTATAACAAATCTAACATTTAAAATATATTTGAAAAATAAAGAGGGGATTCTGTAAAAGAACTACAAATAAAAAAAAGCTAAAGTCTATGCTTACATTTAGTGCATTTTTTGCAGCTTCAGCTCCAGAGCGACTGTCAAAGGTTACAAACCCGACAGGCTGGAAAACAAAAAGGGAAGAAATGCATTTTGACCAACAGACACTCAAATCTGCATTAGATTAAAAACTTACTGAAAAACAGGAAAAACCCAGAACAAAATAAAAAAAAAAAATTAAAAATTAAAAAAAAAAAGAAAATCCCTTGCAGGAGCGACAGCATCTGTCAAGAAATTATTTAATACACTTTTAAACAAATGGAAGGCATCTCACCTGCTTTGATGTTAACTTAATCAGTGACCCTTCATAACCCTGTGGGGAAGAAAGATAGCCAATTATCCACCCTGGAATCACATGAAGCAAGTCAGGCATGAGCGCCTCACTATACGAAGGGAAATCTGCTTGTGTGCACCTTCACTTTGAGGAGATATATCAAATTTTTCTGATCATGGTACACTTAAATGGCAAATGTCTAACAAATGCTGCTGTTGCTGATTTGACTTAAGACCATCGGTTTTACCCATAAAGTAAAATAGTATGTTCCGTTTAATAGGACAAGCCTACATCAAATATGCATTTCTCTAGTCTCAGTATTACAGTAAATAAATCAACAAGCTTTAACAGCAATAATAGCCTAATGAAAACAGCACAAGTTAGTTCGTGAAAAGGCCACAAGGGAATTAACTGAAAGATGCAATCTGTCCGGATTTATAGCCATGGAAAACTGAAATTTCACATTCATGATTATTCTCTGCCAAAAATCTGTACACTTTTTTTTAAAGTCCTCTAGACTAGGAAACAGAATACAGTCAGTCTTTAAAATATCTTCCTTCACAGTTTCATTTAACAGAGTCATTTGGATGTGGATTAGTAAGTTTCAGTGAATAAGATAAGCACCATTTACAGACTGGGCTGCGTTTGCCTACTGTGAAAACGGGAAAACAAGCAAAAAAAAAAAAGAAAAATCCAGTTACAACTGACTTATCACTTCAGTGGTTTCACAATGTACAAATGTTAGAAGAAGAAATAAAAATTTCCCAACACGGTGGGTGAGCTGGGTCATGGAGAGGATTGGTAGTCCAAGTGCAAGAGCTACTCATTTACACATTCCACAAGAGCATCCATGTGCGAGGGATACCACTTCCACTTTGGTTAGTTAGGACAAGGGTGGGAGGGCTGTTTATGGAACTTGAGTCCAGGCAAGAAAACAGCAATAGATGAACAATGATGTGGCCTCATTTCCATATATGCAAATATGTGGACTTCCATTAACTGAGGTTAAAACTCCGTACGACAAGGAGGACCAAGATCTTTACTGTTAAGTATTAAATACAATATGCTTCAACAATGAATTATAAATGTTCAAAAACATGAGCACAGAAATTCAGGACCGTTTCCTCAATATATAAACTTTACCCTGAAGGTCTACATGAGGCACAAAACGTCCTTTTAGACAGACACTTACTATTACCTTAGTTTAAGAGCAGCCCCAAAAAATTAAAAAAAAAAAAAAAAAAAAAAAAAAAAAAAAAAAAAAAAAAAAAAAAAACACTCGACCATGTGTCATTAATTTTAAGACACCCTTAAAAAGTATGTACTCACCTTAAAAGGTCTGAAAAGCAGGTAAAGTTCCCTTGGTTTGATATCAACCGGTAGTCCACTGACAAACAGTGTTCGTACCTGCAAACAAACAGTTTGGGCATGATAACATCTCTACATGCATCTCAGATCTGTATGTGCATTATACATCCATGTCAAGTTCACGTGCGTGTACAGAAAAAAAAAAAAAAAACCCAGTGGAAATCTTACCAGCTTTTCAGGCAAACTAAAAAGTTATTCCATGCAAAAAATTTGAAGATGTATTTAAATAATTGGACCCTGGTAAAACGGGTACAAGGGGGGAAAAAAAACAAAAAAAAGAAAACCCACAATCATCTCATTTCTCTTTTGCAAGTCCTCAAACCCCTTAAATGACCCTATGGCAGGATCCAAACCTTCAGACTGATCGCATAAAACCAAGTTTTCTTTTTTAAAATCTCATTGATAAATATGTAAAACCTGACTTTTTTTCCCCTTTTCTTTTTAAAACACTCCCTTTCCCGTATATTATGAACCAAACATCTTCTGGATAATGTCAAAGACCCGCATACCCGCCTTGTTTGGACGTTTAGAGTTTGTAGCCCGGGGAGAATAAACGGTGTGGTGCAAGGCCCATTACTTCCCAGCCGGTGGGGAGGCCCCGACCACAATGGAGCTGCCAGAGGAACAACACTGTACAACAGAGAACAGCGTGAGACCATTTCCTTCCTCTGACCCTCGGCCCCAACCCTGTCGGCCCTCCGGCATTTTTCAGGTGCTGCACAGCAGCAACTCCAACCCCTCGCAAGTCAATATACACAACAACTGAAAGCCTTCCCAGCTGGACACGCTCAGTGGAGATGTTTTAATTCATCCCCGGGTTTGTCATAAATTAGGATAGTCCGAGGCGGCAAGTGGACTAAATGTAAAGTTGTGCACGCTGACAGGTGATAGTTGAGTCTAAAACCCAAGTCAAGATGCATTTTTATAAAGCAGATGTGTAGTGAAAAAAATTAATAAATCAGCACACATGGAAATGAGTTTTTTTTTGTCCTCCCTTCTTAAATTTCTGGTCTTTTCACTTTTAAGGAAAAAGGCAGTGAGAGATTAACAAATTAGGTAAAGTCAAGTGGCCAGACAAGGCTTTGTTATAAGACAATGGAAACAAGAGGACCAACAAAAGGCCCAGTGCTTCCTTCACCGCTTTGCCATAAGGAGCCATTAAAAGGAAATGTAGCTGGACACCAACAGGTGGGGCAGCTGTAAAATGCTACTATATGGGAAGTCATTAAATACAATTACTGGTTAACTCCTCTCAATTTTACATATTTTAGACCTACAACATTTAAAAAAAAAAAAAAAAAAAAAAAGGAAAAAAAAGGGGTGGGGGGGAACGCAACAGTCTAATTTTTTTATATCAAAAAATAAAAATGGTACCACTCAAAAATAAAATAAAAAAAAAAAAAGTAGTTAAAATTTTCCATCTGCTCGTATCGTTATATAAAATGACGTTGAAAAGAATCTATAAAATGATATGTAAGAGATGCTGAAAATTTTTACCGGCTATGATATTGATGGGAAATTTATAAATATAAGCCTGATACACTTCTGCAGCTTCCAAGAACACATTAGATGTCGAAACAAACAAAAGCCTTTTTTTTTTTTTTTTTTTAGGGGAGTTTACAGGATGTGGCAGGATGGCCACATTTTTATTAGTTTGTCCACTTCTAGTTATAATTGAACCAAAATGATTCTAAAAACCCAACTTATACGGTCTGAATAAGCAGGCGCGAGCGTGGTTTATCGAAAAAATAAAATAAGTAAATAAATAAACATACACACGCAAGAACGGGACCGGGTCAAAGTTCCGTGGAGAGTCCACACTCACCTCCTCCTCGATGGAGACGTTGTTATTCGGCTCCGCGTCCGCTTTCAGACTCATGGTGACGCTCGTTTCGGCCGCTGCGCAAATGATCAAGTTTTTCCTCGTCGAGTGATATTTCCCCCAAGTGCGTCTGAAGCTACAGTGAAAGTCCTGGTGGCGTTTGTACTTGAGGAGAGAAGATGTGCCGAGGTGAGGTCGTGCGGACGAGCTATCCGGAGATAAATGCGTAGAAGTTTTACGAGAGAGAATCATTCATAAAAGGGAGGAAAAAGGGAAAGAAAAGAAAACACAAGACACGCGCTAAAACTAAAGGTGAGAAGGTGTATCGGTGCTCCGTGTGTGAGGGTGAGAAATGGGGGGGAAAAGAGGTGCGCGTAAAACCTGGAAGCCTCTGCGCTCACATCAATGCCCTCAGCTGTAGGAGCGCGCGGAGGAAGAACAAGTAAACTTTCTCTCATTGGCGCGCGAGTCTCCGTCTCCCTCTCTCTCTCTCTCTCTCTCTCTCTCTCTCTCTCTCTCTCTCTCTCTCTCTCTCTCTCTCTCTCTCTCTCTCTCTCTCTCTCACACACACACACACACACACTCTCACAGACACACACACCCACTCACTCTCTCTCTCTCTCTCTCTCTCTCTCTCTCTCTCTCTCTCTCTCTCTCTCTCTCTCCCCCCTACCGCCCGTGGGTGCCCCCCACGCCCACTGTAGTCCTCCTCCTCCTACTTTTCAATTAGGTCATCAATTATGTTGGAGTCTGCTGTGAGCCCTAATTAAGCGGCAGATCCTCCTCAGCTGTTGGACGAGGACGCGGCTCCTCCGTCGTAGCTGCGCAGCCAATGGAAACGGAGTACAGGGCCCTCAGCTCCAGCCAAGTCTATATGCCGGTTTAGTTTCCAAACATTTTACCTCGGCTTTTTAATAAATGAACGCTCGTCATGCCGGTTTACCGCGTGTATTTAATCGGCACCCATAATTATAAAGCCAGATTTCAGATAATTCAAGACAGTTCGTATCCACCGGCTTTTTGATCAGTGTCTGTCACTAAATCTGATGACTGTCTTCTGTCTCATTTTTAAAATTCTGAGGTTAGATGAATTCTGAGATTTAGTCATATCATAATTATTTTTTTGCCCTGTTTCACAAGATGTCAGAAGAAATTAATATGCCAGCACATAATATGAATATTTTTTACATTTATAATACTTTCATACAGTAGATTAGTACAAAAATTAAATAAAAACGATTTACCTTCAATAGCTGAAATATCACATAATACATAATTATATATATATATATATATATATATATGTGTGTGTGTGTGTGTGTGTGTGTGTGTGTGTGTGTGTGTGTGTGTGTAAAAATCAGTTTTTGCTTTTGTTTTTCTGCCAGGATTTTAGGTTTTTAAACTGATATTTCTTCTTTTACCTATGGAGAAGTTCTTTCAGTTAAAGGCACATATAAGATATTAGTATAAAAAAAACAAAAAACCCCAAAAGAAAACGGTAGGTACTAATTCATATGATCTCTGCAGCTGAAACAATAAATGACATTTTTAGGATTTTCAACAAAGCTAGAAATATAATAAAATACATTTTAAAGAGTCTTTAGTATGTTCTAAAACAGTAGTTAGAAAATAAGAATAATGTCCATGTTTTTGAGTATTTGTGTCCAGGTTAGTGTAAGGGCGGTTCAAGTGGAGAAAAGATCTGTGTTGTATATTGAGGCTTGGCCCTGGACGTGAGCCCAGCATGCAGTAAGTTTCCTCACAACAAGGCAGCTCTCGGAGGCCAGACGGTTTCCTGACTTTGTATAGGAACACAATCAGACTCGCAGGACGAGGAGGAGGAGGGCGAGGCGGGTGGACGTACGTGGTCCCACTGTACTTCTTCAGGGATTTGATCTTAAAATAGCAGCACTCAGTGTTTTCTAAGCTGTTTCGGAAACCGCTGAACTAGTAGACATACATACATACATACATACATACATACATACATACATACATACATACATAGCCAGAGACAAAAGGATGCAGCCAGTTTGTGAAGCAAGATGTTTAACAGCAAATGTAATCAAACAGAAATTAGGGCATAGAAAAAAAGTAAAATATTTTGTTTTAGTTATCTGAGAACATGACAGCTCAGTGGAACTTCTTTTCACAGGTACATTTTCTTTTTCTTTGTTCTATTTCACCTCATGCTGGTTACATATATTCAAGTTTGAGGTGTTGGTTGGGAAAAAAGGCATTTCAGAGCTTATAAAGGCTGTTAGGCTGTTCTCATACATTCTTGTATTATATTAAATTAATAGTTAATTGAATAATGTAGGAGATATTCAGATAAACATTTTCAGCACTTTTGTATCAATTATAATCAAAACATCACCATGTCTTCTTGCTTTATCGTTGGAAGAACCGGGTGATCCACTGTTTGGTCTCCTATTCGGTAAAATGTAATTTAATAATCTGTTTAATAATATAAAATAAAGCTAAAGCTGGTGAGAGTAGATCATCAGTGTACAGCTCTGCGCTCCGTGTTTTAAGTTAACAGCTGAAAGTGAGAAACCGATTTCTTTTGGAATAAAATCGAACCGCAGAGATCTTCATGCTGCAGCTGTTAAACTTTGAAGATGCAAAGGACAAAATACATTACGCTCTGTTTGACATTTTACTAACAGTCACTGCCTATGAAATATTGACTGTGCTGTTGAGTGGCTGCTAATAAATTTAAAACGTACATCTCACACAGTCTGCTGCTTTAATTCACAGGAGGTTGCCATCTTTATGCACCTCATCCGTGAATTGAGGACTCATTAGTTTTAGGCATTGTGCACTCTCTTTTACATTTACTAAAATATGACAATGATACTCAGATCACGATCAAATAAATGATGATCACAAGATAAGTTTTATGGATAAAAGATGATTAAATACAGTCTTTGTCTTTTTATTTTTAGAAATTAACCCTTTTTTTTAACTCTTGCAGAGCAGTTCTTGCTGCTCATGCTGCAACTTCTTTCCACATCACTTACATGTAACATTTAAAAAAAATAATCCTAAAGTCTTTTATCAGGGATTCTCATTTGAACATGTACCATTCAGATTTAAGATGTTAAAATAAATGAGTCACAGATGCTGTAATCCTTATATACTTAAAGATGCCACAGCCATCTGAAATGCCAAAGACATTTTTGTAAAGATGTACACTGCAAAGTATGTCTTATTCATATGTCTCTTAGGTTGAATTTAAAAGAAGATGTGAAGTTGTTTGGAGTTAAACTCAGTGGCCTCTTCTTCCAAAGTGCTGGCATAGAGACTTTATATAAATCATGGCAGAGTTGTTCATAGTTGTAAATATCAAGGGATGTTTATTTTTATTTTGGGATTACTTAGGTGCATTAAGGTTTGCTGTCTCTGTCACTGATTCATTGGTGGCGTTTGAAACAAGTCTGTTTTTCATATGACTGATTTCTGCCTTCAATGTCTTTAGCAGATTTCCTGAAAAAAGTGTACATGTGACATTTGTAAACCCTAAACTTACACACTTGTAAATTATTTTGAATTTTTGTCACAAAAAAAAAAGTCATCTGGTCTTAAAGTGAGGTAAATACAGCCTCAGATGGAACATGATATATTTATTTAACAAAAAACAAATGAATGAGTCATCAATAGACTTGTGCTGACCTAGATAGCAAGTTGATGGCGATTTATCATTCAAATCAGGTGTACTGGCACAAGAAAACATTTAAAAACATGCAGGGCGCCAGCCCACGAGGACCTGGACTGGGTAACACTGCTACACGGTGAGAAAGATATATTAAAGTGGAAAATATTCAATAAAGTTGTCAATCACGGATGTCTCAGCAGGTTTATCCAAGGGCCAGACCACTAAATTCTTAGAGAAACTGTCCCAAAATAACCTAAAGGAGAGTCTAAAGATTTCAATGAAGATGTAAAGTGTTCATAAAAGTACATTTGGAAACGAAGTGCTCAAGTGTGAGATGTTGGAAGGACTGCCAGGAAAATGCCTCTTCTCTCTACGAAGAATATAACAGCATGGTTTAGGGTTGCAAAATGACACCGTACGAAGCCACAAAACACCTGGAACAATGTCCCATGGGCGGCACAATATGTGTTGACACAGCATATCGCCTCTAATAACTCATTCTGACTGTCAAGGAAGGTGGTGGAGGGGTAAGGGTTTGGGGCTGTTTTGCACTAGACCTAAGTGTCTTGCAGTTATTAATTTAACCACAAACTCCTCTTTATGCTATACTGCTAAAGAGTGAAATGTGAGGTCATCTGTCTGAGAGCTGAAGTTTGGCTCACATAATGTCCTGCAACTGCACAGTGATTCCATGCGCACCAGCAAATCAACAACAAACTAACCAAAAAAGAAAACAGTCAAGGTTTTGCAAAGGTTCAGTCAAAGTCCAGACCTCATGATGACGATGTGGAGGGACCTCGAGAGAGCTGTGTGGAAATGAATACCCCAAAACCTCACTGAAATTAAACTATGTTATAAAGAAAAGTAAGCCAAAATTCCTCCACAATGACGTGAGCGCCTGATAAACTCACAACAAAACAATTACTTCAAGTTCATGGATATTGTGCCTAAAAGATGAATTTGTGATACGAAGTATAAAACCTTCTGTCTTAAAATCTGCCAACATTTTTGTGCACTTACACAAATTAAGTATAAGTAATTAAAAACAAACAACAACAAAAAACATAATGTCCAGAAGCTTTTTTAATCCCTGAAGCAAACAAAGATCCAGAAGTTAGTGTAGTAATTGTTACTACAGTCCTTGTGATGCCGGCCAGGGTTCAAGTCCCAGCTTGTGACCCTTCGCTGCGCGTCTTCCCCATTATCTCTCCGCTCCGCTTTCCTGCCTGTATACTGTCAATAAAAGCCATTAGTGCCACAAAATCCTTTAAAATTAAAAAGAAAATTAGTTAGTGATAATATACACCTGTTATTTCTGTCAAAGAGAAAACCAAACAGCAAAACTAAGATATCTACAAAAAGAGCTTAAAGAGTTAAATAGATTTAAATGGAGAAACAAAACCAGAAACTTAAATAACCTCATTAACTCAACAATGATGTACGCTTATGTCTCTTTAGAAACATTTAGGAGCCTTTTAAGTTGGAAAAAAACAAAGTCGATGACTGGAGGTTGTGTTGGACAGTTGGACAGGAGTATTTACCTCAGGAGACTTAATGTCTTGTGGACCATTGTTTTCCAGTTAACTTTACTTGATTTTCACTAATTGTTTAGTGAGGTGAGATCAAATTAAAATATCAGTTTCCATTTTATTCGAAGGAATATTTGCTTACTTTAAGGAAATTAGGTTTGGCAGTCTCTTGTCCCCCTCTATGGGCAAAAACCTATCAAGGTATCTTGGGACTATTGTCTTATGTCTTTTACATTAACTGTTTACTGCTCTACGGCACTATCAGACATCAACAATGATTAAAATAGTTCACAGAGGAACAGTGGGCTTCATGACATAGCTACCTTAGAAAGTAATAACGAAAAACAAAGTAATGACGGAAGAGAAAAAAAGATAGTGGCCGAACAAAAGAGACTAAATGAGAGAAAACCTTCGACGCGGCATAAACGTCCTCCAACCTTCTGAACATTGTCTACAACAAAACTAAAATATACAAGACACATTAAGTTTTAATGGCAGTTTAACAGTTTACATGTGCGTTTTTGTGGTATTAAGGCAACACAGCTGGGTTAGAGTTATAAGAATTACAAATGATTGCAGATGAAGATCATTTTTGTTTACTTTTATAAATGAGAAACTGGAAAAAAAATTAAAAAAGTTAAAATTTTAGCAACTGTATTTTACACGGACTGGTCTGGAGAACAATAAATGCTGCAAAGGGAAGAAGGCAGGACGAAGATACTGAGATACAAAAAAAGAAGACAGCACAAAGGAAGACCAGGAGACTGAGGGAGGAAAAAATAAGGAAATGTCAAGGAAATCTGTGTTGGAGCAGAAATGTTTTTATGAAATATTTTAGAAACTCTACATTCTACCCTCTTCATGTCATGCCAAATCTTTTTTTGAATCTTCCTCAACATTTTATGAAATGCAAAAATGATTAAGTTTCAACTGCATGATATAATTATTTCGATTAAATGTGGAAAAATGTGGTATTAGCAGTGCAGCCTTTTCAAAAGATGGCCTCAATATCAATGACTTAATATGGTGTTTGAGCCAAAAGAAAAAAGGCTATCTTTCAAGGAATTACCCTGCATTGTATCCACCAGATAAACCGGGCAGTTCAGGGCCATTAAATCTGCCCCCCCCCCTTCTCTCTCCACCCGCAAACACCTGACACAAGCCGAGACAGTATAGTTCAGAGGCTTTGGATAAGCCTCATGTTTTATTTGCAAAAAGCGGCCCCATTGTCCCATAAGTCACCTCACACAGCACTCTTCTGCTTCACGCCACACTGAGCCTGTCCGGCTGCGTTAGCGTCACCCGCTGCTAAAGCACTTAGCTTGTGTTCCCCGTGTCCTCTGTGGTACAGCCAAACATCCATTTGGAGGTCCAAGGAAACTTTGAAGCTTTTTCACCCACTCAGTGAATGCAGTATGCGTTTGTGACGTTTTGTGAATACTTTGTCCAATTAATATCCCTCTTCATGAATACATTAAAGGCATCAAAGACAAGCATGTTGCCATGCTTCCAAGATCCCCGATAAATTGGATTTGTCTGAAAGAGGGATTATACAGAAGGAGTTTTTTCCACCAGTATCATATGTAATTCACTCTTAGCCAGTAAGAGGACAATTTATCCATTTGGTTGCCACATTTTGTCTGATGGCTTCTTTGCCAGCACTTGTCAGACGTTGTCACACCTGCTGTGTGAGTCTGAGAGGACAGAAGGAGGGTGGAGAAACAGCTTCATCTGCTGGAAATCAATCCGTTTTCATATGCTGCACAGCTGATGTGTACCGTAAACACACAGCTGTTTGCTTAGGCTTTCTTGTACAAAGTAAATATATGTTAAAAGTTGTCACAATCAGAAAGCTTTTACAGCGGTAAGATCATTTTCATTGAAGTGGCATTTTCTTAGGAGCTATTTTGCCTTCATTGGTTTAATCTCTGCACTTTAAAGCAGTATTGCTGCTGTAATCTTTTATTTGGCTTTTGGTGTAAATGTAGTTATTAAGAGGGAATTTATACAGTATTATACTGTATTTAATAGAAGACAAACTGAAAAAAATAAGACATTTTTTCATTAGCAACTGAGTGACTGCTAATTATTTTAAACCTCTTCTTTTATAAATCTGAACCAAAACAAATGGTGAGACATCTTGATATTATTAATATAAAATTAATTTTCTAGTTTGGACTTCACAACCTCAAAATTATTTACAATGTTTAGCACCACGAAATTATCTACTAACTATTTTCATTACCAGTTTGTTAGTAACTTTATTGGCGGTCAGAATGTGTTTGCATCACATGTTGATTTTAGGAGTAAACGTGGAAATAAACGCGTGGATATAATAAAAGCTGCAGTTCATCGTTTGGCCACTGGGGGAAAGCTCCAAAAGCAAGTCAATCTCCATGTATTTACATGTTAAAATGTCCAACGTAGCAGGAGAAATAAACATAATTACAGCCTGATTCAAAAAACGATTTCGGCCTCCACAGTTAGGTTTCACACCAATGACTGCATGTGCAGTGGATTACTTTTTTTCTCCCAAACATCCAATAAAATTCTTTAAAGCAATTGAATTTATGTGTAATTAGGGATGTTGACTTTTCATGGGTAGCAGGCTTAGATAGTGGCTAGCTATCATCACTTCCTCATCAGTGACCCAGACGTTATGTAAAAGACAAACATACTGATAACAAGGGCTGCAAAAAATGTAGCGTGAACCGCAAAACCTAAATATCAGTTTGGATTCGATGCTTGGATGGATGCCTCATGTTCCTGGTGTCTCAAGGTTTTAGAAGTATTTGTCCAAGTGCTCTGCGACCTTTGACAGCTTGTGTCTACTCCTACATCACACAGATTCAATTCATCTTCTAAAGTAGTGAAGAGACGTAGTCAACACGTATGCAAAACATCTTGGAAAGCTCACAGGTCAATGATTTAATTAAAATTGGCTGTGATATAGTGAATAAGTGGTCTAACAGTGGCAAGCTGGTCAGGTTGCTGATCTTTGTTCTGTGCTGTTCTGTGAAAGGCATCAGTTTGTCAAAACAGGGCAAATGAACAGGTTTGAAAGTGCGCCGGTCATGCCACGCATCCATTTTCTCACACTGTGAAAATCAAATTTACAACTAAGGAATTCCAGTTTAAAAAGAGGAGGCAGAAGCAGCATCAGTGAGGTTTTCTGACAGGTCAAGAGAAAGAAGGAGAAAAAAAAGACCATGATCTTTTGTAAATGACCCCTCTTCTTTCATTTTTTTCATTTTAATTTGCAGCCAGAATCTTGTTTTACCACATTAACCCCTTTCGCTTAGCAGGTCAATTTGTTCATTTTTTTTTTGCATCATGACTGAAGCTAAAAATTAAAGAATAGCGAACAGAAACAGACTTCACATGTTTTTTTTTTTTCAAGGATGAAACTATATTCTATTTTAATTATAAACTCTGGATTATTAGATTATATTTAGAACCTCTGGTTGTTATTGTAATCTTCAATAATCACATTCTGAAATTAACAATTTCTTCAGTTGTAAAATATCTTAATTTAGTAAAAAATTATATAATTACTAAAATATTTAGTGAAAAGAAAATCCTTACATCTAAAAGGCTGAAACCAGAGAACATTTGGTATTTATAAAGATTTGGTGTTTATGTTTGAAAATTCACTTGAAATATAAAGTGGTTTCTGAAAGAGTTGTAGATTTCATACATTTATAACAGTTTATTTTATTGCGATTTACTGGCACAGTTTGTTTTTGTTGTCCACTCGTTTTCTGCTTTGGTAACATTTCTCTTGCAAAAAGGTCTGCAGAACATCAACAACGAGTGACGGAGGAATGTTAATTTGATAACAATGTCGTTACCCATAAAAAAAATAAAATTTTTTTTTTTAAATGTTACTGGTAGCTTTAAGCTTAAGACCCAAAAGATACCCCACTAATACAATTCCTGGAGGCACAACCTCTGCACAGCAGCTGGAAGGAAACCATTTAGTTTCTCTTTTGACTTCTGGTCCAGATGTGCAGCGCTGACCATGGTGGTAACATCTGTCAAAGCTCACTGTGAGAGAGGTCTAGGAGAAAGAGGTCAGCGCTTCACTGCGGAGGCCTATCAATGATGTTTCTCAGTGATTTATTGTTGCCATAAACCAGTGAATGTGTTAGATACTAATATGCAAACAGAAATAATGACTTACCCTATAAACACAGTAACTTCAGTTCATTGCCTCAATCACTCCTGGACCTCAATGTTATGGTTTCTACAAAGACAACAAAGTCAGTGCCAGCAGAGTCTGTGCTGTTTGTTATTTCATACAAGGCTGAAAACAAAACCATGAGCTAAAAAATGTTCTGAAGGATTTGCCAACTACTATGAGACTGTGTTGTATGTTGTTTGCAGCTCTGAGATAAAAATAAATCTTTTCTGTCTTTTCTTTCCTGGCAGACTGTTGGCCACTCAGCTTTTCTCACGCACATTATTTCAGACCTCGATCAAACATCAGGACAGATGTGTTCTTATTCTTGATGTTATAGTGTATTTAAAGAGATTTTAAAGTATTTTTGTATAACATATACCCTCCCCTGCCCCCACCCCACTCCCAGCAGTCCTAACAAGAGGAAATGCTGAAAAAAAAACAACCCACTGAGACCATTTAAATTGTAATTTTCTCATGAAATCAGATCAAGTCCGCTGAGATTTTCCTCGACATGGAAAGAATGTGCAAAAGAACCTTGTAAGAATCAGGCAGGGACAGAGTCATGTGAAATAAATATGACGGACAAAAATCAGCATAGCAAACTGATTTTGTTTTTGGAGAAACACAATATATTAAAGTCACAAAATGCAATAATGATGTGGAAAATAAACACTTTCACAACATCCTCCCTCAGAAGTGAGGCCTGACTTCCTGTTTGTGTATGGAATACGGGACACAGAGGGTTATGCTATTTAAACCAAAGGGCAGCAGATTCCCAGCAAGCAGAGGATGATGGGATCTTTAAAGACTGCTGCTGTTAGTTTCTCGAGGGGACAAGAAGTGGGTGGGAAAAAGCATGAAGCAGGAAAAGAAAGAAAACAAGATAATGATGCTAAAGAGATGGGTGATGGGGGGATGATTAAGGTGGGGGGTGGGGGGTATTGTGCAACTGTGATGCAACAAAAGGACTCCGTGATTTTTCTGATTTAAGACAAAGCATGGCAGGGTGTGTTTATTCATACTGTTCAAAACTCTTCACAATGTGGACAAAGACAAGAACAGAGTTGATTAGAGATGTAAAGGTACATAAATGTATTTATATACATGAAAAATAATTAAGAAGGAATCCAAAGGAGCTTAGGGAGTCCCCCTACAGGGACAGAGGCTGCTTTTACAGCGTTGCTCTGTCACTGTCTTGTTCTCCTCTCGCCTTTTTGCTTCCTCTCTTCTTACTTTCTTGGGTCGTGTAGTCAGTTCTGCTATGATGCCATCTGTGACCTACGACCTACCTTCATCTTACAGTTGTCGTTGTTGAACCTTTGGGGGATTTTAGACGGACAGTAGTCAAAAGATTTTTGATTGTAGACGGGAAGAGCAAGATGATCATTGTTAAAAATAATCAAATACTGAAATAAAAACGGATATTTTTAACATGAAAATCATTTTTTATCATTGAACTAAAAGGATCCATTTAGAAATAAATTTCAGTTCCTTTGTTCCAGAACTTTGTATTTACAAATCCAAGAACTTTCTATTACAACTTGGTTCAGGCAGCCTTTTTTCCTCTGATTAGGTGGACCCATCCTCCCATTCCCGGTTTTCACTAAACCTCTGTTCAAAATGCAGGGATCTCAGAAGTGTAACAGGTTAAGAAAGAAAACAAAATTCAGTCAAACAAGAAGAACATTCCTTCTTATTTAGATACTTTTCCCTTTCAACTTAGTTCCCAGAACCTTTTATTTTGTAAGTACACTGGCTTGGCAGATCACTCTTGGTTGGAGTTAAACCTTAGTTACAAATTTAGTGATTCCTGTTAACAAGATTCAGATTTTCTGCGAATAGTTGTGAAATTTTCCACATGCAAATTGAAGATGTATACAATTGTGGTCGAATGAGGTAGATTATGATTGTAAACTCTTGTAAGCTGCGTAGGAGTCTGCTGACAGAAGGGAAGAAAGAGTTCTTTAATCTGGAAGTTTTGCATTTCACACTTTTGTACCTCTGGCCTGACGGTAGAAGTGTGAACAGTCCATGCTGGGGGTGGATAGAGTCCCGAAGGATGGAGGCAAGTCTCCTGTGGACAATCCCGTTGTCTACAACTGCACAGACGGCAGTGGAGACCTGGGGACCTTCTTAGCAGTGTCTTCACTGCTCTCTGCAGGCAGAACATTTCTAAATGATTCCTTTTAACCCAACAGATAAATCAAAGCTGAAGCAGTTTTGTCTAAATACATGTATTACACAATATACAATTTTAAACGTAACCTTTGTAGACAAGTGTGATATTTAACTCTTTAAAACTCTTCAAAAGTAAATGATTAAATGACAGAACATTAAAATTTGCTCTGATATTCTGACTCCTGCTCACATTTCTGTCCATGATTGGCATCATTAAATTTTTGTCTAGATGTGCTGACGCTGCAGCAATTTTGTCGTTTCCAGGAAAAGGAAACAAAACTGATTAATGAGCAGAATCCTCTAAAGAAGCCCACTTACAAAACAAAGTAATTGTGTTTTCTTTCTTTCCACAGAGATGAAAACATTCACATCAGTGGTGTCTTTGGGCGTTTTTGACTGCTAACAGTGCTTTCGTTTGGTTTTTATGTGAGTGACTTGAATGGCAGCCAAGATGCGTCATGGCTGAATTGGTCCACGCGTTTGTTGGTCAAGGCATTGGTTGCCTGTGACTGACACATTAAAAAGACGTTAACTGTAAAAGCACTACTTTGCCTGGTAATCTATCTATCCAACTGCATTTCTAAGTTTGTAGGACCTTCAGATTGACTTACCACGACTCACTCATTTAAAATCACTTAACTGTTTGATGTTAGTGTTTTCTTTTCTATTCTTTATTTATTTGCAAATTACGTACCTCATTTAGACTGCTAACAAGAAATGAACATGCAGTCATGTCAGAACCAAAACACTCCAGGTAAACTGATCACCAACAGGTGTGACAGGTGGGAAGTTTTGACAGTTTGCTGGTCTGGAGCTTTCGGGTCTTTGTTAGTGCAATGCCAATAATGAAAAGAGCGCAGCAATGATCTTAAAGAGGCTATTTTTGCTGTCTGCAAATTTCCAATGTCTTTTAAAGCCATTTCTGAACAATTTTATTTCTTCAGTCTCAAGACTGAACAAGAATGACTTGTTTAGAAGAGCTGCAGGAGAAAGCCTCTCATCTAATACCAAACTGATTTAGTACTAAAGTGTCCAACAGGCTAAAGTGCACACTTACAGCCCACCTAGTATGAACAGCGGTAATCTTTTAAAACATGTCGGGTTTGAGCGTGTTGTGATCTGATCTGTGCAATAACTTCAATAGTTAATAAAAGTTGTGTGTGATATATCACACACAATCATATCACCACAGTTAATCAGGCCAGTCAGTCATTAATATGAGAAACTTGGAAAAATAGATGAAAGGAAACTCAAACGAAAACAAAGGAACCGCTGGCTGCTCGGGCCGAGGAGGAAATCTCTCTGCAGTGTAGTGACACTGATGCAGTCATCCACGATATAATGGCTGAAATGTCTGCTGAGGCAAATTGCAAGTAATTAATAAATCACTCAGACAAAAAAAAAAGTTCATGACATTAGCGGTCTGTGTCGCGTAAGCAGCAGCGGGCAGCCGGGTTTCATATGAGACAACAGCTGTTGGGAAGTTCCTGCAAGAGGAGCAAGGTCCAGGACCCTTCCAGGTGGAAGTCTGCTGGAACCTGAACCTTGAAAGGAGTTCAACTTATAGAAAATTATTCAAGGTATGGGCCTAGTTCTTTATTAAATCTGAAGCACTAGGAAGAACTCCACAACAGAGGCATGTTCTAAATGTTTCCACACACAAGACATGAATGATTCAGTTCTAAGATATAGTGTTTAGATCTGTGCAAAAAGGCAAAAGCACTAGATTTCTTAGTTCTTAATGAAATAAGTGAACTTAGAAATCCTCAGACTCACCAAAGTCGAACAAAATGAAGCATTTTTAATTTTCCTAAGTCACATTTTTGTAAAAATTCAATGCATCTGGAACATCATTTCACTTTAGTTTGGAGGGTAGGTGTTTGCAGGACCTTCGTCCCCACGATGCAGGTTCACGTTACTTTCTCACTTAGCTTCAACACAGCTGTTTCATTCTGTTTGTGAGTTCTGTGTGGAAACATGACTTTCCTTGGTGGACAGATTTGGTTTAGACACCAAAACTAGTTTGTTGCGTAAGGAAAAGGTCACAACTAGATGAAAACATTGCACACGCTTGCACGTTCCAGACAAAGTGACATGAGTTCGAAGTAAGACCAAGTTCTTGTCATCCATAAAGATTTAGATAATGTTGCATATATTTATTGTTGGCATAAAAGTACTGTACAGTCATTTTATTGTGCTGTCGAGCCTGAATATGTTCCTCAGCAACAAACTGATAAACATGTGGTAGAAAAACTTAAATCCTTGGAAAAGATAACTGAAAAGTGACGTAATGGAGCTGCAGACAGAGGAAATGCTTGTTTAACTGAGCCATTTCTTTTTCATCCTTAAACAGAGCTCTGATCTGTAAACAAAAAAGATCCCTGTTCAAGTGAGACTGCTCCACAGATCAAATGAAAGAGAAAGGAATAATATGAAGAAGATGCTTTAATCCGAGTGCTCTCTGACTGCATATGTTTAAACACGTCAATATTCACCCAGGAACTTACTGATAAACAAGAGATCCCGCCCGTGAGACCCTCCGCCTCCAGTCTCATGAGCAGACAACCATCTCCAGTGAATTGTAAGTATGTTTGGATACTTTTTCTCATGACCATGTTGTGTTTTGGGGCAGCGTCTCTGGAATGTAAATGACCCACTGCCCACTTATAAACAAAATACTTCATAACAAAATACAGTGGATCCTCAGTGTTCAAATGTTAATTGAATGTTGCATCACAAAAACAATAAAACTGCTGCTGGATATTATTTTTAATCCCTCTGAAGAACTGTGCTCATTTCCACGTGTTAGTTCAGCAGACTGTGTATGTTTGTGCGAGTTTTAGCAAAACAAACAGTGTTTAGGGTGAACACTCTGAGGCAGATGGGGTTTATTACGTTAATATCAAGATGACTTTTCCTAAAATACTTTCCTTTCTGTTGAAAATTGAAAACTTAATTGACTTAAATGGTCAACAAGTTTTTGTAAAGATTTTTAAAAAAAACCCAGCATGCTTGAAAAAATGTTTCAGCAATATAAAGTACCGGTTTTATAACCCACTTACCTTTTATTCCTCTCTGTTTAGAGACTCCAAGAGGCTTTGCAGCACGGTGACGACAGCCCATCCAGCCTCTGTCTACCACCAGTGCCAGCTGAGAGTTGCTGCATGCTATTTTTGTGGTGTGAGAGACAAGGCAACAGTGGAAATACTATAAATGTTTCAGCAAATCTTTGTGGAGTATAACCCTTAATGTCTTGGTTTGCAACCAACAAAAATAAAAGTCACGAGAAGCAGAGCCTGGCTTCATACATGTTGCGTAGCCAATCTGTGATGGGCTAAGTGGTTGAGGGGGGTAAAATATTCATTTTTACCTTAATCCTTTACACAGGTGAAAGCAGATTCAATTCTTCTCAGAACTACTTACCCCTAAAAACAAAAGAAGAGAGAATCCATCGTGGCGTGCCGGCACGGCTGGGTGAGGTTTCCTATCATGCTGTAGATAAACATGTTTGTTTCCATGAGCTCAAGATGACTGTTCATAATCTGTTCATGTTGCACTAATTTTCTACTACCAGCAGTTTGGGCGCAGGTTTATATTGTATTACTCTACTACAGCGAGTCAGCGTACATGTACAGTTAATGGGATCCCTTGGTTAGTCTGGTTAGAAAGTAAACAAAGCTGGGTATCGTGCGACACAGTCATCTTCTGTGGTAAGTGGCTTGTATACAGATCAAATCTTATCATTAAGTGAAGCCATTTAAAATAACACTTAAAAGTTACTGCAAAAACATTTTTTGACTAAATTCACAAGGAACTGGAGAGGCGTCGGCGCTCACACAACATGAACCCAAACAAAACAGAGATAATTTAGAAAGAGGTGATAAAGAGCGAATGTGCTGTTTAAGGTGGTTTGATGTTTATGTTAGTGGGTGTGTTTTCTTGGTAAAGTGCCACTGTGACAGGTTTTGAGGCAGCTGCTCCTTTCTCCTCCCAGAAGGGTAGTCCAACAGGCGTGGATGCGCCGTGAACAGCAGCGCCGTCCCAGCTGCTGGGAATCGTTGCCTTTCTCGCTGATCAGAACGTCTCACCAGAGGTGTCACTGAAGTTTAGAAGCGTAGACGTGGGTATCTCTGTTGTCGTTTTTGGGCACAGGGCTGCAGGTAAGCCAGGCCAATTCACACACAGACGATCAAGCCGGCAGGAAGAAGTAAGGTATAAACATGGCATCGAGAAACTGCTGAGTTTCAAGCATAAAACAACATCAGCGCTCTGTGACTCACACACTGATGTTGCATTAACCTGTGGAGGCTCTGGGAGAACAATTTAGGGGGTTTAAAAAAAAGTTTTGAACCGCATATGAGGAGAAGTTTGAAAAGCGAAAATCTTTTGACACCACTTTTTATACGTCTAAGAAAGAACAAGACAATTTGTCCTTTAACTAACAAACTACTGTGGGGTTCTCACACGATCGCAGGACCTTTAGAAAACAGTAATCTCAGCAAGTTATTCTCGTTAAGTTTAAAGTGTTTGGTAAAAGTGAGATACAGAGATGCTGGTATGCATGAACTATGATGTAAACTGTCCTTTACGTCTAAAGAATGCCTGATTTCCATATACATGCCTATAAAACACAAGTTAAATGAAGTTTAAATGAGTAATATTTAAGATTTCACAGTTCATCTTGCCATCTCAAGACTCTCCTTGTTTGAGACCAGAGATAGCCTGCTTGCTTGCACCTCCAACACCATGACGGACTTGTCTCCACCCCCACATGCTCCGTTGTTTGTGAAGTACCAGTGATGTTGGGTCCACCTTTTCGCTCCTGAATGAAATATATCTCCACAAACAGTGTCTAGGTTTTACATAACAGACAGGAAACTAGATGATGAACACCGACTTTACTGTCCCCTATAGGAGGACAGTCTTTTTTCACCCCTGATACACGTACCTGCACGAAGCGAAGCTGACAGACTACCAGGCTGTTCAGTGGTTTGACTAATACAATCAAACTGAATCCTAAGTAGTTGGCCAGTGAATCCTGACAAATTAAATAAAAGTGTTTATGGGACCTTTAGTGTAAATGTTCACGTCACATTACAGCGGTGTCACTGCGATTCAGAGGAACCCATGGAAGAAACATCTCCACCTCCTCCTGCACACATCATAAAATGTGTTGAAAAAGTACCACGTTCCTGGAGAGCCGTCCTTAGTGGAGTAATTCTTCTGGTATTGATGCTGGGTAAATCTCACACACCATCAATCACTGGACTCCAATCCAAACACGTTAAATACACATTCTCCCATTCCTTCTCTGCACTGCAGATCCAAGGCATGCTTCTCATCGAATGGACAATAACACGGCAGTTAAGAGCAGCAGGACCAACTTAGAGACACTAAATCAGCCTGCACCAAGTAAACATCAGGCCTTCGTGCCACTTCTCATCCTGAAACGTAAGTTTGGAGAGCAACATTTTTGATTTATTATAATTTAGTGATGAACACATTGTATATTTATTCTGCCTGAATGTACAATCTATATCATTTTGATGATAAACTTAAATATTTTGGATTAGCTCTCTTTCTTTATTATATTTTCTTTCATGCGTTTTCTTTTCCAGTTATTTTCCAGCTTATAAATTGAAATGCTTTTTTTTTAAATTCGTTTACTTCATAAATTAAGAGTTTTGCACAGTCAATATAGTTTTGAACCCTAATTCAAAAACAAAGTTGAGGAAAAACAAAGCAATGAATCCTAGATTTGCATTGACTTGATGCTCTGTTTTGCTGATGGTTAATATGTCTTGAACTATCACTAATTTCTATCAAATATTTAGTAAAATCAGTCATTCTTCCATGTTTACCCCTCTTTCACAAGTCTTCATACACATACTGGAGAAAACAACACATTTAAGATGTGAGATTTCAGTACATTCAGCTATTTTTTTTAACAAACTTTTACACTACATTTTGTAAAAACTCTATATTTACACTGATTCACAGTATTTGTCTTGAGACTGCTTAAAAACCGCTGTTTACTAACATTTTCTAAATGCAGAATTGCCTTTGCCCAAAGCTTTAATTGCTTTAATGCTTGCTGTGCATCATTCATAAGTGAAACACAACAAGCAGGTTCTGAGATGGTAAAAATCAGGCTGCAATCTAAAGCTGGGGGCACCCAGCAGAAGTAAGAGTGCAGAAGCACCGAGCAGAACTAATTTCATCAAATATTAAACTTGGTTTGAAGACTTGTCGGAGCAGCGCCTGATTTCAGAAAGTTTTCCCTAAAGCGGGACTGTTTTAGGAGAACTGAAGGATTATGGGACCTTTCATGAAAGACGCTGACATGTTTGGTGATCAATTTAGTAGTCAATACTAATTTCAGTATTTATTGTTTGAATATTTGATAGTTTGTCTGCTGCTTTAGTGCCTGCGAGTGTGCCCTGTGAAAAATGTTTCTGATGCAAACAGGACTTAAAAAGTAGTGTACAAATAGATTTTATATCCAATTTCATTATCAGAGTTATTGATATTATTCCTGTATGTACTTTTACACTGTATTTGAACAGATGTTTCTGAGGCAGAGTCACCTTGTGGTTTGAATGCACACCGACAGGAAAGCCCGCTCGCTCAGGGGATAATTGAATAAAATAAAGTCACATAAAGTCACAACAGCAAACAAGTGGGTGAAAACGTATTTAAAAGTTTGCAGTCAGTCTTTACCAGTGGTCGCCACGTGTTGAAGAGACTTTCCAGGTACCTTTTCTCTGTTTGTAAAATTAGAAAAAGGTTCACATCCTGTGATGAGATGCTTTCGCTTTCTTTTGAGACTGCCATGTAAAATGTAAACACAGAGAGGATGTGATTAACTTAAGTGAAACCATACAGGAAAACAGAAGCAGATAAAAATAAAAAAAAAACAACAAAAGAAAAAAACTGTAACAGCGAAAAGCCACATTTAGATCAGATCCACAAAGAATGAAGAAAGGATTTAAATGCAAAGGAGTTTCTCTTACCTAAGTTCTAATTAGAACATCCTGCAGGAACCATGGTGGTGGGTTTTAAGACCAGACAAATGTCTAAAATAGGTTGGGATTATAAAACTTTAAGCACTGAAACAAAAGCAATCTTCAGATTTCATTCCGGGTGAGAGTTGTCTGAAGAGCATCTTATTCTTATGAAAACCCGCCCCAGTCCCAGAGATGTCTGTTACAATCTGTTAGTCATCTTCTGCACCATACTTCCTCCAAAGTGAATTTTATTTGGGGAAAGTGAAGAAAAAGAGATTCTGCACTTCAGTTGGACATTTTAGGGCCATGGCAGGTGTTGTGTTGAAAGGTGGGGGCTGTAATGGAGGAACTGAATCAGAGAGAATGTTTCTGGGGGCAAAATAAAGCGCATTACCCGCTGGCGGCCAATAGGCTGGCACTATCCCATCGCCCTCCATCACTTCCACTCAGCTCCTCCAGCTGAGGCGTACTCAGCACCATTCATAATGCATGGTCGCCACCCCCCCTCCGCGCTGACCTGTCATGGCTTGTTCCCTTCGACAACTCAGCCTAACTCTACTTTTGCCCCTGAGAGGATGCAAACGGTTGCATAATTTAGATGCTGCCTGCTGTTTTCAGAGCTCATCTCTTATCAAAAATGTAACAGACAATTTTTTTTTGAGTTTCTGGGGGAGTTTTATCTAAAGAGGCCAATGGAAGATGCTCACGTTGAGACAATGGATGTGGGCGTGCGTGGACCAAAACTTCTCTAACTTTTTTCGAGGCAACTTTTGTGTCTGTCCACATGTATAAACATCCAAAAACCTCAGCACAGGATGAAGAACAGAGACTCATCTGACGCATTTAAAACCAAAACTGTTCAGGCTAATTCAAGAAGGCCAGTGGAGGAACTGTTTACTTTATAGCTCTGCACTGACTCATCCGTTCTGTTTTTTCTTTTTTTTTTTTTGCTTTGAAAGATAACAGTTTTTTTTTGTGTGATTTTCAAAAAGTTTAAACATTTTCCGTAAGACATGCTTGACTTCCTCCACGAGATCTTTCTCAGCAGATGTGTGTGTATGAGGGGGTATCAAAGTATAACATATTTTATAAATCAGAGGATTGTTTCAGAGAAACAAAAGGGCCCATTGAAGGGAACTCGCGCAGTGGGTTTGGCCATCTGCAGCCAGCCAGGTCAAGGTGACTGAAGTCACGGGTAAAAAAAGGTATTTAAGACGGGGACTGAACACCTGCTGAAAATGTTTGACTTGATGAACATGGACCACGAGGGATTTGCTTATGATGAACTGAGTTAAAATACTAAGATGCCAGATACTGAACTTTTTAAGGAATATAAAATGCAACAAATTTCAGTGGATATTCAAAATATGGTTTTGGGGCCCAACTTCTCAATAATCAATATATCATTTTGTAAATAATGTAAGGAATATTGTTGTTGTTTTTTTAAGTATTACTGACAGAGTGCTGTCACATAGGAGTTCACTTCTGCTGATGAAAATGAGTTTATGTTCACAGCATCTTTTTCTCTGGAACGTAAGAGACTTTACGAAGCTGAGCAGGAGGTAAGTATCTGCATTTTTACACAATAATAAAGGGATGCTCTGTTAAATCCCAAATGAAGTGCAGGAGGCTTTAGTGGTGGGGGAGTGGATGAAAATATGTAGACTAAGTATCTAAATATTGTAGATCCACCAAAAATCTAGTTAGAATAAAATAGTGATTTATATTTATAGTTTTCTTTTCATTAGACAATTGAGGTTTGAGGCTCCCAGACCCGTCAGCTGATAAATAACCGTCGCCTGATGCTTTGACGAAGGCTGGAGTTCACAGCCAAAACGGTGAAACTGCCCAGGTTGCTCCCTCCATCACATTCTCCAGGCTGGCAGTGGGGCCAGTCTGCCTCAGGGACTCCGGCACTGATGTCACCCGTCACAAATCCTCCAACCACAATACTGTTCCACAAAACCTGCCATTATGTGCCAGCAGCAACAACGGTCTCATTTTTGTCTCCATAGCAGGTCATATCAGCAGCTTCACCTATAATCACTGTTTACTGCAGCTTGGCCCAATTCGTGGTCAACCATCTTGATCTTATTGAGAGTAGGAAGTCTGTAATCTTAACAATTTCAGGCTGCTCACAAAATTACTGTCATGGTTGAGAACTTTATTTAATTCCCAATTCAAAGTAAGGTCAAGATTTAACACAGCAGAAGGGCTACCTTCAAACAGAAACCTGATGGTGAGCGGTGGTAAAACGCTTGCTCTCGCTGTAAAGATGCTCTACCGTTGATGAAATAGGGGTTAAAACCTTATTTTTCTTTTTGCAGGTACAGCTGTTTAAAGATGACAACCACCACTGCAGCTCTAAACTGTCCCCGTATTCTTTTTGTAAATTATTTTATTTATTTATTATTGCAGGTATGAAATTAATAAATGATTATACAAAAACTGTTAAAACAAAAAAATGAAATGAAGTTGATGTTTCCACAATGGGGTTTACAACATTCTGAAATGAAGTAAAATTTTTTATTTTTTTATCCTTTAGCATTTCTAATTTAGTACTTAGTTATTTAAATTTGGGTTTGTATGAGTTGATGGCGGCGCAAAGGTGAAGGTGTCTTCGTCTGTAAGCTGCCTGTATCTCGTACCTGCTGCCAGGTTTTCACGACTCAAACTCTCAGGATCAGTGATGGGATCAAGATCAAACGCTTAAAAAAAAAAAAAAGCACCAGATTCCATGTTATGTTTCGGCTCATATGTTAACTGGTGTGTTTTCCCTCTGGGATGGAGCGAGATGGTAAGATGACTGGACCGCAGGGACACTCCTCCTTGTTCCTGTCTGCTTCAGCCCTTTGTACTCCCCCATTTCCCTGTGTTCACTTGTCCTTCCTTGACTGTCTCCCCCCAGCTGCACCTCCTCCTCCAGTACGAGCAGGACAACATACCGGCTGCCTCTTGTTTGGAAAAGTTAATGCTGAGATGTCAGCCTTGATTCTGATGTATACCACCTGCCTTGGCCTCCGGCTGACCTCGTACTCCAGCTCCCACTGCAGAGACATTCCAGCGCTTTTCTGGTGCTGTTTACACTGCAGCAGATTGCCCTGCTCTCCCTATCTGCTTCATCACAGTGGACAGCGGTGAGCGTCCGTGCGTCGGTCCAAACTCATCCCAGCATGTTTGTGCTCTCCTGAAAGATGTCTGAGCTGGATGGGCGCCTTTAAAATGAAATTTTACACATGGAAAAGCTTAAACTCTTCTAGGTTAATAGTTTGAAAGAAAGAAAAAAAAAAAAAAAAACGTGAGGTCAGTGGACATTTCTGCCTCTTTGTTTAGGGCTGGAGCTCAGGCGGGCAGGCCCATGAACGGCTGCAGACATTCACATGCCAAAATCCTCCCACTCAACACTGTCAGAGCTCATGTGAACACCATGACCTCATGCGCCTGCCCTTTAAATCAAACAGCCCTGCTGATTTACATTTTAAGTCCATGTATGATTCGAACTAAATAACTGGCATCAAAGGAAAAGAAGTTCTTATTTCATGGCTTTGTTAAATCTTAGATGTGCCTTAAAATATCTCATTCCTTAATGGAGCAACTGTTGCTGCAGATCCTGCCAACAGACGGCAGGCCGAGGTTCAGATTTTCAGCGACTGTCTTTTCGCTGTTGGTTAGTTTACGTTTAAATGAGTTATTCTCTCAGCACTCGGCTTTAGTTGAACCTGCTTTTGCAGCAACCTCTACAGGCAGCTTCACTTAGCTGATTTGTATTATTCTACCTTTTCTGACATTATTATATTCTGGTTTTGGCCACTTGAATACGGCAAAATTGCAAACTTTACACAAACATCTAAATGCAATTAAAAGCACAAAATAAGAGTTCTGATGATGCTCATGTCCGCCTGGTCTTTAAGGAACAGCAACGAATTGATTCATTTTGTAATTGTCTTTATGGTAATACATTTGTCCATGTTTTTATACCACACATGATGTCAAATAATTGCATTGTGAGATTGTAAGGCATTGCATAATACCAGTGAAAAGTTTAAGTGATAAACCTGAACACGTCCCAGTCATATGATGGTAGAATATAAGTGAGTGAAGAACCAGTTGGGAGTCAATGATGATCTGGTTCAGTAGAAACAGCCACAATGACCTCTTTTACAGTTTATGTTGATTTTAGCAGTTAAAAACAAGGAGAAGAAAATTATCTCTTGTGGAATCAGCTTAAATTTTAATGTAAAAAAAAACAAAACTCCTATTTTGAATAAACTGGCTGTTAGTGAAGGTTCAGTGACCTTGGACTGTCCCTTACTCGTGTTCATAGGTCCAGGTTGCTGAGGGAACTCCAGTAATGCACTGAGCTTCTTTACTGTCTTCTCTTCATACAAGTACATATTTGTGCCTGTCTCCCTGTGTGTTTTCTGTTGCGTCCTGACTCTCCCGTTCCTTCCCGCAGGTATATTCTGTGCCTCTAGATCTTCACGTTTATGCGTGTTTATGCGTGTATAGTTACACTTCAGCTCTCAATGCGTTACTTCTCCCTCCGGGTGTCCTCTCACTCCTGTCTCTTGTGATATATGGCAGCACTCCCATTCGTCTGGTTCTGTCACAGCTTTCGTCTTGGCAAAAGGAACTCTTATCAATATTGCTGATCATCAGTAGGGTGGAATTATTGTGAGTTGGCGCAAAAGGACGAGTTCAGGACCGGACACATTTCTGCACCCATCTAACTTACCCGTGTAATCCTGTGGAGGTAATATCATGAACAGTGGTTGCTTTTAGTAAAAAAAAAAACAAAAAACAAAGAAAAAGGTTTTTCACAAATGCTTCTTCCCTGGAGATACAGCTAAAATGAAACAGAGAAACATCATTTTCATGCATGGATTGTCCACCGCAGAGTCCAAACGTTAACTATGGAGAATATTTGGGAGGCGCTTTATGCCGAGTTCCAGCTCTGCTGTCATAAATTTAAGCTCCTTTAAGTGAATGCAAAATGTAAAATGACACTTTACTGAACCAAGCAAGAGATGATCAATGATCAACATTTCAAACAAAAATAAAAGAATTGATCGTAGGTCCTCCGGAGTCAAATTCCGATTCAAGTCCAGAAAGTTTTGGTTGGAAATAATGGTCTAACTAAAAACTGAACGTTTAAACCACATAAACAAAAACGAGTGAGAAAGTGAGTTGGAGCGGTGAACCTCACGCAGCTCAGGTTTTGGTGTCCCGTGTGAAAGCAGCGGTCGGCATTTCTGCAATTAAAGATTCATCCAGGAGTAAAAACAACCTCAGGTCTTTAATTAGATGATTAGGATGTGAACTTTCGTTAGGAACCAAAACAACTTATATCGAAGCAGTTATGAGTTGTGTTTGCAGCAGTTGGCAGTTAATGTTCGCACTGGAGGCTTAGGGGCTGTTTTACTTCTCTGACAGAATCAAAAACTGAGGTCAATTTACCTTTTTATGTGTACAAAAAGTTTATAAAAGGATCTTGTCATAAGTCCGTACAAGTCGACTACTGATGTCATGCAGGAGAGTTTATGGCCGCTGTTTCTGAAACGTGGCAATTTCATCATAAATATAAGAACTGATCCTTTTCTGCGGAAGTGGAGGCCTCTAAAAACTCCTTTTTTCTATCTACTCACAGTAAACAACATGAGACTCGTGGCAAGATGGCAGAGACAGGACGGAGATGCTTGTGTGACCAGTACACCCCTTTTTGGACGCGCAAAATCAAATAATTAAAATAGCAATGTATTGTCTATTTCCCCGTCTGCTAACATTAATGGTCATTTTGCTGGAGACATATTCCATTCTAAGTCAAAGTTGCTTTGATTCACATCATCTTCCCAAAGTCTGCACGTCTTAACATCTAATAAAACACCTAGTATTGATTTAACTTTGGAATCATCCTGGCTCAGGCCCAGAAAATGTTATGACACAGACTAGAAGTGTATAAGATTAAAACAGGGTGAAATTATTCTCAACAACAGTCACAGATTTGGGTTTTTCTCTAACAGGAAATTAGATCTGATGACCAAGCCGGCCGTAACTTTATGAAACAGCCCAAAACTTGAAATGCAGAGGTCTTATATGCATACATTTTTCTACATGGTTTGACCTTGGAGTCATCGTGTGCTACAGCTTTAACAACAGCTGGTTTCAATCCAGTCGTGACCACCTACATTGTGTATCTGTGTGCGTAAAACCAAACGCACACCAATAAAACAGACAGGTGCTGTCACATTCACCACCTGCTCTTTGGTAAACAAAACTCACCAAGTGATGTTTAAATCGCCATTAAACATTACCAAATGTCTGAAAATGCAGAGTTGATGTAAAAAAAATAAAAATAAAACATTCATCCAGTTCACTGATGAGTTCAAGTAACCTGTTATTGCCTCCATGTGTTCGCACTTACAAGCTGCATTCATCAGGTTTTATTACACGTGATTTTACTTTGAGATTTGTTTTCTATTTTTACCTCGTTTAAGGATAACAGAGTCCAAGATGTTATACTACGCTATTTAAAATAAAAATTAAAAAACTAAGTCAGCATCAGCATCAATACATAAACTGAACAACCTTACCGCCATCTAGTGGTTAAAGGTGTAAACGACAAAGGAAACCAAATCCCGGGAATGATCAAGTCCAAGTCCATGAACATGAGAGGTGTTTTACTTAAACTAAACTGGGCAGCCTGTTTGTTAATATATATAGTCACACAACAAAAAAAAAAACAATTTAAATTCTATTTATGGAAAATATTGTAAAGTGATACACTGAGGAAGATGTCTTGTTTTTTCACTTTTTTCTCCAGTTAATTATAACCTCACTGTGAACTGTACCATGCAATAAGTGATGTTTTCTAATTACCAAATATTTTTCTAATTAGTCAAAAGAAAGAATAAAAGAAATGTTGCAGTATACGGCATTGTTGACAGGATTCTTTCACCCTAGGTTTTTTTTCAACATCTCTAAGACAACACCTCAAAAACTAAACTAAAACTACTGATACTATTGTTAATCGAACTAAATCTAAACTGAAATAATTAAAACTCAAAAAGGAAATAAAAAAATATTCAAAAATTATAATTGATACACCGTTTCTTCAACCAAGCTTAAAGTCTCTTCACAAGGCTGAAAACTACCATGTTAAAAAGAAAAGGCTGCTGAGAATAAAATTAATTATTTCTAGTTTTATTCATATAATCAAATATCCATCCATTAATTAATTAATTGTTATGGTTTATAATTCTCTCCACCTAAAAATTATTTATAAAAACTCAAACATACACTTATGTTTTGATATGTAAAATAGACAGACATCCACACATCCATCAGTTTCTAGATGTTTATTGTAAAAGAAAAGAAAACAATATTTGTTGAAACAAGTGGGGGAGGTGGGCATTTGTCTTATTTGTCTTTCTCCTTCTGCTCCTTCTCCTTTTTGTCCTTTTCAGCCTTGGCCTCTTCAGCCTCATGCCGCTTGATGAGCTCTTCTACTTCTTTCTGTTTCAGCACTTTGATTTTAGTTTTCCCGCCTTCACGTGTCAAGGTGGCAATCTCCACTGAAAGAAATGAGTACAACGCCGTGTTGCGTTACTGTAAGCAGCGGGCCGCCACACCAATTACCATTATTAAAAGCTTTCTGCATAATGTACATCACTTGGTTTCTTATACCACAGCTGCACCATCTGGCAGACAGTCTACCTCAACATCAGCTCTAATTTCTGCATTACTGACTCTTCATTTTATTTGAAATATTGAAGCCAAATGTTTGAATCTCACCTTTCTCTGCTGAGAGCTTGCTGACGTCCATTGTTTTATTGAGGACTTTGACGGCCAAAGCGAGTGCAGAGGACAGAGTCATCTCCCCCTCTTTGTAGTCCTGCTTCAACATGGATACTGCAGCCTGGAGCCAACAACGTAAACACCACAGTAAAGATTTACCACCACATGGACGACCCGACCGCTACTTTTTCGCTGAAAGCAGTATTGAATTGTATATAATCAATGACTTAAGAGTATGGTGGACAGCTATTAGGGCAGCAGTACTGTATTCGTATGTTCTGTCAACCAGCACAAAATAAAATAAAGGAAAAAAATCAATCAAGGAAGCTTCATACATGTTATTCACAGCAAGACCTATTAAACATCACCTTTTCCCCACTGCCTGATCTGTTGATAAGATCTGACACATTTTAAAGAGGTATTTCTAACTCACAGCACTGTTGTTGCCAATGCAGGTCGCCTTCCAGCCTCCGTAGTTGCCGCTGGGGTCGCTCTGGTACAACTGGAAGCCATAATGTTTGTCCCAGCCCATGTAGAGCAGAGAAACACCAAACGGTCTCTTACCTGCCAAAACAAGGAAGTCAGGCATCCAGTCAAAGTCCAGTCTGTGGCTCATTTACAATTCTGAGTAAATTTTGAGTAAAACTTCTTTATTAAAAGATGTTGTGGCCCTAATTGACCATAAACTGACAGAAAAGGGAGACTGAGAGAGAGAGAAGAGGAAAACACAGCTAAATGCTGCACGAGGGCTGTGGCAACCATACACAGGGTCCCGAAAGAATATTTAACAGCTGGAATCCTTGAGAAACATCAGCGAGACTGCTGTGTGTCTTACCTCCAAACTGTGTGTAGGCTTGTTTAATGTCACACAACGCTGTGACCAGCTGCTCGCATGGTATTGGCTCCTGGTACTGCAATAAGTACCTGAAGAGAATTAAACTGGTCAGTGATCATAACAACCTCCTCCGTAGTTAGTTGCTTCTTTTAATCCCCACCTTTGCTGCTACAAACTCACCTCTGCGCAATTAGCCGAAGCTCGTTTGTCAGCACGTTGGCATCTGATGTGATCCCGGCTACGCTGCAAGCCATGTCTCTGGAAGGATGATCCACACGCAACCAAAGACATTAGTTACAAAATGAAGCAGAAAGTTGTAACTGTAGAACAAGGAGCTGCAGTTTATGTCACTCACTCATTGAGCTTGTAGATCTTCTCCGAGAAGAAAACCTCGTCAAGCAGTTTGTGGATATTGCGTCTCTCTGCTGCTAGCAGCACTCCATCATTTGCCAGAATTCCCAGGCACGTTCCAGCGTGGCCAATTGCTTCCATTGCATACTCCACCTGGTAGAGTCGTCCTGTAAATTAAAGTCAAGTTTAAAATAAAAAAAAGCTTGACACTTGCCCTTCAGAGTTTTCGTTAAGTTTAATTTAGTTTATATATTAACACCCAAACAAGTCCAGATAATTGTTAGTAATACATTAAATATACATGAATGTATGACATCCCAGAAGCATTTTGACTTTAGTGCTGCTGCTCTGCTGGCGCCAGTGTTTCCAAGCCACATTTGAGTTTTGTCTTGATCACTAAATGATGGCAACCACTGCCGGACGTCACTAGATCTTTGAATCTACTGCGAGAGGCCATGCCAGGAGGCGACGCGGAGACGCAACACAGAAGTTCAAATCAAGCCCGAATTAACCAAACGTTTGGAGATCATTTCCTCCCTGTCACACTGAATATGGGTTCTACTGTAAACCTTCATCATTGACAACTTCATACATGATGCGTGATATTCTTTTTTTTCTTAGTTTGTTCAACCCGATATTTACTTATATACCATAAACTGTAAAGGAGTTAGAAACAATAAGAAACACTCGCCTTCAGGAGAAAATATGGTTGTCCGGGAGTCATATCTGCGAGACTAAACAACGATAAAATTATTAGAACACTGCAGACATACATATATATGTGAAATAAAGTCCCACAGCCAGTTACTTACCATTTTCTCACGTCACTTGATATTTTACCCTGAAACATAAACGAGAAAGAGAAAATGACAGCAGGAGTCACCGGAACCCAACAGCACAGACAAAACGGGTTAACTACATTTGCATTGAAGCCGAATAAGCACTGATGTAACAAACACGTAAAATCCACCAGAACGATGGTTTTGAGCAGAAGTCGTCTCGTAAACAGTCGCTCCGCCGGCTGCTAACTGCAGCTAACTGCAGCTAACTGCAGCTTCACAATGAATCTGCAATATCGCTGCTAGCCGGCTAGCACGCTAACTAGCGGCTTCATAGTGCGTAAAACAGAGAGAAAGAAACCAAAACCAAAGTAATGTTACTAAACTGTATTAAAATAGAAATACCGGCGTAAATGATCAAGCATTGATCCGGTATTACCTCAATAAAAAGGGTTTAAGTTGACGTACTTTTGGCCAGTTGAGGCTCCGCTGCTGCTTTCACTTTGACTCTTCCTCGTGCACGACACCGACGTCAGCAGGTCTGAAGGAGCCGCTCAGCAGCGCCCCCCGTCCGCGGGAGGACGGACAAGGCGCGGGCACATGGCCACTTGGACTGCAGTTGTATGTGAATAAAACGCAGCTATTTTAATTGTGTTTCAGTTTATTCGATTTTACAACTTGTATTTTCAAATTACATTTGTGTTCAGTTATTTTACTCATGAGATTTACTTTGTGAAAAAGAATGAGAATATAAAGTTATAGGGCTTGCAGTGAATGTAAAATAAATAAAAAAGTAGGAGAAGGATTGCAAAGGTATTTTGGCTGCCCATATACTCCAACTAAATCAACAAACTTCAAATTTACTTATAAATGTTGTGTCAAGTGGTTCCACTCAACTGTATTAATTACTTATTAAGATACTTTATTGAGCCCCTGACTTAAATTAGTCTATTTTAAGTTGAAAAAGTCTTAATTATTAATTGAAGCATGCAAGTTCTACTTTTTTTATATTGTATATTGCCTCAAAGACACATGTTGAAAGAAATATGGCAAAGGCAAAATATTGCCTTGTACATACTGAATAGAAGTGAGCTGAATCGAATCAAAATGAAATGAAAGGCAAAAGCAGAAGAGGAGAGACATTCGTATATGATTAATTACTGGGAAACATGACACAACAAGCAGGAGGGTGAGAGAAGGTAAATGATAAATTAACTCTTTAAAAATGAAAGTTAGGCTTAACGTAATAGACGTGGACGGCTACAGACACTTCCTTTAATATAAGGCCAAGCCGCATTTCATACTCCACTCGCATCGGCGGCGGTGTGAGACCAGGCTGCTTTTTACCAGCCACCCAAAACCCCAAAGGAAGAAGTGCTGGCTGGTGATTGGCTGGCTGAGCAGGAAGGCGTTTGAATGAGAGCAGGAAGCGCCGTGTAGCCGGAGCGGTAGCAGGCTAACATACGCAAACGTCAGTCTGAGTTTTAACCGTTTAAACAGTTTAAACATTTGTAGACGCGATGTTTCAGCCTCGATTCACGCCCGTGACTTGCCCGTGAACTAAGGGGACGTCTGTCCGGGGAGGTGAGTTGTTGTTTTTGTGTCGCCGTCGACACCAGCTCGGGCTAACGTGCCATTTAAAATCTAAATAAATATAAATATAACGTGCTCACGACTTTGTGGTCGTTTAACTAACTTCGGCTGGTTACCGACTCAAACACGATGTCTTGGGATGATGGCGTTTAGATCGAGCCGCTTATAAAACCCCGCTTTTATAGGAACATGTAAACTAAAACACACTGGTTCCGTGTTTGTTTTGTTTTTTTTTTTTTTCAAATCTGCATTTTCTTTTCTCGAGAACAACAAACCTGCTCGTGCTCGGTGTTTCGTCGGTGTGCACGACCTTTGGACCGCCTGTTGCAGATAACTTAAGATGACTGTAAACAGTATTGTTAAAACAGAAGTGAAGGTTGAGCCGGAGCGTTTTCAGATACAGACACGTGTTACGTTTTTAAATTGTTTTAAAGTGTGTCGTGTTTACTAAAAGGTCCGTTTGGAGGATTCCGCATCATTTCAGATCTTCAAATTCCCTTCCTTGCTTTTTTATGAAAGGGAAAGCTTAATATTTCCAGATGGGCCAGCCAGTGATTAAATACTTGATTCCTACAAATTCAGATTGGAAAAATTAACGATATATGTCCTGGAACCAAACATGCTTTTCTTTATGGGATATATTTCTGCGTCATTTGTTCTGTAATAGTATAGTATAGTATTTGTTAATTTTAGATGGTGTTGTTAAACAAAATTATGAATGTGTAGGATGACAGTGGAAACTGATACCTGCAGTACTGTGTACTACTACTACTATGTTGTTACTCATGTATTAGTGTCATAGATAAATCAATCATCATAGATAATTAGACATTGCTTAATCAATCAAAACCAAAAACATTTGCCTGTTATATCCGCCAAATCGTTCAGAATTATTGTTATATACAGTTAAAGTATTATATTTATCTGTACTGAGGACTTAATCTACAGCGACAAACGCCAGGTTGTCCTGCTGGTGTTTATGGTTTACTGTGATGATTCGAAAGGCACAACACTGAAACCACTGGAACAAAACAAGATGTGAAGCCAACAGCATTATTTATCACATGAATGCATTCCTTTGCTGAGAAACCTTGTCTGCTCGTGGATTTATTTTGACCTATGCCACCCACTAAATATTTGCAAATTACCTATTGCAGCAGCCTCCATCAGCAAGACAATGCATTCTGCCTCAGGCCACCACTGAGTAGAAACTGATCAACAGTGGTTTAATGAGCATGATAGAGAGCCCAACAACCTCCACGGTCTCCAGATACCAGTCTTATTGATCATCTTCTCAATTCAGTTGAACAAGATTGATCTAATGAGGCCCCACCAATGTCTCTGCGGCAGGCGCCACACCTTCAAAAAGCTTTTTAATCAGTGGAGTGCACATTTCTGAGCACTTTGATAAAATAGTGTTTTGAAATTTAAAAAAATTGGTTTCCACATGTCAGCCAGGTCTGAATGAGCTTCACAGTAACATTGCTGGAATATGTGGGTGAATGTTAAACCTGCAGATACAACCAACCAACCTGACTGGTTGTTGTGGTCAAAATGTTTCACCAGTTACTGACAAAAACCCTATTATTGTTTATGTTGTCAGGCAGGTATCATTCTGATGAGGGGGCAGCTACAGCTGGAAGGATGCAGCAGAAGAGGAATATCCAGATAATCGAGTGGGAGGACCTCGACAAAAGGAAGTTCTATTCTTTTGGGGTATTCATGACTATGTCCATCCGGGCCACCGTTTACCCGGCCACATTGATCCGTACTAGGCTGCAGGTGCAAAGGGGAAAATCGCTCTACAGTGGCACCTTTGATGCCTTTTTCAAGATCCTACGGGCAGAGGGTGTGAGAGGCCTGTATCGCGGCTTCATGGTTAACACCTTCACTCTAATCTCGGGGCAGGCATACATAACTACCTATGAGCTAGTGAGGAAGTACGTTTCCCAGTATTCCAAGGACAACACGGTCAAGTCGCTGGTGGCGGGCGGCTCGGCCTCCCTGGTTGCACAGAGCATCACCGTGCCGATAGATGTCGTTTCTCAGCAGCTGATGATGCAGGGTCAAGGGCAGCACCTCACCCGCTTTCGACTCAGTTCTAGTTCTGAGACCGGAAAGACAAAAAAAGTGTTTGGGCAAACCAGGAACATAATGGCTCAGATTTTTGCTGCTGATGGCTTGCGGGGCTTCTACAGAGGATATGTGGCTTCTTTACTCACATATATCCCAAACAGTGCAGTCTGGTGGCCTTTCTACCACTTCTATGCTGGTAAGAACCTTAAGCATGTTTGAACACATCTTATCAGTATCTGTGTGTTTAGCAGAGCAGTAGTGAGAACACACGTTTCCAGTCTTTGTTATAAAGTATCTGTATGTGTAATGTTCAACAGAGCAGCTCTCTAAACTGGCTCCCAGTGACTGCCCTCATCTGATCCTACAAGCCATGGCTGGACCTTTAGCTGCAGCTACTGCCTCAACTGTCACTAACCCAATGGACGTGGTCAGAGCCAGAGTTCAGGTAGCAATCATCTATCATGTTGCAGGGCTTCAGGGTCACTTTTGCTACGCTCCTAAATTAACATAATACAGTCATTTGCAGAAGTCCTGGTTTTAGTACTGGGCTAGTACAGCCAGGTCCCTCTAATTATTGGACGTCAATGAACTGATCATCAGCAAGTCTGCAGACCTCTGTAAATGCAGACATTCTGGCAGTTTAATGGTCGATAACATTCAGGTGTGTAACACAATGCCAAGAAGGAAAGACATAAGCAAAGGTCTTAGAGAAGCAACTGTAGCTATGCATGGATCTGGAAAGGGTTATAAAACAACTTCCAAACACCTGGGGGTTCAACAGTGTATTCCCAGTGTTGACAAGTGAAAAAACAATCCAGACAGTTGCCAGTCTTCTCAGGAGTGGATGTTGTAAATGTATACAAAGGTCAGGCCCTGCCAAGCTCTGTGAATTACAGAAAGGTGTAGACGCTTAATCTTGGACATTACAAGCTTTACTGAACATTATTGAACAATAAAGAAGAAGGTGGCTGAACAAATGCAATCTGTTTGGAAAAGTTTCCTTTTTTTGTATTAAATGGATTATTTATGTGGTTATAAACAGATGATTGTGTTCAACAAATAATGTAATACTCAGCCCTAACACAAGCTGTATGGTGCGTGTGTGTGTTCAGGTTGAAGGCAGGACCTCGATCATTGAGACGTTCAGGCAGCTGATCAAAGAGGAGGGCTTCTGGGGATTGACCAAAGGACTGTCGGCACGCATCATTTCATCCACACCCACCACCATCGTCATGGTGGTTGGCTATGAAACACTGAAAAAACTGAGTTTGCGACCCGAGCTGATGGATTCGAGGCACTGGTAAAACAAACCTTGACAGCCTGCGCCGCATACGAGCCATGTGCCATTTTTAAGCTCACATCCCAAACTTGAACTGTGAACGTACTGGATGGGGAGGAAAAAAAATGATTTGTTTCTATTGTAAAATAGTGTGGGAACAACGTGGAGCCAGCTTTTATTTTCTTTTCTTATTTTTAATACCAACTATGAGCTTAAACTTGTTTTCAGACATTTCTTTTATAAAAACTGATTAACAGTTGGGGAACATCCACAACCAGGTTTAGTTTGTGTGTGAGGCTGCTTTGGGTTTAGCTGTTTGGAGCAAAAACCAGTTGCTGAATTCAATATTTTAACGATGTCAGACACGCTGATGCATACTTAATCATTAGTTCTTTTCCATTTCTTCAAGCGTCTTTGTGCTGGATTAGTGGGAGTGATGAAGATACAAAAAGCCAGGTGGTTACTATAGTAACCTGTGTTGGTAGTGTCCTACCAAAGGCAAGAGATGTTTTTATCAGGGTTCAGAGAAAATGTCATTACTGACAATGACGCACTCAAGTCTGCAGTAAACAAATCATTTGTTTTTCCTTTACTTTTGCTAAACTGACTCTTTCAAGGCCTTTTTTTTTAAGTTGCCTTTTATTATGTGAAGTCCAGTCAATTTGATGTTTTTAAGAGGAAAAAAAAAAAGCAAAATCTACAATGTAATTTAATTTTTTTAAGTTTGTTTTAAAATTGTCATGTACATCTCAAATTCCAGAAATGGTAAATATATACAATATTTTATCAACATAATTGGATTGAGTATTACTGTATAAATCCCCAAAGGGATTTGATGTAAATGCGGTTCAAATTTCTTGCAGTTTAGGAACATTTCTTGCCCGCTTTACTAGTTTGCAGTCTCATTGCTGGTCTAATGACAGTGTGAATTTAGTGTACTGGAAAGGTGAATATTTTTGTTAAGCGGGTTTCCTTTTTCAAACCTGAAAAGCTGTGTGATTGAAGAGCAGCAAGCAGAACTAACACATTTTCCCTGTTGTGACAATGTGTGTTTGAGTGCAATAATGTTTTATTGTTTAAGACAAAATGTGATTGTATGTTTTCTGTAGTTTGTGTGCGTAACATGTTTTTAAATGAGCTCACTGTAACTAAATTATTTGTTCTTGGTCTAAAGGGTTCTCCTTGTTTTTGTTTCTAAATAATAACCGGAAAAGTGTTCAGCCTTTGGTGTCACTTTCTTCTTTTTATTTTGCCATATTGGGGCTCCTGCAGTTTGTTGCTATTGTACGTTTTAACGGCTTTATAGAAAAGGCAAAGAATTGGAGAACTAAAAAATATATTTTAAGGAGTCAGAAATTTGTAGTGATCATATTTTTACAAACACTAGATGTTTTCGCTTGTTTTAATACAGCAAAAGGGGAGAAATAAGTGGTTGGGAGCATGTTGAATCTGAAAATACACAAATGCACAACTGCTTTTTTGTTTTTTTTTAAATATTTGACATAAGTTTCTCACTTTTTGTTGAATAAAGCAAAAACCTGCAGGTCTCTTCCATAACGATACTCACTACAATCCTGAAATTGTCATTTTAATTTTTCTGTCACCGATTGGTGTTGCAAGTCCTCGATCCGACCCATCAGATGGGAAATGCATGCGGTTCTGTTGCACCCGTGTGTTTTAAGGTATTTTGGTCAATAAAACACCGGATCTCATGTTTAGACAGTCTGCGTGCATTTCAGAGACTAAGTAGTTTGATTGCATAAATTTGCATTAAGAGTGAACAGTATAATTATGAGTCATCTCATTTGTCTTGATCATTTGTTGAAATTAAAAAAAAAAAAAAAGCATTTCAAAGAGCCCCATAAGAATCTTAAAAAATGTTTTTTAGTTTGCCGGAAAAAACCAACAGAGGTTTTGTCCTTTTCTGAAATATACTTCCACGTTTAGAGAAATATTGCGTGTTCCTCAATTCTCCTCCGGGACTTCTTTGTGCAGATAAGGACTAAGGGAAAATGTAATTTTTCTTCTTGTCACTGAAGCGTTAATGTGTTTCCTTGATGTTCTCATAACCGTGGGGCGTCCATGCATCTTATCGAAGGCGACATTCTGACACCAAAGGTCATATCTCATTATCTTGGTTAGATAATGAGATGAAAGTATCTAGTGAGGGAAGTCCACTTAGTTTAAACACAGCGTTCTTGCAGATAATTTTGTTGGGTTTGCCTGCTGGAGTGGATGTGCAAAATTTCAGATTAAGGCAATTATCTCAGCCTGGAATGCAGCGTTGAAGATTGTGGTTTTTCATATGCTGAGGAAAAAAAATCCTGTATTTTACAACATTACTTTTCTTGTTAAAGAATTCATCATTTCTTCAAATCCAACAGGGCACCTATGGAGGTTTTCCTTACAAAGAGGAGTAATGTGTTTTTAGAAACTTTCCTCCTTTAACATATTAAAAGTCAGATTAAAAACTCTGCAACATTTCCCTTAATGTTAAACATGTACATTTTCACAAAGTGAGCAACAGATGGCAGCAGGCATCACTTTTACTGTGCACAACTTTTCCTCCAGGCTTGTCTGCATCCTCAAACGGCTCCCTCCACAGCCAAACACAAACTTTCCCTTTTGGAAATAAACCCATCCAGAGGCCGACGGACAAATGAACTACGGATGAATGAAACCAACAAGGAAGCCTGGCGAGGTTGGCAGAGCCCCTCTTTGAGCTGACACGTCCTGGTGGGATGACAGAGTGCCCCCTGCTCCGCTCTATGCATTCATTATCAAGCCATGTCTGCAAGGCACTTTGTCAAAAAGATTGATGAGGGGCCATCAGCGAGGGAACAAATCTGACTTGGCCGGGGTTAGAGGGAGGGCCCCTCACTCTCATGGGATGTGACTGGGGGGGTGGATCAAAACGAGGATTGCATTTTAAAGACAATTTGAAAAAATGCAGAGAAAAATCAGGCTTTAGAAAGATGTCTCATTCCCAATACATGGACTAAAACATTTTAATCTGAAAAAAGGGGGAGCTAAAATAAACATTTTTCAAAGAAAAAATGTGTGAGACCAAAGTAGATGAAACCGTGGTTACAAAAGAGAGACAGACACAAAAAGAGATAAAAACAAGCTTTCCAGGGTCTCAAACACTGTTTGGGAGACAAAAAGGCCAGATGAGAGTTAACTTTTCTTTTCTGAACTGGACCAAAATCCTGAATTAAAATCCAAACTTCATGGATTATGAGTAACTTTGAAACACTCAAAAACAAAAAACCCAAATTGTTTTGACTCTCGATATCCATTCAAGTAGGGCTGAATTATCACTAGTATCACTATTCTTTATTCAGCTGATAGAGATAACAGAGAAAAATACACATTATCAATATGTTTCCACTAAACTCCTGTGATAATGGGTGATTGATATTAGAGATACGACCAAGACGACCCTCTACATCTCTATTAAAAAACACCCTTAAGGACAATTTCAATAATAGTAACATATGTGTGAATGTCTATAAATGTGTGCGTGTGTGTCTGTGTGTGTGTCAGGAGGAAGCAGAGGTGGAGGGGGTTTGGCTTGCGGTGAGGATCATTACACACAGGGAGGAGAGAGAGGGAGGAATTGAGGGAGGGAGCACAGGGATGGATGGATGGACAAAAGAGAAGGAGCCTAAAGAAAGGCAGTAAGGAGACAGAGGACAGGAGGCGTCGGCACACATACCACCAAAACCACAAGAGGGGGAAAAAATGGCAAATTTTACAGGCACCTGGAAAATGAAAAGCAGCGAGAATTTCGATGAGTTGCTCAAAGCTTTGGGTGAGGACATTTATTCTCTTTATTCTACGTGAGAGCGTTTTAGTGAGGAGGTTTTCCAACATGACCCAGTGACTGAAAAGAACGAACCTGTCAGGAATGTACTTTATAAGAAATGTACCTGGAAAAAAAATCAAATGGTTATTTAGAAAAGCAAGTAGAGTGGGCTGGGATTAAAAGTTACACGATTTAAAAAACAAAACACTGCACAGGAGATTAAATGCACTTGCATCATGCTGCAAAGTGAAGACAATAGCAATAGTAGGACTGACAAATTTGATTAAAATGCTTTTGTTTGGGATTATCAGAAACTGGTTTCCACACTAAAGTCTGGGGCAAATGTCTCCCTGAAATACCAAAACTGAGCACATGAGTGCAAAAATGGAAAGAAAAGGAGCCATTCGCTCGTCTGACTGCTGGCATCGCAAATGCATGACAGATGGTTAATCGTTTTTCCCTCATTTGGAGACAGAATTTATCTTGATCTACAGGAGAGTTAAACAAAGCAAACGGCATCAACATTCCTGCCTCTCATCACCTTGTCACTGCAGCCTCCATATTTGCAACATCTGCTGATAACAATCTCGCTTGCAGCAGACGCTGGACTTTCTTTTTTTTTTTTTTTTCCCAAAATATGAAAACAAATAGCCTTTACATTTGAATTTCTTTTTCTGATAACTTAAAAAGTGATGCTTTTTTAAAAATAATTGGGGCACAACTCTGCTTTAAACAAAAAGGCAACTCCAGCCAGTTTACATCAACTCTAATAAAGTCACGTTACATTTTTGAAGCAGGAACAGATTTTTCACCACTTTGGCGCCAGAAGCAGACAGGAAAAAAAAAAAAAAAAAAAAAAAAAAAGGTAAGGTGACCCAGCTCAGTGTCAGACCAGAACTTTAGGAGAAAGAAACTCTCATACCGTGTTGACAGGTGGAGCTGAAACATCTTGTCCGAGACACGTGTCACTTCTGTTTATCTGTTGACTCACCAGCCTGATTTAATACGGCGCTGCGGGCTTACAGGGTGCTTTGTGTGATTTCAGGAGTGAATGCCATGTTGAGGAAGGTTGCGGTGGCGGCCGCATCCAAGCCCCACGTGGAGATTAAACAGAGCGGCGAGCACTTTTACATAAAGACCTCCACCACAGTTCGAACCACGGAGATCAGCTTCAGCATTGGTGAAGAGTATAATGAGGAGACAGTGGATGGCAGAAAGTGTAAGGTAACCAAACCTGCCAGTCGCGCTGGGATGTGCACAACTCCAAAGTTAGACTTTCAAATATTAATTTGCAACACTGTGGAGAACATAGAGCGGTATGGATTGGTAGAAATAACAACGCTCATATCTAAGGCAGATCCTCAGTTGCTTTACCTGAATCTGACACCAGCCTCAGGTTCCTGCTGCACTGAAACCAGAAGTCCTACAACTCCAGTGGCTTAGAAGTAGCAGGCAGAAACATAATGGCTATGATTACGTTTTAGTCATGACAGGTAAAACCGAGATGGTAAATACTGGACAACCACATTAAAGTGTTGCTTTTTTTTTTTTTTTAAACAGAGTTTGGCGACGTGGGAGACGGAAAATAAGATTTACTGCAAACAGACTCTGATGAGTGGGACCGGCCCGAAGACCTTCTGGAGCCGAGAACTCAAAGGGGATGAACTCATACTGGTGAGCCGGTTTTTTCTTTTGCTTTTATCCAAGTTTACTTTAGTTAGAAATATAGTGACAGATAAGAAAGTGCTTCAAAAGAACTGCAGTGATTAAAACTTGGATTCGCACTTCTCAGCATCGTCTCTTTTGTTTGAAGTCCTCTTTGTTTGTTTGGTTTTTTTTTGTGCTGTGGTTTTCAAACACTTTCATCCCGAGTCGCATGGATTCTCTCTTCCAATGACCAAAATCTCTCAACAGATGTTTGGATGTTTTACAAAGTGGGATGAGGTGTGAGTTTTGGAAATCACCCTCTTTATTCACATGGGCCATTCAGTGTTTCAAGTTTTCTTTCCAGCCAATAAGAAAACAAGGGACTGGATAAATGGACGGACCACACTTTGTGTCGAAAAACAATTGTTGTAGAAGCGAGACTTTCCAAATGTGAGAGGAGGCGGCTTGTTCCTCCCTCACATCTCTACTGAACTCACAGCCGGCAGCTGTGCAGCTGCTTGCTGACAAAGTCTGGCTCTTTGACTGAACTCGGTTAAAGACATATCTTCACACATTTGGTCTGTATAAAACTCACATTTCAAAAGTTGCATGCTGATCTTTAATTTGGCGCTATGACATAAGCCAAGACTGGGATGAATCCTGGGAACGTTGACGTTACTGAGTCACTGCCGTTTGCCAAGATACTGTCTCATTACCGAAACATTTGATAAATGATGACTTAAGCAGTCGACTTTCTCAGCAACTTCAGTCAAACATGCATCTGTGAAGCCCCGGTTTCACAAATGGGAATATTTTCAGTTTTCCTTTGCACTCTGTGTGAATTTAGACAAAGCAGTTCCAGAGGATCCCTGAGGTTTATTTCATGGAGGCTGGGGAGCTCCACCTTTGTGGGTATTTTCTCTCGCTACATTATCAGCGCGAGTAGGAATGCTGAAGTGACGTAATGGCTAGCGAGCAGGTGACAAATCAAAATCATGTGGTCGCTCTAAACACCAAAAGAACCATAGACTCTGACTCAGTGAAATCTCAGTTCCCGTATGGAATAAATAAATAATCAGCTGTTTCAATCTAGTCTGAGTTGCTTTGTTTTTACTTTCCAGCCAGCATGGAAACATGAGCAGAATCTGAATTCGAGTTTAGCCGGAGGTTTAGGAGAGGAAATTAGTAGCAAAAAGAAATGTGAAAGTAAAAAGAAAGAATAAAGATCAAATAATTAAATATGAAAAAAAAAACAACAGGTGTTCATTATATTTAAATCTCTTAATGTGCATAAACACGCCTGTATTTGTACGATATTGCATAACCGTGCATCATAATACACTGCTATTTAATTCCATCGAGGTTTGTGGCAACATTTTTCTGTTTTCCATATTTTAGAGGACTTAAACTCTCTGTGCCATATGTTTGCTGTGGAATTCCATACAGCACTTTACGGTCGAACATCAGCCACAAACACGGCGCGTTTTAGTTTCTGGCTGTAAAAAGAGAGGAAAGATATCGCTGCAACAAAGCTGTAAACATCTGGAAACATCTGGTCTGGGTTTACTGGCAAGATGGACAGAAAAAAAAAGAAGGAGCTGTGTCCAGTTAAGCTTTGATGGTGATCTTTTTACTCACTGTGGCTCACAGCTAGTAGGCAATCAGGAAAGGATTTGGGAGAGGCTGTAATTTGGACTGAAAACAGGTTTTCAAATCTAAAACAAAGCTTTGAATCTGTTTTTGTTCAAGATGAGGGTGTGTGTGTGTGTGTGTGTGTGTGTGTGTGTGTGTGTGTCTGTTCATTTTGGAGTGATAGACTGTAATCTGAGAGGTATGTGGGAATGAATCACGGGTGGAAAGAACCGGACTTCTCAAAGAAAAGATCACAAGAGTCAATACCAGTTGTGGACCAAGAAGTCAGACAGTTTCCTGAAAGTTAACGTTATGTTGTAAAGTCAGACGCTCAGATATTAAGGATTAAAGCTGATATTTTTAACATTAATATTCTTGTGTTTCAGTGCAGGTTTTATTGTCTTGTGCAACTGACCAGACAACTGCTCCACCTGCTGACTACAGCTACCCAATGCTAAACTAATCTGTTCACTACCATTTTTGAAGCACTACATTTGACATAATTAAAGAACATAATTACTGAACCGCACTGGGCAGTATTTTAATCTGGCCGAGGTTCAAATGTGAACTTGGCTACTGCGACACCTTGATTCTTTTCTAGTCATTTTGTTGTAGATTTGCTGATATGACTGGGATTATCGTCCTCTTTCAGAACCCATTTTCAGCCAAAACTCACGTTAGTGAGTGACTGCGTGGTGTCCAGGCTGTGTGGCCCCGATCATCATCCTTCCACCACCATGCTTGACAGTTTGCATGAGATGTTTGTGTAAATATAATGCGTTTGGTTTTCACCAAATGTGAGCAAATTTAAATCATGCTACTTGTTATTCTTATATCCATCTATAAATAAAACCTTAATAAAAATTCTGTAGGACCTTTTCAAATATCGAAAGAACTAACTTTCAGGGAAGAGATTGGTGGAAGTTGAGTGTAACAAGGACAGCGTGTGGTGGCTTACTGCACTCAGACTATAAAGCCCAGTTAGGAAATATGTGTGTGGTGGGAAGAAATAGTCCTACTTTACTTTGAAAGTCACCTCATGCACTTCCTTTACATTTCAGGCTCATAGATATTGATTTTAAAGAGATAAATGGAGCCTTGTATTGTCCGCTTTAGATGGGATTTGTGCATTTGGGAGAAATGGTGTGGTAGTGATGAAGTCTGGGTCCAGATCTCTGTGTGTCCTACTGGGACTCTAAGTGGCCTCATTGATCAAGCCGTTCAGTAATGCCAGTAGATTACCTCCGGTTAACGCCTCCCACACGCCAACTTCCCAGACGCAGTCGGCGCAGCTTAATTATTCACATCACGCCTGCTTTTTTCCGTGCTGCCGCACTACGTTGCCTGAGATAACGATGATGTTCAGCACTGCAGTTACCCTTTTTGCTATGCCCCTGGGACGCCCATAAATGTTTGGCCTTGGCCACACCCACCCCGCATCCAGCGCTTCACCTCATTACACAAAATCTGTGGCAAAGAATAGAAACCTGAATTTAGGTGATTTAAAATAAAGTGACAACTGCCTCCAATACAGTTTTACAGAAGAGCATTAGGGCCACTGAAGAAAAAAAAAAAAAAAAGAAAGCCAGAAGAGGCGTTGCTGATGTCCTGATAAACTAAAAAACAAAAACCTCCTCTAAACTTCTAAAGCAGTAATTCTCCTCAGGGACATCAAAGTCAGCAGGGATGCAGACTGCCGGTCCACAATGAGACCAACAAGTGAATGCAGGGTCCTGCATCAAACAACATGGAGCAAAGTGACATGTTCCTGCTTTTATTAGCAAAATGAGGACTCAGTTAAAAAAGGGTGACAGAAGTAGAACTACAACTTCCACTGCAGAAGAAACAACTGGCACTGGGCACGTGTCTTAACCCCCCAAAGTATTTGATACTTCGAGAGGAAATAAAAGTCCCATTTTCTCTGTCTTCTATTATTCTAGCTGTAATGATGAGCTTAGTGGCCTTTAAGATGATTACTTTAAAAGAGATAAATCAAGGAGGAATCACTTAAAAAAGTGGTGTGAAGCACAGACTGCATGTCATAAAAAAACTCCCATCAACATACCAGACAGCATCCGAGGATGCCTGTGCTGCTTTTGATTCCCTTTCTTTGCTCCTTCGACTTCTGCTCATCCATGTCCTTTCATGTGTAATAACAACTTAAAAAAATGAACATGTTTATAAAATAATGTCAATGAAGCATGGCAACAAGATGTGAACCCTGTTGAAATGGGGTATAATTGTCTTTTACCCTCCAAATGTCATTTCAGATCTTTGGAGCCGACGATGTCATCTGCACACGCATCTACGTACGAGCGTAGCAGAAGTCCACTTTCTGCAAAAGATGAGCTTCCTGCAACAAGCTGCCAGCGTCTGAACCGCCAGTGTCAGAAACTTCACTTAACCTCTCTAATAATCTGTTCGGAAGGTCCTGCATCTTTGTCTAACTCAAATCTTCATTTACAAATGACTAGTTTCTCCCTTTTGTATATCATTTTTGAGGCATTCCCAACAATTTCTTTGCATTATTTTGTCACAAACAAACAATAAAAATACTCAATATATGTGTCAGAAGTTTGTTTTGTTTTTTTTAAAGCCAAGTGTCATATAACATAAAAAGGACTTCAACATTATATGCATGTAAAAAAAAAGAAGCGGTCAGTTGAGTTTCTATCTACTCAAAGGATAGTTTAATGCCAAACACCAAACTAACACTCATGTACAACGTTGTAAAAGTCAAGAGAAGTGACGACATTAAATGAGGTACAAACACCGTCTGTATGTACAATCAGCTCCCCCCAGAGCTTCCTGTGTTATTCTGTAATATACACAGTGAATATAAAAATAAAAACCCAGGTATTAAACTGTTTAAAGATTGTCTGCATCTGGTTCCGTTAATGGGAACGCTCCTCGGTGGAGCTCGGGAACATGGACGCGTCAGGCAGCTTCTTGTCAGTCTCTGCAGAGGGTTGCCTTTGCGTTTTGTTTCCCTCGCCCACGTCACGCTCCACATGCGACGCTAATGAACTCACGGTTTTTACGTTTGAGCGGACGAAGCCCCGTTGCTCTTGCGTATAATCTTAAAGTGAGACTCACTGTCCAGCATTTAGTTTGATGGGTGTGTGACGCCATCGAATCTTACCTACAAAGTCAAAAAAGCCAATTCTAAATTTATTAAACTGCAGAAAAGAAAAGGCATTTTAAATCCTTAGTTAACATCCCTCTTAAGGGTATACAATATTCACATTTGTATTCTAGTAAGAAATACAAACTTATAGCTTTGATAAACTGTGACTGAAGGACTTATTGCTAATTTTCTTTATCCTTTAACTGTACACAAGTCACATGACTGACAGCCGTCTACAGACCTGTTTATCAGTTTGTTTCTCTTCAAAATAAAAATGAACATCTACAGCTTAGAGGCAATGCATTAAAAAAAAACAAAACAAAAAAACCCCACTAAACCGTCATACAGATTTGAACCATTTAACGCTTTAAATAAAAAGTTTAAATACAAACAAAAAAAAGAGTTGAATGTACTCTGAATACAGAACTTTAAAATACAGACACACTGTTTACTGAACTTTCATAAGGAGAAATTGTTGCTCAGCTACATTCAGTAATCTTTAAAACTTGTGTAATATTTAGATGTGGTATATCCAGGCGGAAGCCTGAAGGTAGAAAAGAACCCACTCATGTATAAAAAGAAAAAAAAAGAGCAACTTTTCTACTTAAGGACAAGACATTTGGCAGAACACAGATTAAAAAAAAAAGAAAAGGAGAAAAAAGGCTGACTTCCTTTGGTAAAAAAATGGTTGACTTTGCCATCTCTTAATAAAACGCTGCTATGTCTAATTATTGATACTATATATGTTAATCTATGCTACACATCAATGACAAATGGCTTAAAACATGGATATAAACAAGTATCTACAATAGGTGTTTAAGCAATTATAAATTATAGCAGAGTTGGCATTGTGCAAAATGCCAATCATTGAGCAGGCGTGTGCATGTGTGTGTGCACGTGTGTGGTGGTACAAGATGAGGGTGTGTGTGTGGCAACAGCTGAAACCCACATTAACCTCCAAGTCCAAATACACACATCTTAACAAAGGTACTTGTTGTTGTTACCTCAAAAGTAAAGATGGGGACGTTCGTTTTTATTTCCTGAAAAATGACCAGGTCTCGCCCTCAATAAACAAAGGTTTTAGTTTTAACCATAAGGGTTTCGTTTATGAAACCTGAACCAGGTTTTTTCCTGTTTGAAGAGATGAGGGAATTTTTCACTCTATGGACAGCAACACGTGTAAAACTTCAGTCTCACATTCGCTCCAGAATGTGCAGTAAAACGTGAAAGATGAGCTCCTGCACTGTGCGTGAAAAATAAAGAATTTAAATCCTTGTTGAATTACAGACGGACAACCGAGAACATTTTGGCAACTGAACCCAGCAGTCAGCGACTGGAGCCGTCATCCTGGCAGTGCGTTTAGTGAACATGTCAACTGCTGCAGTTCGTAGAGATGTGCTGTACTACAGAGTCCTGTACTTCACCCGGTACTTGTTAATGGTGAGATAATGGAGGACCTCAGGGCAGCGAGTGGTGGTGCAGGACACCAGTCCTTCTTGTCCATCTCCCATCAGCCACCTTTGGTTGTCAGCAGCCATTTCACTTGTCACGTGCTCCTTGGCCCAGGTGTCAAGCCAGGCCTGAAAGCGTCTGTGCAGGCGTGTGTTAACCCTCTGATGGGACTGACAAAAGACAACAAATACGGGAGTCATCTCACAGAGGCATCTTATCCAACTTATTCACCAACCACCTGCTAAACTGTTGATTTTTAAGCTTCTGCATACGGGAGTTGATTAAAATCTTATGACAGCTGGGGGTGTGGTTAAACAGAAAAAAAAAAAGAGTTTCCCCAAGTACGGCATGGGCAGGGAAAGGGAATAATGTGACTGGTAACCATTTGCAGCTCAGTCTCTCCTTAAAATAAGTTTTATAATATATATATATATAGATATAGATAGTAGATATATATATAGATATATAGATATATATATATATATATATATATATATATATATATATATATATATAGATATATATATATATATATATATATATATATATATATATATATATATATATATATATATAATCATTGTTTTTTATGCTGAACATTAATCATTCAGTTCTCGGGTCCACTGAATGTTAATAAAGAGACAAAATGCATAGAAAACCTAAATGTTTTACTGTCTGTACTCACTTGATGAGCTCGCGTGAGAGCCGTGTGTCTGTACATGTAGTCCTCTGACTTGCAGACATAAACCATCTTGTAGGAGTTCAGCTTGAACATGCACTCCATCTTCAGGTCGCTGTTGCTGTCCTGCGGCTTGTCCGAGGAACCCTTGGTCATTCTTTCCTGCTGCAGCTGCTCCCATCCTTTCTGGCACTTTCTTATCCGTCTCAAATTCCTGAATCCCAAAAGAAAAAAAGGACAAAAAATTACAACCATGAAAAATACCAATTCCTCCAAGGAAAGGAAATAATACTTACTCTACACGCCAAGATTGTTCATCACTTTTAGAGACAATTTCTGATTTAACTTAACATTTTCTAATGACATAATCGTCTTTGAGACTATGTACCGTGCAGCTTTAAATCCGAAAGAATGTGGTCTGTCACAATACAAATGAGGAGACGAAAAATTGAAAATCATTGTCGAATTAGAAATAACTGTTTCTTTTAACTTATTTTAAAAACCCATGCATTCCAACTCACCATGTAATTGGGTTAATTGGTAGGGAGTCAAATCATTCATGAAAAATGTGGATCTATAAGAGCAGCAGAGGCAGCACTCGTAATAGTTTTGTACAGTGCACTTCCGTTGTAAAGCCACATCGCATCTAAATTTACGTGGAGAAATAATTGTCGATTGATCCAGATTTGTGCAGATAACCCAGACACAATCTTTCACCCCACCTGAATGAAAGTTTTAAATGTGTACTTACCACAGAGGGTTATAGGTGAGCGAGGGACTGAAGCCATGAAGCATTTATTTTTGCATTCAGGGCTCCACTTAAAAGACATGACAGTAAGGCCAATTTTAAGTTAAAAAAAAACTGTTAGAGAGAAACACTAGACAATTGCTGCCTGACTAGATACCAATCAAAAATGTGAGTGGAGGATACTTGAATGTTTACATACTTTCACCAACGATGTACTGAGTGTTATGATAATGAAGATGAAGACCCAAAACAACTGGAAAAGAATTTCACTGCCATTGAAAATTTATGTAATGAGCGGCCATTTCTTTGACTTCTTGTGCTGCTGATCTCTCATAGATTTGATGAAAAGGGGAAACAAAGAAAATATATATATATATTAAAAAAAAAAAAAAAAAAAAAAAAGATTTGGCCGAGCCCACTGATAAATGATATCAAGTACCAGATTTATGCAGTGGGTTAAATAAGGGAAAACTATGAATGATTTGTGTTTTAAAAATGTATTTGGAAAATGTTTATGGTATTGGACAGCCATCTCAATGAATAAAACAAAAACAAAAGACCTATTAAAAACAACAGAGAGGTTACATGTGCAACACCGGAGTTCTGCAACAAAGCAAACACCACTACACACCGTCATGCATAGCTCTGAGGTGTCAGGAAAGAAACACACTGAACATATGAACATACAATTTAGATAATAGTTTTATTTTCAAACCCTACTCCTCTGTACAAGTGTTGCAGATAACGTACTTAACCAAAGTTTTAAAAAACCCGCTGAGCACTAATCTCTGTGGAAGCAGTGGAAATACAAATCTCACCAGCAACAAAAAGTTGCAACAGGAGTGCAGTTTCCATTGTAAATTATTACAAACATAACACTGGGTATAACAGACTTAAACAAATGGACATTTAAACATTTAAAGTTGCAAACAGCGATTAAGTCACATACAGGACCTTTGATCTGAATACAATCACAAACACAGGTATGACAAAGTAGAGAGATAAACCATGACTTCTTTGTCATCTTAATAAAGTCTCTTTAAGTTTTACACAAGATCAATCAGTCTATCAAAGTCAGGTCAAAGGGGCTGATGAAAAATAAAACATAAAAGTGGAACCCATTCGTTTTGCTTTTAGTTTGTGAACTCAGTGACTTTGCGTTGTGTGTTACACAATGAAAACTATCATTTAAGTGCAATACAAAGTGAATAATCCAACCCACGATTCCTTAGATCTGCCTGCAAATGTGAAAGTTCAAACCAAAACCACCTTTAAAAAAACCTCATTATTAATAAATAACATTTTCCATTAAAAAGGAACCGAATTAATACATTCCATTCTTAAAAAGATGACCTTATAAAGTGCAATTTTTCCACGTGAGGCAGAGGTCAGAAACGGAAAAATGTTCAAGGCAGATGGGATTCCTAAAGAGTTGGAGGAGCGGGGCGCATTCAGGCACTGCAAACATGTCACTGTGATTGTTTAGTAAACCATCAACTTCCTAAAACATTTTAGGTTTCTCTCCGCCACTAAGAGGCAGAACTATTTTGTCCACATTTTGTGATCAACAAAACTCTGCAAGTCAGGCTTGTGCTGAAGTGCCTTTGTTTCTGTCTCAAAATGTATTTGGCAGCTGTTTTAGCTTGTTGACGGTTGAAAGACGACTCGGCTGACTGGAACCTCAGAACACAGCTTATAGTGTGCAGACAAGAGGGAGAGATGGCTGGAGTCTCACCTGGGGAGGAAAACTGGCTTCTGGGCCAAATGTTCACGTAGCTCTGGGGATGCAGAGTCTGAGTTCAGGTACCTGCCCACATAGTCTGACCATCTCTGTGAAGGACAGAACAGAGGAGGAAGTTTATTGTTCATATGATACCCTTTATGGACACTATCCGAGTGTACTAAAACAGGCTTTATTTTTGCCTTTTCACCCTCTATCTCAGTGTTATTTAATCCAACTAATTTAACCATGTGGATTCCCACGTCTTATGATCAGCATCAACAGTTCACAATATGAAGATAATATATTTACAATCATACATATGAGCAAATAGAACATTAAAAGCTGGAACCAGAGAACCAGGGATTATTCATCCAGAATGGGCAGCAAATCTGTAGACAACTAACATAACTTGTAACCAACACACACACACACACACACACACACACACACACACACACACACCCAAATAAACGATAGACAATCACATATTTGAAGGTCTGCATGTTAAACTGCTTATTTAGTGCATAAATTGGACTCGGTTCTTACTTGTGCATCTGCTGGCTCATCAGAGTTATCCTCTTCCGTGTCCAGCAGCTCCACCGCAACACTGACAGACCCCTGTCTCTTTACAAGCATCACCTACCAAATAGAGGACAATGTGTATTAACGTGTTATGAATGATTAAGACTGAAGTTCAATTTTTTAATTTATCTCTTGGTTTTGGTACCTTGAAGCAGTTCTCATCTGACATAAGTTGCTCTGCTTTGCGCTGGTAGGCCCCCTCTGCAGTAGCCCTGGATGCCTGCGTGGACAGGGTGCCCCCTGTGCCTTTATTGGCACTTTCACTCAGGTACATTTCCATTACACGCGCACATACATCATCAGTAACAAGATGTTGAAGCTGTAAAAGCAGGTTTAGTATGAAAAAACATATCCCAATTAGCACAGAAAATATAAGTGACAACAGTAGCCCCTGAGAGGCTCGAGAAAAGCTGCCACATTCTCCTTCAGCATAAAAAATTAGCTTCAGTGTGAAAGACAGATGTGTTTTGTAACCTGTAAATTTGATTTTGTATTCAGTGTGAGTAAGAACATTAACTAAATGACATATACAGCATATAAATCCTAAATATACCAACCTGCCGGACAATGCTCTGGATTAGTTTGTCCATGGTGAAGGCAACGTAGGCGTGGATAGTAAACATTTCCCTCAGGGAGTCCTCATACTGAGCCGGCTCCATGTTTCCATCCAAAAGATTTCGCACCATTTCCAGAAACACTGAATAATAGTCCTCAACTTCAACATCCACTGCAGAGAAAAAAACAAAAATGTGTTGCGTTCATATGGGCTGTAAATTACTACATATTATACATGACTTAGCAGTGTCGAAAATCAAAAGTTCATGAACGTCGACCGACCACAGCTGCACCTGAGAAAATAATGCAATGGCTTTATCATAAGGTTTACTCCAACCCCAGTCTTCTAGACGTTACTACTTTATCAAGGTTGTAGAGAGTGGAAGTGGTGTACTAGAGTGCAATAGAAGGAAAGAACAAAAAACGTATAATTTCTTCCATCTTCCTGTATTGCTGCTTTTCTTATCTGACCATGTTTATGCATATTTTCAATGGGAGCATAAAGCAACTGAATGAAAACAATGAAAATCTCCAAACAATCACAAAAACATTATTTGGAAAATGTGGTATACTAGTAAATACAAAGAGAATATTTGACCAAATGTGATATAACCACATTCAGTACTTAAATCACATAACCAAGACTGAACACAAGGCTGTGCACAGTTGCAATCGCAGTTGTTCAAAAGTCTTTATTTTAACTGTCCGTTGTGCCTGTGCATTGACTTTCCTTTTAAATAAGTTATAAACCATATTGTTGTGCCCCTTCTGTTCCATAGTTCTGGGAACATGCATAAATTCAAGCTTGATTTGTTGATTTTCGGAACGATCTATTATCTCTTTAATGTACTTGTACATGTAAAAACCCAGTAAAAAAAGGGTAAAAAATAATGAGATTTTTGAGGCATTGCAGTCCAGTGCATCACCACACCCATTTAAAACATATAAGTTTAAGTAAAGAAAAAATCTGACAATGTAGAAGCTTTGTCAGGATGAACGAACGAACAAACACATTACTTACTTGGCTCTTTCATCTTTAACTGAACTGCAGGATTTTCATTTTTGTCCCTTTTCAGCCCCAACACTTCCCTTTCCCACTCTCGCTCACGGGAATCTTCCTCTATCTGCTTCTCAGCTTGGCCATAAATCCGCAGTAAACGAGAACAGAGGATGTGGTGAAGACGAAGGAAGACGTACCAGTAGTTGTTCACAAACAACAAGTTATAGGCATCATCGGTACCCCGCAGCTTCTGAGCTGCCGTATTGCTGAAAAGGAGCTTGGACTTTAGGGCGCTGCTGCTTGGGAGACCATTGGGCTTCTTGGGGCCATCCTGATCCATCTCCATGTCTTCCTCCTCCTCCTCGTCGTCCTCATCCTCAACATCAGATAGATCCCCACGTTGTGCAAACAGAAGGTCTGGGATCAAGTGGTGGATAATCTGTTTGATTTTGAATTTGTCATCTTTCTGGATCCCCACTTGTCTTTTCACGTGATGGATGATGAGGGCGGCTGCATCCTCCAAGATTTGGCTATCATCGTAGGTGAGGGTCATGTGTGGCCCACTTGGTGCCTGTGTGGCAGATTCCTCTGACGTACGCTCCTGACGCTGCAAAACACAAACATTTGTTTAGGTGCATTAAGTCTTAATTATTATTATTTTTTTATGATATAAGACACTCATTGTCAAAAGGAAGGTTTCCCTTACGTCATCAAACAACATCTCAATTTCGTTGACCAAAGTCTTAGAGCGCAGTAGTTTGGTGTCGTTCTGTTTGAAGTTAATGCCTTGATGATCAAGTGACTTCAGGTAATACTTTTCATTCTGCTCCCGCCAGATCTTGTTGAAGCCTCTCTGGGCTTCTCTCCACTCCTCCTCCTTCATTTTTAATCTATAAACAATGACATTAGCATTATACTCATCAATTTGCATTCATAAACCGAATCTTAGGTGATGTGTAAAAAACTTTTAGTGTTATAAGACTTAGGAGACTCAGAATCGGTCCTTTACCTTTTCAGCACTATTGGGACAGAAACGGCTGGGTTTCTCTTTAGTCCATCAATGATGTCGAAGGCTTTGTCTCCGTATATCCTCTGGATAGCTTTTCGGTGAATGACCTCTGAAGAGCCACCCATTGTGTTGTCCAGCTTGAAACGCAGCTGCTCTTCCGCTGACATGCGAGAAAGTCTCCTTTGCACCGTTTCAAGGGCTCGTATCGTGGCAAGGTTGGTTTCTAATACTATATCCAGCTGCATGGAAAGATGGTCAAAGTAAAGAACTGATGGGTTTGTGTGCAAGCGTTAATCTTCCCTAAATATTTACATGAAGTTGCCTGGGATTTTTGACTTGTGAGCTGAAGGCAAAAGTAAAAGAAATGGTTCAACTATTATTGTAACCATGTTTGGCTGGATTATATATTCACCTCAAATCGTTCATCTTCACATCTGTAAATGTGTTCCTCATACTGAGTCTTCTTGGAGCTCACAAAAGTGGAATCCTCCGACCACGATGGAAAAGACACCCATGTGTCATTCAAAACCTGCAACAATATATATTCAGTTCAACTTAAATGTCCAACAAAATTCTGGCATGAAGAGATAACTAACATGTGAAAATAATAAAAATATAGATTCAATACTCTAACCCGTCTAAGCACAATGACTTAAACTTGATGTGCATCAACTTGTGCTAATAGAAAAAAAAAAACAAAACAAAACAAATTTTCTTCAAGTCATATATTACAAACCACTGTAAAAATGAAACTGCAAACCTCTCTACACAGTGGTGTTCGTCCTGTGCACTTGGGCTGCTGATAGCTCTTTGGCAGTGCTCTGTAACTGGACCCCAGCCTCTTGCAGGAAGCATAGTCAATCTCCATGGCGATACCCTCCGTAGATCGCTCCTTGGGTAAACTCTCAACGTAGCACGGCTCCACATGAATAGACTCTCGGTAACCCAGGAAATTTTTGAACCACATAAAAAGCTCTGGGAATTTTCTGTCAATTATGCCACAATATATGTTGAAGTTAGTGGTGTTTTCTAATGAGTGCTGAAGATGAACATCAGAAAGTTCTAAAAAAAAAATATGACTAAATCATTGAGCTCGGAGTTTCATACTGAATTAAATCATACTCAAAATGTCTTTAAAACCTGATAGAATATGGAGTTTTATCTTCTGTTAATGAAGTTTAAAATTCTGTTAACTTACCCGAGAAATGGGATAACTAACTGGACCAACTCAGTCCGAGAAATTACTTCCTGGTTAAAAATGTGCAGACACCGCAAGAAGTTGTCATATGCCTCAGAGCTCCGCAGAGCCTTCTTCACCTGCGTTTCAGTGGTTAAAACAAAAGCAAAGTTAAATGACGCCCTGTTGAGAGAATTGCATCAAATAACTCATATTACCTTGCTAGTGATCAACTTCGTACTGTTTTTGCAAAACCTTATATTTAAGCGATACAACTGATGAATATAAAAAATACGAACCTTTTCAAAGAACATCGTTTCAGTACTGGTGCTGAGTTTGCCGACCTCAGTCATGCCATGGTCTTTCCCCATGATCTTGGGCTTCTTCTGAAAGTGTATAAAGGAAGAGATTGTTGCAGACTCTCAAAGTTATTTATTTTAAAAAAACTTTAATTTTTCCATTCTGAGGTTTATCTATAGATTTGATCTATTTATACTTTCATGATCATAATGCTACCTTCAACTGTAGCATTATTTTTCTGAAAAGTATTAGCAAGAATTATTGCCTTAAAAGTCTTTCTCGAGGAAGACATTGATTCATGGATGAGGTGTGTACCTTGATGGGGGGTGTGGGGCCCACTCCGGATGGTCTCCTGATTGGCAGGCCATTCTGACTCAGCCTCTGTTTGTTGTTCAGTAATGGTCTCTTTGCTGTGCCACCGTGATCATTACGGACCGACTCTGCTCTGTCTGGTGTAGGCTTCCCAAGTAGCTGGGTTAGGGAAAAAAAAGAAGAAAGAATTACCAGTAGGTACCTTTTAACCTGTATACTTGCCATCAACTGTTTTTAAGATCATGTAAGGTAAGCAAAGCAAGCAAGTAAAGAAGTGACTGGACAGTCACCTACACAGCTGCATCACATTTGTTGGTATCTAAGCGATTGCAATGACAAATTTTCCCTACATTTAATTTACTAATAGTGCAAAAAAAAAAAAAAAAGCAAAAAAAATATTTTTTGACAATTTTTTTGAATGACAAACTGTTAGGTCAAAGTTTTTTAAATTTTGAGAAAATGAGTCAGACCCATAGTAACAACTAGTGTTACATAGAGGCACTGAAAACATTTAAAAAAGGTTGCACAGACCCCTAGTGCTGAATCTGTGTTTTTGCACTTACACCAAGACATTAGTTTGATAAAGTGCAGCTTAAAAGGCACCACATTCTGAAGGTATTCAGAGACTCACCACTGAGCTATTTGCATCAGGCAGGAACTGTCCAAACTCTGAGAGCAAGTCCTCTTGGTTCTTGAAAAGCCTTGCCACTTGAGTGTAGACCTCCTGCTCTGTCAGCGCTGGGGTGTAATTTCCACCAGCCTCTTTGGCGTTCCGTTGTTCTTTCTGGATTATTCAAAAAAAGTATTAGTGTGTTAGAAAGTGTTTTCAAGCAGTGTCCAACCTTATGTATTAAAAAAAAAAAGTTTTTCTTAAAAAAAACAAAACAAAAACCAACATATTCTTACCTGGTATGTGTGCAAGATTTCTAGAAAGGCTTTGTAGATGTCTGGCTGACCCTGGAAGCGATTCTTGATCTTGTTGACATAGTTTATAGCATGATTGAACTCCACTGGTTGGTTGTTTTGAAGAGGTGGCCCACTAGACGGTGTGCTGCTGACGGGGGTGTGGGACTGAACTGAAGGTGAGCGTGGTGAGGCATAAGATGGGATGGATGGATTGGGCTGGCTGGTGGGTGTATGGGCCGGAGACTGAACTGGCTGTTTATAGGAACAAAAGTAACAAGTACGCAAGTACGCAATTACACTTGTGTATCTAAAACACAGCACACCATATTTGATCAAGGGGTATATAAATATACTATACCTTGCTGATTTTGTTTGGAGCAGGCTGAGTTGCAATGGGTGGAGTGACAGCAGTTTGTGAGCCAGCCTGTGGCAGACTCTGGTGCTGGCTTGGAGGTTGACTGGATCCTCCACTTGTGGGGATGTTCTGTACAGACACACCTTGCGGAGTGATGTAGTGGATCTGACCTGGTGTGGTCACGTTGACTTGATCGTTAGTTTGAACCTCAATCTTATATCCAGGTGGCAAGAAAGTGTTAAAACCCATAATGAGGTCCGGGTGGCCTTTAAAGAGCTGAGACACTCGGTTGATGACTCCAGGAGTGTCTATGCTGTAGAAACAGCAAACATAATGGTCCACAATTATGTCCACAAATATTGATTGCACTGACAAAACATAAATGCTATTGTGGGATTTTCTTCAAATTTAAAAAAAAAAAAAAAAAAAAAAAGCATTAAAAACACAACTCACCTTTGTGATTTGAACTCTTTCATAATATCAAGGAAATCATTATAAACCTGTGGCTGATTCCCAAACTGCAACTTCACTTGATCCAAGTAGGACAGGGCATCTTCAACCTTCAAAGTACAAAGCATAAAATAATTGGAAGTCTCCACAACAAACAAAACACCCATTAACCATTACAAGCAAAATAACAAATTTAGGTGACTTGCTGCAGCCACACTGTTAAATAATCATTTTGTGAAAAAACAGTTATGCTCTTGCTCTTCAGCTTCTTTATTGCATGTCAACTTACAGTCCTATTTTGAAACCCATACCTTTAATCGCTGAAACTGCTGCTGCTGTCCTTGGGTTGAAGACATGGGTGCAGGTGTGTGAACATGACCTTGGACAACTGCAGGGCCCTGTGACTGAACGGCTAAACTGTGTGCATGGGAACCAACATAAGGTGCAGCACTGTTGTGTCCATGTGCACTTGTGCTCTGAGGCATTGTAGACACCTTTTGGAGAAAAAAAAAATAAAGTAAAGCTTTAAGATCCAAGAAGACGACAGATAATCATGTCCACTGTAGACTTTCAGGAGTCCAAAATATTGCAAACAGAATTATAAAAAAAGGTCATGATGTCAGCTCCATTTAGATGTTTAAAGTTTGCTGTAAGCTTAAATCTAATCATGTTATTTAATTATTATGTTCATTTTTACTAAGTGCTTTTTCTCTAGAAAAGTTTACGTATGACCCAAATAAATAAATTAACAAATCCTACACCTGACAGCACTGATATGATCATACCTGGTATCCCTGGGGGATGGAATACTGGATACCGGTTGATGGCTGCATGTTTTCTGCAGCTGCCTCTATCACGGCAGATATTGGGGCGAGGGCCCGGTGCTGAAAGCTTTCTGCGATGCCTTGAACTGGGGGATGGCGCGATTGCTGTTGCAGGGGCGCATATATTGGATCCTGGTCTTCCACACGCCTCTTCATTGTTTATACATACTCAACAGGGCTGAGGAATAAAAGCAAAGAAGGAAAATTAAACATTTTGTTTGTTCACAGTTTCACATTCTTTTAATTCAGCAGTGTCAAGCATTGTTCAGGAAAGAATACGCTATGCATATTTATTTTATGGTACAAAGAGGAATTAAAGAATGCCAGGGTAGACAGTGACAGATAATAATAGTTAACTATATTAAATGAAAAAACAAACAAACAAACAAATCAAGCATTTAATTATTTTTAGATAACACGCTGATAAACATGATTTTTTATATCTACAAAATTTTTATTGAAAGCATGCAGACAGGAAAAATGGTAGAGAGGGTTAGAGACAAACAGAAAAAGGCCATTGGTAGGGACTTGAACCTGTGGCAACTTCCCGATGACTGCAAGCATTTGCACCGCTTTCTTGGCAATTACCAACTTCATCATAAATGCATAAATGGGCCAATATTGTAAAACTCTAGTCATCAAATGATTCTGACATTAATTTATGAATTGTTTAAATGGAAAGGCTAGTGTTTATGTTGCAATTTTTTTCATATGTGAAAAACAAAAAACGTGTAAGCAGTGGAACACTCTTAAAATTAAAATAGATTCATGTATGATTGCGGAAGCCAGGTAGCAGTCCACCATATGTTATTAGATTTTATTTTGCCATGTATAAAAATTCTGAATGCCATACACACACACACACATATATATATATACACACATATACACACATATATACACACACATATATATATATATATATATATATATATATATATATATATATATATATATATATATATATACATATATATATATATATACATATATATATATATAACATATATATATATATATACATATATATATATATATATACATATATATATATATATACATATATATATATATATATACATATATATATATATATACACATATATATATATATATATATATATATATATACATATATACATATATATATATATACACACACACATATACATATATATATATACATATATATATATATATATATATATATATATATATATACACACACACGTACACACCGTCTTTTTAAAAAGAGGCTGTTGCTTGCTGCTTAGGGGCCATCATTCAATAAGCATTAGTTTGAAGTTACCTAAGTCAATATTCCATTGAAGTGATCAAAGTCAATATTCCATTACCATGTTTCACTTAATAATTAATTCAGCTGCTTATCGTTTAACGTCAGGATTGCATAACGTGTTAATGAAAGCGTATGGTCTTTGGCTGACAATTTATCCCAAATACATTTACAGAGAAATTTAATTTAGTGACGCTCCCTAAGCAAACGTCATTTAATCTAGTCAGGGGAGGGTAGTCGTGTTGCCTCGCCGTCCTACAAGACCGTTTTCGGAGAACACTGTGGAAGAGCGGACGGTCTTTAGGCGTCGAGATCGTGTCTGTCGCCACTCTAGCTTCGATTTTTCGTTAGTGAAACGCGAAGCAAATACGACAGATAGAAAATTTTAGTACAGCAGCTCTAAAGCAACGAACATTTAAGTGCCATCTAACATTTTTTTGTTGGCACGTAGGCGCTCTCTGTCTCGTCCGCTGAAGCCCCGCCTCCCCCTCCCCCTCCGAGCTACAACACCAAGCGAAGCGATCCGTACGCATTCGCTTGTGTGATCGCTGGCGTTGACTTTAGTCCTAGCGTTAGAGTCATGTGGCAAAAAGTTATCACATTATGCGCACTTTATAGTTTACATGGCAGAGGAAGCAACCGAATACGGCTCTGTTTCGTAAAGGTATCGCTGAAAAATCTACAGTTAGCAGGACTCCGCTAAGTAAAAAAACCCGAATGGCTTAACTGACATTACCCTTGATGGGCAGAAGGCATCGATGAGAAAACAGACATGCCTGGTCGTAGCTGACGACAGGAGAACATAAACCAGCCGTTTAATAGTCACATGTGTCTGCCGGCACATCACATTAGTTGCATGATCCGCATTTGATTTTGACCACGTTAGATAGTTAGCTTACGAGGAACGCTAGCCTGCTACGACGCTAACACTTTGCGATGTAAACCTCCCATAATACGTCAAATTAAGCGTCCAGTGTAGGAAGAGGTGTTTAATGAACGGGCAGCTATTCTTCCAAAGACACGAGTCCCGTATAGGACATGAGCCAGTCCAACAATACAACGGTGAGACATGTCAGGTCAGCTGCTTGCCGTTAGCCTGTCAGCTAACTCGGTGGCTAGCCTCACTGACGATTAGCTTCGGCAACTTGTCGACGCTGCAAGCTAACATTGTCGCTACGGAAATCTCAATTTTGGTGGAAGAAAAACACAAGACAAACGGCTTCGAACCCCAGACAACAGCAATGCGCATTAATTTACTATTACGGCTGCTCGACAAGGTTATGTAGCAGATTGTTTCGTTAGCACAACAACCAACCCCCATTGCCACAGGCTTTCGGCTAATCAGCTAACACTAGTTTAACTTACCTCGACCGGCTGCCACCAGCAACAACTTGACACACCAGCAATCCCGACCAGCAAACCGCTACTCGTGCATTCGCCGGGAGACGACAAAAAGTTTTAAGAAGGGGTCAGCAACGAAATCGGCTCTAGTGGGCTACGTCGCTAATAACTGTATGTATGAAGCGGTGTTCCTTCCTTGAACATAGAGGCGTGTCTATCGTGAAGGCGGGCGAGTCTCCTCCCAGTCTAAACGGTGATTGGTCGGATTTCCAGAAAGAAAACAAATACAGTAAAGTTGGTGAGCCACTATCGTTGGCTAAAGGGTCCAGATATGGTTCACAGTTTCGTGCAGTTGCGAGATTATTTGAACTCTCTTTTTTATAAATAGCAATGGCCAAATTCAACATCTTAGGGACCATTTAAAATAACACCATTGATATTTACTAATTGCACTAACTGTAATACAGCAACAATTATTTTCTCAAGACTTTAATTATTTTCCAGACTCCTCTGTTAATGCATAATGCATTTCTGCAATTAAGTGCAAAATAGAAATGGGATATGAATCAAAATTTGGCATTGGATTTAACTGTAAATGGATTTTAACATGTGTATATGGGGTTGTGTCAGGAAGGGAATCCGACATAAAACCTATGACAAATTAAAATGTTGAACACAATAAGCTGCTTTTGTGACCTCTATAAAAGGAAAACGCTGAAAGAACAAAAATTAATAAGTAATATAATGATAGTAATAATAATAGTAATAAACATAATATATATTTATTGCCATCCATCCATCTTCTTCCGCTTATCCGGGGCCGGGTCGCGGGGGCAGCAAGCTCTCAGCAGAGAAAGGTGAGATTCAAACATTTGGCTTCAATATTTCAAATAAAATGAAGAGTCAGTAATGCAGAAATTAGAGCTGATGTTGTGGTAGACTGTCTGCCAGATGGTGCAGCTGTGGTATAAGAAACCAAGTGATGTACATTATGCAGAAAGCTTTTAATAATGGTAATTGGTGTGGCGGCCCGCTGCTTACAGTAACGCAACACGGCGTTGTACTCATTTCTTTCAGTGGAGATTGCCACCTTGACACGTGAAGGCGGGAAAACTAAAATCAAAGTGCTGAAACAGAAAGAAGTAGAAGAGCTCATCAAGCGGCATGAGGCTGAAGAGGCCAAGGCTGAAAAGGACAAAAAGGAGAAGGAGCAGAAGGAGAAAGACAAATAAGACAAATGCCCACCTCCCCCACTTGTTTCAACAAATATTTTCTTTTCTTTTACAATAAACATCTAGAAACTGATGGATGTGTGGATGTCTGTCTATTTTACATATCAAAACATAAGTGTATGTTTGAGTTTTTATAAATAATTTTTAGGTGGAGAGAATTATAAACCATAACAATTAATTAATTAATGGATGGATATTTGATTATATGAATAAAACTAGAAAGAATTAATTTTATTCTCAGCAGCCTTTTCTTTTTAACATGGTAGTTTTCAGCCTTGTGAAGAGACTTTAAGCTTGGTTGAAGAAACGGTGTATCAATTATAATTTTTGAATATTTTTTTATTTCCTTTTTGAGTTTTAATTATTTCAGTTTAGATTTAGTTCGATTAACAATAGTATCAGTAGTTTTAGTTTAGTTTTTGAGGTGTTGTCTTACAGATGTTGAAAAAAAACCTAGGCTGAAAGAATCCTGTCAACAATGCCGTATACTGCAACATTTCTTTTATTCTTTCTTTTGAGTAATTAGAAACCCAAGCCAGCCGAGAGACATAGTCTCTCCAGCGTGTCCCGGGTCTTCCCCGGGGCCTCCTCCAAGTGGGACATGCCTGGAACACGTCTCTAGGGAGGCGTCCAGGAGGCATCCTATACAGATGCCCAAGCCACCTCAGTTGACTCCTTTCAATGTGAAGGAGTAGCGGCTCAACCCCGAGCTCCCTCCGGATGACTGAGCTTCTCACCCTATCTAATAGTATAAAAGTATAAAGTATATAAAGATGCCCTTAGTAAGTGTTCTTCATCCTGCATCTTTACCTATATAAGTTAGCGTTTCTTGTTCTGTTATTGTCAGATATATTTTTATGTATTTAATGTATTTGGGTGATTAATAAAATAAGCTTCCTCAGCAGGGGGTCCGGGCCCTCCCTTAGACATAAGGTGAAAAGCTCAGGAGGGGCTCAGAGTAGACCCGCTGCTCCTCTGCATTGATGAGGTGGCTTGTGAATCTGGTGAGGATGCCTCTGGATGCCTCCCTGTTGAGGTCTTCTGGGCATGTCCCACTGGGAGGAGACCCTGGAAAGACCCAGGACACGCTGGAGGCACTATGTTTCTCAGCTGGCCTGGGAACGCCTTGGGATACCCCCCGATGAGTTGGAAGAGGTGGCCAAGGGGAGGGAAGTCTGGGCTTCCCTGCTTAGGCTACTTCCCCTGCAACCCGACCGCGGTTAAGCGGAAGAAAATGGATGGTGGATAAAATAATATTCCTTAGGAGAAATGTACTATAGTCATAAATACCAACATGAACATCATTACAGTACAGTTTTGTAACAAAACAAACCAATACAAAAAAAAAAAAAGTTTACATATATCCCGTATATAAGTTTACATATATACCTGGATATCTCCGTGGGTTGAATGTGCGCCATTCACAGAGGCTATTGGCCTTGTGCAGGGAGTGCAGGTTTGAATCCCGGCCTGTGTCTTATCCATTTCCTGTTCACCTACTTTAAATAAAAGCCACTAGTGCCAAAAAAAAAAGTTTATATATGCATTTAATAATATTTTGTTGTTATACAATGTATAGTATAATAGAAATATTATGTATATATGAATTTTTAAATATTTAAAGATATGTGCTATGTTCAATGTATTTGTCTGTATTTGTTTGTCTTTGATTTTATTTTTAATAAGTCCAGGACAGAGCTCTAAAATTGGAAAAAAGTGAACAAACGTTTTAGTAAACTTTCTTAAATAAATCTAATGTGTCCACAATGTTCCTGATAAGTAAATCCCGCTATAAACATTAAGCAGCAGTATCCAATAAAAGCAAATAAGGTTTTGGACGGTGTCCAGTAGTTATTCATCCAATGAATACAAAGATCAGTTTTTTAAGCTGCTTTTAACAGTTTTGCATTATTTTTCTCCAGCAGAGGGTGCAGACACACTTGTACCTGTATATGCATGTATAGGCTTATAAGTCTCATAAATCCTTCATCAGTGACAACAAATGCAACAAAAACAGCAGTGTAATATTTTGTAATATTGCTTTATATAATATATTAACTTTGCCTTTGTTTATTAAAAACAGTAAAAATCTATTAAGAGGTACAAAGCAAGAAAAATAATGCTACATGAGGGAAAGACAGCCAGTGTCTCAACTGTCAGACTTCATAGGAACATATTACAAAAAAAATATAGTTTTACTTCTGACAGTGATGTCATGTGCAAATTTAACATCCAAAGAACTCAAATGTTATATGTGGGACTAAACTGTTCAAAGCCTTTAGGATAAAAAAAAAAAAAAAAAGCGTAGCTCCATAGTCTGACAGTCTTAGTTGTCCAGCTCCACCAGCATGTTCAGTAAAGGATGATGTTTTGAAGAAATATGCTGATAGTTGTGAGAATCACTCCTGCTGCCATGGATGTGGTGGCCACTTCTGGAGCTGAACATGAAGAGAAGAAATGTTAATACACTATATTTAAATAGTTAAACGAAAACAAAGTCTGAACATTCTTTTCCACAAGCATTCACCAAATTCGTCATGTGAGCCATTTCTATGGTTTTTCATCCGAAGCAAAGCAATTATTGTATAGTCTGAACTGCACTGTACAGTCCTGATATATATTGATATTTAATTTCATTTTTTAAAGGAAACATATAACGAAAAATACTTTTGCTTTTACCTGAGTCGATGCAACTGAGTGTACAAAGTGATGATAAAATAGAAAATAAACACAACGCCATCACTTAGTTTTCATCACTCCAACTATGAGGTTGTAACTCAGTAGGTTTTCAGATTTGCATGGTTCTATGACATTACAAACACAGATGGGGAGGCCAGATTATTCTGGCGACATCATGCTGCAATTCTGATACTCTAGGAGTTGGCAGTACAAAGGTGTCAGGACAAGTTCAAAAGATGCACATCCTACAGCAGAGGGCATGTGGTTCAGACGTTATTGTCTTACCATGTGAGGGAGTGGTGTTCTGAGTGTCTGCAATTGGTGCAGTTGTTGTAGGAGGAGGAGGAGGAGGAGTAGTAGTAGTAGTAGTAGTAGTAATTGGAGCAGGAGTGGTGACCACAAGGCTCACGGGTCCTGAGCGGAGAGTGTACATGCTGGTGAATAGGCTGTCAATTATAGCCTTTTGCTGTCTTGTCTGGGTACACGGGTCAGGGCACTTCTCGGAGGGTATGGTAGAAATGCATAACTGTAATTGGCACTGGATATACATCTGTAAGTAGAAACATCTACACTTAAAAGTCACAACAAAAAAAAAAATATATATATAAAATGTTATATCTCATAACATTTTAACATGAATTTAAATCAACTTTAAAAAGCCTTGGAAAAAGATAAAACTTAAAAACACAGGAGAGGTTTACGGAAATTCACTCAAATGTAATGGACAAAAAAGGAATAAATCCACTGTACAGTCACAACAATCTGTTCAGGCTGCTAACTGTTAGATCTAAACAATACTTTGCAGAGATTTCTTCAGTGCTGTATTGTCTTGAAAAATTTGAAAACATTATGTATAAAAGACATTTTCCTGCATTTTCTGTGATGTGCGATGTGATTACGTACCACTGGTCCATTGACAGCCATCGAATCTATATTAAGACGGTAAACCTTGGAGTTATTTATTGTTGTAATAACCTCAAATGTGTTGTTTGACATCATACAGCTAGAAGAGAAAAAGAGAACCATTGTAAATTTAATAATGTGCTTTAAAATCAGAGAAACTAATGATCTGCTTTGGTGACCCCTAAACAGAAAAGGTAAACAATGAGTTTAAACAATTTCGGGAAGAAAATATCACTGACCCTTCTTTCATAATAGGTTGACTCTCTGCAAAGTCCTCAGTCTCAGATTCAATACAATTGCTCACCACCATCTCAACTCGATCCACACTGCAGTTAGACATCAAATAGAGATCCAGCTGCTTGATCTTGGATCCAATTTTCATATGTGGAGATTCAGTAGAGATGTCATTGCTGCGTGTTCCTTTTTCTACATCCCGAAGCACCCGTCCTGGTTCTTTGTAATTAGAGCGTAACTTGGCATTAGATGTGAAGTTCGCCAGAGGCCCCTCCCCTGGGAAGTGAATTTCCATCCAAACTCTAACCGTGCCAAAAGTCTCCCTATCTGACGGTACACGAACAGTAAACTGCGGTCCTTTGACCTGGGCTTTTTGGATCCGGCAGGCTAGAGGAAGGACGAGGGAGGGCTCGCGGCTGACCATAGTGTAGGGACGCACGCTTTGTAAGGTGTTTGTGTAAACCAATTCGGACCCAGCGTTCTGGGGAAAAGGAGAAAAAGACAATAGAGAAGATAGAAGTCAGACTAACACTGCTTAGTCATTGTGAAGCCTATTGTCATGATTAAATACATATTAAATAAAGGTTTATTTTAGTTTCACCCTGGGTGAGCCCAGTGATGAATCACAGTGGTTCCTTTCTTATCCATAAATGCAGCAATTAGTACTTAAATAATGAATGAACAAAAAGTATTAATTTATAATTTTCTTTAAAAACACTTTAAGTGGTTCAGTTATATAATTTCATTGTTTTGGCCCTTAATAGGTCAACACTTTGGTTGTATCAGAATACCATATAAACGGTTTTAAAACAATAATTATAAAAATGCAACCCGCTTTGGAATTGCATGTTTTTCCTTGAAAGTAAAAGTATACAACACTAGTGGAAGCAGTAATAAGAAGCGCTTCTAGAGGTCTGCAAAATGCTTTTTTGTACATAGTTTTGCATATATTTGTATGTAGGTATTTTATATAGCTTTTTATATAGTTATTTTATTTGCTTTTGTATATTGTTATTGCATATTGTAAATGTAGCATAAGTATATATATATCGTGTGCAAACTGTGTGGTGATTTAAATTTGATGTTTGATGTTGATTGTTGTATTTATAATTTATTACGCCTAGGACATTGCATTGGGTAGGGCCAGTTCAAAGCACTGATTTTCTTTAAATTTATATATCCACACGATTCCATGAACATTTTTTCTTGAAATTATTTCCTCTTATTGTTTTTAAGTAATCTGACGCCAAATATTTTTTAGGCTGTATCAAGAGTACCATTTGGAGGTCAATCAAGTCTAGTGTTATTTAAAAATTATAATGAAGATGTCATGATAGGTCAAACTTTACCACAGTCTTTGTGCCACAGCCATTCAAGGAGATGTGTGCAGTCAAGTGTGTGCTGTTGCGTGTGACGGGGCAGGTGGGGCTGTTGAGTTGCAGCTCATCCAGGTTGATGCTGGTAAGAGAGGCCACCGGGAGCACCAGGGTCATCTCTGTCTTATCACATCTCAGCTCTGCAGTCAGCAGCACATTATCTGTGAATTCCTGCACTTACACTGGCACAGATGACATACATAAAATGAAAAAAGAGAGGGAAAAAGGAATTTGGTTTCTCACCTGTTCCAGCAGGCAAAGTCCTCATTTCTCCTGGAAGAGTAAATAAACATTAACTTTAATGGTGAGGATTTAAGAAAGCCTGTTGAGAGCCAGACATGGTTTACTGAGAGGTAAAATGACACATTACTGTCATGCTTATGATGTTTGTTAGTAGATGGTCTTACTTTGATACAGCCAGACGCATCGCAGCTCTGACTGCAAACTGAAAAGTAGAAGAAGAAGTGCAGATCAGACTACTTCAGGTGCTAAATATGATGGCTTTTATTTTATGGTTATAGTTTTGTGCAGACAATAAATACACAATACACTTCAGAAAATTACAATGGTGTGTAAAACAGGCATTTTTCTTTTACAAAAGAGTGAAAAACAGTCAGATATGAAAGAAAAGTAAGAAGCTAGACATAATTTGGAGATTTTACAGTTAGAATTAAAACAGTATATGCGTTCAGTTTAGTGTAGCAACGAATAATTACAAACCTATTGGTGTTTGCAACAAAGCAGATGGGCAAAAGATGGGTCAGGGTGTTTTCAGAACGGATCCAGGCCATGGTCAGTGTTGCCAAGGTCCCCTCTGACTTGAGGTTAGTCCTGTAAAGCTCAGGGGGCCCGACGACTGCTATCTCCGAAATGCTGTGGATACAGAAAGAAAACTTCCAATTATATGTCAATGACTGTGTTTGTGAGGGCAGTGAGGGCTACTCATGCCACATAATCCCTCAAAGATGACAATGGCTCCAGATTGTGTGCCTCGCCCTCTGTTAGCAGGGTTAAAAGAACTTCCAAGAAACTTTCGTTTCTCTGAAAGTGTTCAGACATTCATTTTGTTTAGTTTCATTTTCTTTCTCATTCCAGTCATGTCAAAACTATTGCTTAAAGCATAACAACGTTAACACTAGTATGAATCTATAAATAAATAAATAAATAAATAAATAATAAATAAATATATATATATATATATATATATATATATATATATATATATATTTATATATATATATATACACATCACAACAATGGAGAGTGTGAAAAGTGAAGATGTCTCGTAGTTTCTGTTAACGTCATAAATCACAAGGCTGCCTTTCACTTTATTATTTTAAGTTCATGATAACTCAGCCACAAAAGAACGAGAATGTCGGTCTTTGCTGTGTGTTGGATGTCTGAAGTTAACACAGACTTGTACCACAGTGGCACCCTCACACGCTTCCACAGTAGTACAGATGACATTAAAAGGCTCCTCAAGATTTACCCCTCAAGCGCTGAGCTGTAGTTGACGCTGAATTTCACCTCCTCGAATGGCAGAACAAACAGAACATGGCTCTGTTCAGGGGTCCGTTCTATTACCACGGGTTCCTCACTGCAGCTGGACTTGGGCTCTTCCACTGCAACAACAGGAAAGACATTTTTTTTAAATTCTATAATCGTTTCTTTATGTCATAGACATTTCTTTATAAAACCTTTACATAACAAGATAACTTAAAACGAGGAAAGTAGAAAAATATGTTTTTTTTGTTGCATTTTTAAACTAATTTGTCATCTATATGTGGTCAACAGACTTACCACTGAGAGAGAGGTGCAAAGGAACAGCGCTGAGTGGTGAGTTTTGTTGGTCTTGGTTTCCGTGGGGCACAGGAATCACGTCTTCAGCCATCAGGTAGATGAAATACTGTCCAGGGGACGCATTTCCAGTGAATGCCACGATGCATTTCTTCTGTTAAGAATATTTAAGCAAGTAGATTGTGAACATTTCAAGGTTTCCAACAGTACAGAGACAACTTGAAAAACACAGCTCCGTATTTCTGTGGGGGTTCAGATTGCAAATGACAACAGCAAAGGATGAAAAACAAGAATACCATAACACACTGGTGCTTTTCACTGAGCAAATTATAGAAACATTTACTGTAGATACTATTTTTGGACGCATGAACAGCATATCATTTACAAGCAGCAACACTTTTTCTTCATTTGTTCAATGTCTTTCTTCTTTCTAATCTTCCACACAACTGAGCAGTGCAGTTCAAATCGACACTTAGTGAGGGCCTGCAAAAATGGATAGATTTCTGCTTTAGTGTCATGGTGTTCACACTGGACATAGACCAGGTAAGGCAAAGGAGAGACTTGCTGAGAAGATCAGAAAGAAAATTCTAGACAAGCATGTTCGAGGTAAAAGCCATAAGACCATTTCAAAGCAGCGTGATGTTCCTGTCATCACAGTCACAAATGAAGTTTAGGTTCCACGAGACTTAAGAGACGGATAATAACCAAAGAGTGCAGAATAACTTCCAGGAGATTCAAGGTGAACTCCAAGATCAAGATGCATCAGTGTCTGATAACACCATCCATCACTGTTTGATCTAAGGTGGAGGACTCCTCTGTTGAAAACAAATCCTAAAAAAGCCAGACTGGAATTTGTCATAAAAACAAAATAACATATTTGACAAGCCACAAAGGCTCTTTCTGGGAGAAAGTGCTTTGGACAGATGAGGCAAAACTGGAGCTTTATCAAAGGTCACCTCTGCTTTATGTTCACAGACTCAAAAATGAATCATTCAAAGAAAAGAAGACTGGCAACTACTGTGAAACGTAGAGGAAGCTCTGTTACGTTCTGGAGCTGCTCTGCTGCGTCTGGTACAAGGTCCTGCTGGGTGTCAGAAAGCTTGTTCGCAGTCTCAGGTCATGGGTCCTCCAACAGGATAATGACCCAAAACACACCGCTAAAAGAATCCAAGAATGGAAAAGAACAAAACTGTTGACTATTCTGGAGTGGCCTTTGATGAGCCCTGATCTAAATCCTATCGAACATATGTGGAAAGATCTGAAACTTACAATCTGGAGAAAAAGAAAACTTCAAACCTGAGATGACTGAAGCAGTTTGTTTACCAGGAGATGACCAAAATACATATATACAGGGGCAGAAGTCTCACCGAGTTACAGAAATTGCTTAATTCGAGTAATGAAATGATTATTTCCTTTGTTGGTTGTTTCAGTAACAACACTGGGTTTTTCTCTTTTTAAAGAAAGGGTACTAACAAATTTGTCCACGTCTGTTATGTGTGACACCAAGTGCTTCTGTGTGGAAATTTGGATGGAAAAAAGGACTTTACACCCTAAAACCCAAAAGTCCAACTCACCTCATCCAGCTCTATGAAAGGAGGCGGAATGCAGTCGTCACACTCGTGCTTTTCAACTTGGGCAAAGCGGCATCGCACCCTGTCCCCATCCAGGTCTTTCACTGACAGCTGGAAGTGGTGAGGACAGTTCACACGGGCCCTGAACCAAAACCATAGCGTGAGTCAGCAGTGTGCACAAACAAAGATTTAATAAGCTTGACAACACATTAACACATTTAACTAAGCGTAAAACCAAAGGCAGAAAAAACAAGACAAAACCCTTTTTATTTTGTTTTCATGACAAAAAGCTATGTTGCATTTACAAAGCAACATAGCTCATCTCAAGTATTCACAAGTTAACAAGTATATCTAAATCTTTAACAAATACGCAAT